>JBBCBC010000083.1:0-235205 GCA_037126765.1 Stenogyne calaminthoides
GTTAAATTATCAAAAATTTTTCCCACTAAAATTATAATTTAATATAATATCACTTGGTTGGAGATCATAACATTAAATGCTAGATATATTAGTTTATCCAAAATTTTAGTATCTTGTTTTTATAAGTTGTAATGAAATTAATTTCATAATATAAAACATGTTTCAACATGAAATGTTGCTAATATAAATTTTAAACATCATATGAACAATGCCTTAATAAATTATTTTTTGTATTTATATTTTTGTATTTTAAGTAAATTTAATAATATTATTAAAAAAATATTATTATTATTATTTTTTTTTTTTGCGTTGGCCAACCCAACCCACTCTAACATGTTGGCTCTATTAAATGGATTGCATTCTCGGGTTAAGAATTCTCAATCCAACCAATTAAACTATATAATGTACTAATTAGTTTCAAAATGGGTCGGGCTTACGACCCATTTTATGACTCTAGTTGTGAGTAGTACTCATATTGTCCTAAATTTATAGATTTTAAAAATATATCGTTTTATATTCACAAGTCCGTAAATCTGTAAATGTAAACAATCGTGCTATTTATAGTGATATTTCAACCTCATTTGGACTTATTCGGGCTCGTTTATTTTACATTTATAAATTTTAAAATATATTGTCCTACATTTCAACGTCGTTAACTTAATATCCTTAAAACACAACCTTTAAATTACGGCCTAAAAAACATTTTTTACCATAAAATTATATGGGGACAAAAAAATTATATCACTCTGGTTGGCAATGGCCTTTTCCAATGTAAAATATATCAGGACAACATTTCCAAAATTTTAATTTCTTTTTTAAATTTATAAGTTAAATAAAGAGGGATATTTATTAACCCTACCTAGCCATGAAATCCAAACTATGGTAGTTCAATTGCATATTTATTCACCACTTAAATGTTGCTAATATAATAGCTTAGCACTATCCTACGAAGTACGTACAATAGTACAGGGTGCTTTTTGAAGAGATTTAGAAATGATTTGATTAGGTGAATGATTGGGCATCTTCCAAATTAATTATTTAATTAAGAGTATAGTAGTATTTTGCGTTGGAAGTTTATCAGGTGTTGAACAAATGTTGGCTCTATTAAAGAGAGTGCATAATGAAAAAAGGTTCTTTCATCACCCAATTAAACTTTAATTTGTTGTACTAACTAGTCCCTCCTTTTTTTAATCCTTTTTTAATAGATGTCATTTTAGGATTTTAAAGATAAATTAAGAACATAATTTTTTTTTCAAAATTAACCTTAATTAATATTATTTAAAATATTCTTAACAATAAATATTATTGGTTAAAAAATTAAACACACAACACATTTGTAGGAAATATAAAATTTGAAATTACAATATTAAGGGTAAATATGAGATAAATTGGGATAAAATACAAAAATGACATTTAAATAAAAAAAAAGGAGGAGTACTAATTAGTTTTGATGGGACTTATAACCTTACATTCTCATTAGTATCTAAGTAGGTATAATGTGAAAACAACTTGTTCATCATGAAACTGATTCATTTTTTAAATGCATAATTCTTCTGTTATTACGATTAATACTCTTTTGTAATATAAGTCACACTCTTCAGTAATCACTACTAATACTCTCTGTTGTAATGTAAGTCACACCCTTTAGTGTTAATAATAACATTTTTAATAGTAAAAAGTCACACCCTTCAATTATCACAACTAATATACTTTAATAATATAACTCACGTCCTTTAATCAGTTTCACAAATTCTTGTGTGAAAATTGTTCCTTCTATCTTTATCCTATCTAAAGCATAGTGCATCTCTAATGTTAATCTTGTTTGGGGTCTAAATCTCTTGAAAAGAAAAGAACTAATCAATTTATTCCGAAAATATTTTGTTTTCTTCGATCAACAATACAATAAGTCAATAACGCCATGTCACGTGACACATCATATTTTAATTGTATTATGTAATTTATTGTATAATTGATGGATGCTATATGTATATGTATGGTACGTTTAATTAATATATATTATGCATAGTAATATTGTTACAGCTGTAAAATGTGAACTGAATTATTAATTTACAAAAATAAAAAGAACAATTTATTAACATAGAGAACTTTTGTCTTAGATTCCCTATTAAATAACTAATTGTTCTTTCCAAACATTTTATTCTTTGTTCATTAAAAATTCAACTGTTATCTGAAGATGCTCGAAATATTTTCGAACTTTTCACAATAATTTTTTTTTCTTCTCCCATTTATGTTTCAAAAGTTATAATGGAACAACAATTATATTGACAACAAGGGCATATTTAAAGGTAGAATTTAGGCAAACATTTGAATATAATTGCTTTTGAATGTCGAATTTTGATTCGATTTAATGTAAAAATTATTTGAGAAGTGAAGGTTATGACCAATAACTTTAATTAATTAGCCTTTATCCCAAAATTTATGAGTTTTTTTTTTTTAAGGTAAAATTTGGAACTGGGATTTATTCGGATTTGTCAAAATTAAAATTTTAATCTAATTAATTTGGAGCTTTTGGTTTTGGGAGATTCCCTATGAAATAACTAATTGTTCTTTCCAAAATTGTATTCTTTGTTCATGGAAAAATATGTTATCTGAAAATGTGGGATAAAACATATCGAACTTTTCTCAATACTTTTTTTTTTCTCCATTTTGTTTGTATTATTGTATAATGGAACAAGAATAAATTGACAACAAGGGCATATTTAAAGGTAGAATTTAGGCAAATATTTTAATATAATCCTTTTTAATTTTCAATTGATTCGATTATAATTAAAAACACTTTATATTGAAGTTTATGACCAATAACTTTAATTAGCCTTTATCCCAAAGTTTATGAGTTTTTTTTTTTAAGGGTCGGTTTGGTCCGCGGGATTGATCCGGATAGACGATGATTAAAATTTTAATCCCAATTAATTAGTGTTTAGTTGAGGGATCAATTATTATGGGTTATTCAAGCATCGGGTAATTGTTTGGTTAAATAACAACGAATGATATACCAATCTCATTTAAAAGTGGGATAAAACATATTTTCAATTGTTTACATTTATTCTCATTACTTAAGTATCAAAACTACTATGCAACATTAATAAAAGTGATTCTCATTATTCACTTACATTACCCCAATCAAACGGGCCTTAAATCTTACTCAATCTCACTCTATTTTATCACGCCTAATCAATGCATTTCATTGAACCAAACGACTATAAGGAAATATGAGTATATATTTTGGTATTATTGAGTATATACGTTTCTGATATTAGTCAGATAACTTACTGGTTTTTGTAACTTTGTTGAATAATGAAAAATTAAAACTTTAATATTTGAAATAAGATATATAATGGAAAATACCACTAGTAAAGAAATAAACAAAAAAAATATAAGTGAGTCTCATATGCACCAGGTGTATTGTGCAATTTGTTTATCAGAAACGTTCAAATTTATTTACACTAAAACGTTCAAACTTATTTTACACTAAACGAGTTGAATATTTCAATATAAATTAACTGGACGTTTCATGAAAACTAATTGCACATTTAAAAAATATACTTAAATTACACAGTGCACCTAATACATATAACACGGTGTCATAATTTATAGGTTATAGTTAATTGACAACTTATACATAGCAACAATTGCACTCATATTATAAAAGCATAGTATAATAGTCCAACAATATCATATTAGTATATTACAATTTACATTAAAGGAAATAGAAATAAAATAGTGAAAGCATTAGTAAATGATAAACCCAAAAGAATTATAGAGTATTAATGATGGTGTCCACATAGACCGTTAACTATAAGCTATATAGGTAGCGCCAAATATTCTTTCTTCTCTCCCTTAAAAATCCACACATTCTTTTTTTTTTTTTAAAAATCCTCTCCTCCCACATACTATAATCGTCAAAATAGTATTACTAATATATATATACACACATACATACACTTATTTGTATACTGATCACACTATTTTGTCCTTTCTTGACCTGAAATTCTGACCCTTTTTTGATGGATTCAAGTGGGTTTTCTTCACCCAGACCCGAATGTTTTCCGGCGGGTCTTCGGGTCCTCGTCGTCGACGATGATCCCACTTGGTTGAAGATTCTTGAAAAGATGCTCAAAAAATGCAACTATGAAGGTGTTCTTTTTTTTTTAACCCAATCTTTTGTTGAAATGCAATTTGCCATTTTTTTACTTTTTGTTCATTGTTTTTGTTCTGTGTTTGAGATGTGATAATGGGAGTGATTTTTTTATTTTTTTTTTAAATAAAAATTGGGAGTAGGATGGACTAATATTAAAATGAAACTAAGTAAAATTTGAGTAATTGCATCAGGGATTTACTGGGAATTTATGATTATGTCTAGTGTTTTAGTTGAAGAATGAAGGATTTCTAGTGAAGCTTTAATGAGAAAATAAAAATAAAAATGGAATCTTGCCTCAGTATCTAATTCTAACTAGTTGCTAAAATTTTATCTGATATAGATATAGATTTCTGAAGAGAATGAAGATGTGGTTTTTGATATGCTGGAAAATACAGCAAAAAGGTTTTGTTATCAAAGATATGGAGCAATCCTTGTTTATATTTGCTTGACTAGTACTAAAACAACTTATATTTGCTCTGTCAATGGATATTTTGGGGTGGATGATTTTGTATATCTCGTATATGTGCTTTATATTTTTGGGGAGGATGATTTTATCCTTTCCAAAAAAAGAAAAAAAAAAAACATATGTGCTTTATTGTTTTGGAATTTTAGACTTTCTCTTTTCTATGATCACTATACAAAACTAGAAAACTTATGATCATATACGGACGATGAGGCATGATTCGAAAGTGAGTTTTCTGCTTAATGGCTGCTAGAGTATGAATTAGTTGATTCAAAGTCTGCATCTGGCACATTCAAAGTATAAATCTAACAAACAGTTGAACTCTGTTTTATATTATTGAGCTGATTTAGGCAGTCTAGTGATTTTTGGAAAAGTTAATATTGAACCTTATAATTTCTTCTTGAAGTTGCAAATCTGCACTAGTTTCACAATTCTTCTCCAACTTTCCAACTTGTGAGTTTCAGTCACGACGTGTAATTTGGCGAGAGATGCGCTGAACCTGCTGCGCGAGAGAAAGGACGGCTATGATATCGTGATCAGTGATGTCAACATGCCCGACATGGATGGTTTCAGGCTTCTCGAGCACGTTGGTCTCGAGATGGATCTTCCTGTCATCAGTAAGTATAGTTAACCCCCCCCCCCCCTATGTTCTTCTCTTTCTTTACATTTGATGCTAATACAAATGAACGTATGCAGTGATGTCTGTTGATGGAGAAACGAGCAGGGTGATGAAAGGCGTCCAGCATGGTGCGTGCGATTACCTCCTGAAACCGATCAGGATGAAGGAGCTTCGAAACATATGGCAACACGTGTTTAGGAAACGTATCCATGAGGTGAGAGACATTGAAGGCCATGAAAGCCTTGAAGAACTTCAGATGATGAGATGTGGGGCCGAGCTATCGGATGATGGCTTCCTGTTTTGTGGGGAGATCTGGTTTCCGGAAAGAAAAGAAAGGACGATGATCGAGTGAATGGTGATTCTTCGTCTGCGAAGAAAGCAAGAGTGGTTTGGACTGTGGATCTTCACCAGAAATTTGTGAAAGCTGTCAATTTGATTGGATTCGAAAGTATGATATTCATCATCTTCCTTGTTTCTTACCAGTTACTCTTGTTTGTCATTAATATATTGGTGTTTAACAGAAGTTGGTCCCAAGAAAATACTTGATTTGATGGGGGTTCCATGGCTAACAAGAGAAAACGTTGCTAGTCACTTGCAGGTAATTTTCTATTTGATGCGAATAAATCACAAATTTGATCTCATATCTATTGGATGATGACAATATTAATCTCATATCCATTGATTTTCTCAATTAAGTCCTATAACTTTTTAAAATGATGCAATTATAGTCCTATATTGACAATTTTAATCCTATATTGACAAATTTTTGTGGTTATAGTTCTTTTCACTCAACAGTATCAGTTGTTTTTACTAAATAATATCAGTTGTTTTCATTGAACAACAATAGTGGTGCACACATGGGATTAAAATCATCACCACTCTATAGATACGGGACCATTTTACAATTTACTCCTTTGATGCTCTTACGATACATCTCTCCCTCCTACTGGAAACAGAAGACGGAGAGAGATTTTCATAGTATAAGAAAGTTATTGCTGTCATATTTCAGAATCCTAAGGAATTCATTGTTAATCCTTTCAGAAATATCGACTCTACTTGAGCAGATTACAGAAACAAAATGAGTTAAAAGCCACATTTGGTGGGGCAAAGCACTGTGATCTGTCTTCAAGAGACCCTGCTGGGAATGTTAGCCTCCAGAATCCAATCACCAAGAACGCAACCACTTCTCAGTCGAGCATTCTAGCAGAAGAAAGTTTTGCTGTTCCAGGACACAAGACTCCGGTTCATCATGATGAACCAAAAATCTGTGAAGGAAATGTGATAGCAACTGATCCTGTGAAAATCAGTTATGATCACTCTTTTGGATCACTGAATTCAAATGTAAAATCCGAACCCAAAATCCAAGTCCAGTATTCTTGGAGCGCTGTCGTTCAACCGCCCCAATTCAAGAAAGATCAGAACCTTAGTTTCCATTCAGAGCCACAATTCAAGAAAGATCAGAACCCTCGTTTCAATTCAGAACCCAGGGTCGATCCCATTCCCATGTCCATTCATCACATCCAAGTAAGTTCAGCTGAAACTAGCCTCGCCCCAAATCCTGGAACATCAAACAAAGAATCCGACAAAACTACACAATCAGGGCCCAGAAAGATCAAACACATCGACAAAGTAACCAAAGTCGCAAGCACAAATGCCCTGTTTTCAGTTCCACCTGATCCGAACCCAAGCTCCGTATGGAACACAAAGACCCACACCTTGGACCAGAATCCTTTCGATGATCTGGGGTCCACTCAGAGAAACTCGATTCTTGGAAATGGATCGGCTTTAAGGTTATGGGATGAACAAGTCTTCAACTGTTCTTCTCAGGTTGATTTTCACCCACCAAATGCTTACATAGAGGGTATAGATCCATTAGGTTTCAGTAATCAAGAGCTCATAGCTGATGTTCCACCACACTTGTACGATTTGTTGAGGTTCGACCTGGAGTTCCCCAGCGACTTGGTGGAATACCCTGCTATAGATCAAGGTGTATTCACCTAAAGTATTAGTAGGAAGTATTGGTATTGGTATTTTTCAGTGAAAGAAAAGGTGACCTCTTATATTCAGGCCATTTGGAGTGTAAAGAAACTACTGTGTTTTTGTTCTCCTTTTGATGTAGTAAACACAAGAGGGCCTCAAATACTATGATAAAAAGTGCAACTTCTGCAGATGTTTGTGATAAAAAAATGGTGAAAAAATGTTCTTTCATTTAGTACAATTTTTACAACATTATCTTGTAAGTTATCACTTACATCTCATTGGACATTGATATCGAAAACCTTAGCACTGCTACTAGCCTTTGGTATTTGATGATACAACACACCATCCTTAACCTCAGCCTTAATTTTGCCAAACTCAACATTCTCAGGCAAAGCAATTCTACTGCTATACTTTCCATAGCTTTTCACAGACCATTCCTCGCCGTTTTCCTCCTTTTTGGGCAGCTTCTCCGCCTTCACGACCAGCATCTTCTCCTCGACCCAAACCTTGACGTCCTGTTTCGTCATCCCTGGCATATCGAACCTCATTTTGTAGTACGTTTCGGCTTCCTTGATCTCCCATGGCGTTCTTCCTCTGCTGTAACCTACGCTGTCCGATTGAGGTAAAGGCGAAGGCCATCCGCCGCTGTAGGCGAAAGGATCATCCATCATTCTCTCCATTGTTTCCATCATTTGCTGCACTGTTCTTGCTGTTGGAAACCTGTCCCATAAACCTGGAAACACACCAATTATTTTAACACAATACATCCATCCTCCTAATTCTTTTAATCATTTATACAACCTAAATACTTGGCCTATAAAAAAAGGGCACCACAAAAAAATGGAAAACAAATTGCGAAAAACAAGACTTATATTAACCGCTAATTGGAACAGGACCAATTTTTTTACTTTTGCAGGGCAAAAATTACAAGTAAAACAGCCATATGCGAATTGACGAAACAATCTGCAGTTTTGCCTGCAAATTTTTGCCCAATTATTTTAAAACAATTAGTGGCAAAAATAAGTTCTGTTTATGGGATTCGTCCAAAAGGAAAAAAAACCCAGCTTTTGATAAAGAATGCGTACCTATTGGAGCAACTGGAGGTGTTTTCTTTCTGGGCTGCTGAGTTCTGCTGCAGTTGCTTCTGTTGCCTTTGTAAATGGTCAAGATTATCTCTTCCATCGCCTGCCATGGCCCGAATTCTCCCAGAAATTGAAGGTTTCAACAATGGCGACCATCTTGAACGCAGAGCTGGATTTGATGAAATGGGGCGAGACATTGAAAGGTTAGATAAACAGTGGGACATTTCCTTCTTCTTCACAGAGCTTAAAGAATTGATTTTTCGCAGGATGAATGAATAACTGATTGCTGATTCTTGATTTTTGATGTGAGTATTTAAAGGGAAACTGGGATAATTCTGGAAGGGTTGAAGAATGGCGAATTGGGTTTCTTCTACACTTCTCCAGAACCTCCGTTGCTGTCTAAACTATTGATAGTGACTGGTGGAGAAGGGACGATAAACGACGTCGTATTGGTGGTAAATGGTAATTGACAATGTAGAATAATTGAGAACAATATTGGTGTTATATTAAAAAAAATACGCTCCGTCCTATTTTAGATTATTAACAAATTTTAAATTATTTTTGAAATGTCTGTTTGTAAATTAAAATAAGCTCTGTAGACATTGATAGTCTAAAATAGAACAAATGGAGTATTAAATAAACAATAAAGTATGTCTGTTTGTCGAAAAGAAGCTCTGTAGACATTGAATTCTATACCAAAATGGGAATTTCATGATCAAAATTTCATGAAAAAAGAAAATTGTGACAAGAATTAGAGACATTAAGGATTGGAAATTAGAGTTGATATTTTACAACCAAGAATGAATCTTTATTCATGGAAAACTCTCTCCCAAACTAGTGAAACTATCCCAGATGAAGGGATTATCCATCCAGATTTGATAAGTATCCATGGTGAAATTTCCATTGGGTTCTTTATTTTGGAACATTATGGGAGAGCCCATATCCATGTTCTTAGAAAAGTCATGAGTTTTGTCTAGTGATCCTTGTGCTGTCATCTGTTGCATTTGATAAACATCGTCTTTCAAATGTGAGAGTGAAATAGGTTCTTCTAATTCCTGCGCTTGATGGATTTCTTCACTTTTTGTAGTAAATTCTTGATTTTTTTGTTGAACTGGCTCGTGTGTTACTGGGTCTAGTCCCTGGAGTTTCATCTTTTTCTTGATTTTTGTATTCCAATGGTTTTTTATCTCGTTGTCCGTCCTTCCTGGAAAATGCGCAGCTATTTTCGACCACCTGAAAGATGGAGAATTCAAAGAACACATGAATCCATGAATATGAAAACTGAAAATTTTGATGCTTTAATTTATTAGAAGGTATCATGTGCATAGTATATCATTAGTAATAGTATTAGTTCTTACAAACAATAATATTAGTTCATACGAGCAATAGTATTACCTGTTACCTAGTCGAGAATGAAGCTGAATGGTCATATCTTCTTCGGCTTCCGTCAACGAGCCTCTCTTGAGATCCGGTCTCAAGTAGTTTATCCACCTTAGTCTACAACTCTTTCCACATCTCATCAAACCTACATTACAACACACTTGTTACATCAAGTAAAAAAAACAAACACAATATGAAGTGTTCAACTCGACTCAATTCATTTACAGCCTTAACTACCTGCCAGTTTTGGGACGAGGCGCCAGCATTGTATGCCGTTGTTGAGGATGAAGATCATGAGCTTATTGTCTTCTTCGATCGTCCACGGGCCTCGTTTAAGACCAACTTTTTCACAACAAGGTTGTCTTCCCATGATCACAAGAGTTGTTCTTCTTTTTTTTGGCGCCATAAACAAAAAAGATGGAGCTCTTCTTATATGCAAAAACCAAGATTCTTACAGCTATTGAACAAGGCAAATTAACAACTGGTTTTTTCTAATGAATAAAAAAGGTCATAATTGAGTACCAAAAAACAAAAGATTAAAGATGATGCTTTATAAAACTATTCACATAATTGTGTTGTAAATTTAACTAGGGACGGAAAGTAGCCGCTGGTAAAGGAACATTTGGAACTAGAAAATTAGGAGTTGTTGTCGTTCACATTATTTATCATTATACTTGCTGTCGTTGATGAATGAATTATTTAATTAATAATAAAGTGCTTTTTTAAGGGGGATATGATTTTTTTAAAATTATATTCTTATTTTCTTTTTCAAAATGAGTTGTTCCCGAGACGGAAAAAAAAAAAAAAAAATCAAAATAAATTGTTTCCTTGTGTGATACTTAGTAGTTAGCCAGCAAATTGTATTAGTCGAGCTTTTTTATTGAATTAATTCATTTTATATTATTTTTTAAAAGTTTTTTAAATTGAGCTATTTATAAATTTAAATTATTTGAAAATTATAAACTCATGATATAAAAATTCAAATTAAAAGATTTAATCATGTACAATTTTTTGTCTTTTTTTAATGAGCGGAAAAATATAAACTCGTGGTATTTCATTTACTTCCCTGAGGCTGGGGTCCACATGATTTTATTATTGTGGGCACAAACTGTGGTTTTGTTGCACTTTTGAGAAAGGTACAAAGAACAAAATATTTACACCAAAGCAGCTACATTCATGGGGGCCAACTCTTTATTAGTTAAAGCTTTGTTTTTGTGATTTTCAATTATTGCAACTTTCGATTCTAATGATGGGAATTTTATTCTTTTATTAAAATGGACATGTTTTGTGTGAATGTTCTGTGGATCATAAAAAAATAGTTATTAATGAAAGTATAGGTGGCTTATTTTTTATGCTTGTTACATGGGAGGAGGGGAAACTTGTTGGTTTATTTTGGACACCCTTAAGTTCCGTTATAATTATGATTAATCATAGTACTTGAAAGAACCCATTTTTTTTCTTTGAAAGGTAAAGATAAAATATATTATAAGTTATTATTGAAAGTATAGGACACGATACACAATTAAATCTTATAATTTTATGCTTGTTACATATGATTTAATTATAAGACGCGGGAAACTTGTTAAAGACCACATGATTTTTTGGACACCTTTAAGTTCCATTATACGATTTATTATGATTTAATCATATATAAAGTACTTTCATAAAAAAAAAGAATGTTTTCCTCAAACTTATATAAAAAGGGGAAGAAACGGTTCTTCCCCAATTTGTTCAATTAATCATTTGTTTAATTAAAACATAACTTGAGAATCAAAACGTTTGGGAAAAACACTCTAATGGTTGACTCTCTCAACTATGAAATGGGACCACAAATGACTTGGATAATGGGAATACTTTTCTTAACAAAAATTTTATATATCAATGAAAATATAAGTATGAACTATCTTTGAAAATAAGATCATTATGAACCTTTCAAATCTTCCATATTGTAGCCTGCCAAATGACTTCATGAAGCTTCTTCCTTAACTTGCCCTTATCGGGTTCAACAAACTCAATGAAATGTTCACGACGCAGACGAGGAGAATAGCAACGGTTTTTCAAGCTAAATCGAGATAGTTTGCCAAACTTACTTTGAAGAAATCAAGACATGGTTGAAGGACTCAAGGGCGAGACACACATTTGCTTTTGGCTCCCAAACCCTCCGAAATGCCCCGCTTAATCAAATTATCCTTCGTAGTCAACCTTTCACGAACGACCTTCCACGAGAATACTGAGATTTTAAATGGAATCACCTTGAGTTGACATGAAAAAATAATATTTTTCCATTCAACTTTAAATACATCTCTTTAGTCGAAAAAGGCTCTTTTACCTCGCCTCGCCTCGCCTCAAAATGGAATCCACCATGTTCATCTTCATTCTGTACTTGTAAATCAACTGTCATAGATCCACGAATTCAAAAAATTCATCGAAATAAACTTCATAGATCTTCATTATTTAATGAAATTTATTTCTTTTTTTGATATTTAAGACCCTTTTTGACAATATCATTTTTAAATGCAAGATATCATTACTAATACCCCTAATGCAATATTTATTTTTTATAAGTACTTTTTATAGTAAAAAAACCCTTCAATTATCACAATTATTAATATTTAATAATAAAAAAATTCGTATAAAAAGCATTTCAATTTATACTTTATCATAAAAATTAAAAAACAAATGCAATTAGCTTCACTTTTTTAATTAAGACATAACTTGAGAAGACTGGGAGTTTTCAGTTATAACTTGAGGAACGAATACTTAAATCTTAATATAATTATAGAAAATAATCAATGAAATTTCATATATGAATCCGTGGATTTGAAAATAATGCATTCGCTGACTTTTCCAATTTCCAGATGCTTACTTTGAAATGTGTGAATTAAAACAAGCCACGTTTACTTTATTAGGCGGTTCCACTATTAACGCGGACGTCAATTGAGTTGACATGAATAAATATTTCCATTGAATTACATAAGTTATTTATAATGAAGAATTGTATTTGAAAAAAATAAATTTTATTATAAACTTCATAATCTTCATTATTTAATGAATATTGGGTTTAACAATGACTAAATGCATGCACAAATGTGTATTTTTTGGAGTATATATAAAAATGTTTATAAGAAAGTTTAATTTGTAAATGAATATAAATAGTACTACCAAACATAGAAATCGAGACATAAAAAATAGAGTAATACTTGAGTGCTCTAGTCGTACTGTACAAATAATGCTCAATTAATATCATCAATGAAAACAACTAATAGTATTATTTGGTGAAAACAATTAATATTGATCAACAAATTAATATTTTATATTAAAATAACTAATGATGACCAACTAAAACTTTATACTAAAATACACAAGTAGAAATATTTGCCCCAAAAAAGTCGTTTAATTCTCATATGTTATCATATAAAAAATATTAAATTAATTATACGGTGAACTCTAAATTGTTTGATTTACATTTTTTATCTCAATTTCACATGCAACGTCGTAATCCCACTAAACCAAAACAAAAGCAATTTGAACAACGATGGGAAACAGCTCAACGCGTTTAATCAAAGTATAATCAACTAAAATCATAAAATAACTAAAGTTATATACCACAATAGTTTAGTAAGATAATAATTAATAACTATTCTGTAGAACTACTTAATTAATCCAACAACACTCGATATATATATCGGAAAATTTTGTAACTTTTTAATTAATTCTGTCCATCCATCATCAGTGACGCGGATTCATTTACTCAGTACGGTTGGCGAGAGAAAGATCAAGTAATTAAATTTTATTATCTTCTTATCCATATGACCTTTAATATATATATATATATATATATGTGATACCTTGATTTCTGTATTGGAAAAATGTCAAAGAATATTTGCACCGATTGTAACGTATGAGAGAATTCATTACATCATAATGACCATTGCAAAGTTAGAACAATTTAACAATCCTTGTCATGTTTTTTTTTTTTTGGAAAGCCATCAAATTAAGATATACTATCACTTTAAAATTCAAAATTTTGTTTCTCATAATTAAATTAAATATAAAATTATACTTTTTATAATTAAAACATGTGTTTAACAAATGTTAAGGAAAAATTAAAGTCGTGGATGCAGTCCAAATTAAGTTAAAGTTTAATTATCTACTTAGTACGTACTTAATATATACTCTCAATAATTATTTAAATTAATGATAAAATATGGGGCATGCAGTACTTTTCGTCCATGATATTGGACTTCATACGTACCTGGAAATTAAGCTCGAAATAGGTCCAAATTAAATCTAATTTATATATGATTAAATATTCGTTAATTAATATGCAATTTTGTATACAACTAGGCTAATTAAGTCTTGTTTGTATAGTTACATCTTGACAAGATCGATTTATAGTCGTTTAGAAACTAAATGCAAATCTGTTATATTGAAAGATGCAATTTATTTATATTGAATCATGCAACTGTTAAGTTCAATGTAAACAAGTTGCATTTTTCAGTATAACAAGTTACATGGTTCTAAATTACAGTACCTGCGCTACAACTAAGACAAATTCATTTTTAGGGTCATGTTCCCCAAATATTATATATATATATATATATATATATATATATATATATATATATATATATACTACGGACTACTTGATGAGGATTAAGACAGAAGAAACGTCTTTTCTCAAAATTCCAACACATCACTGTTAGTAATATACCAAATTCCACCCTCTAAAATTGGGAATATATTACATATATAATACTTTTCATCAAATACGACTGTTTGTAATAATTCCATATTCATTCACATTCGATCCGCAGCCGATAAAATATTGTTAAAAACTTTCCAATATACTTTAGCTAGCTGCTGCTAGCTAGCTGACATTTAAATTCCGCCCGATTCTTACCCATGCATCCACATGCACAGTGACGGACCTCTTCTTGGGGGTAGGAGGGGTTGGTCCCCGATCGATCTCTTGAATTTTTTATATATATATACACTTATAATTAAGATATATCCAGATGAGCATATTTTCTGTAAGAAGTAATTTAAAACATAAATTGTGTAGATAACGCCTAATATTTTGGAAGGATGAGTATTATTTGTGTTATAGATTATACCATATATCATGATAAAACCATCTCAATAAAATATCATCTCTCTTTAAACAAAGTATTATTATAAAGATCATGTTCAATGACACCACTATTATTAATCCTGTAAAAATCAACACTCTATAAAAAAAATGTTGATTTTTAGGTGAAAAATGGGTAACAAAATAGAGAAAAGAATATGTATAATTCACATTTTCAATATACATATAAATGTATTTGACTACTGTTAATATAAAGATGTTTTAGTCAAATAATTTTGAAAATATATAAAAATTTAAAAAGTGCGTTTAAATTTCTATTTTTATGTTATAAATTGGACCCTAGTAAAAATTTAAAATTAAAATCCTTTGCGACATGCAAAAGGAAAATCAAAATTAATTATGTTAAATTAATTTCTTTATTATGACCCTTATCAATATATAGACATACATAATAATATGTAGTAATTGATATAAAATTTAACCAAATCAAACTCAATGCGAGTTATTGAAAAGTAACACATATAGCATTAATTGTACTTACGTGTGAATAATGTAAGCGGCTAGCTAGTATGTAATACTGAGATCAAGATATTAGTGCTGACTCTTTGCAAATTCTTCTCATGCATACATACACACATGTATAGTTATATAATAAAATGCATGCCATTACGCAAATAATTTCACACTTTCACACTGATACTAAGATCAACCTTGCTGACTTTTTCCAATTCCTCATGCAACTCTCTAGCTATATATAACATGCCATTTCTACATAAATGATCATCACTCCAATCAATTCTACAAAATAATATATCTTCAAGATCAATCATCCCCAAATTTCTCCCAAATTAATTATGGAGAATATCGAAATCAATGTAATTTCAAAAGAAACAATCAAGCCATGTTCTCCAACCCCAAAATCTCTCCAAAAATACCATCTCTCATATCTCGATCAAATAGCACCCCCCGTTTTCATGCCCCTAGTTTACTTCTACCAATCCGATAATAATAATAATTCCAAACTCACAAACTCCCAAAAATCAAACCACCTCAAAAAATCCCTCTCCCAAGTCCTCCCAATATTCTACCCCCTCGCCGGCCGCCTCTCCCCCGGCGACCTCCACGTCGACTGCAACGACGCCGGTGCCCCCTTCGTCGTCGCCGAAGCCAACTGCACCCTCTCCCAAATCATCACAAAACCCGACCCCAAACTCATGCACAAATTCCTTCCCTACAAACTAGACGACGTCCAGACCCTAGGCGTGGCCGCCCAGGCCACCTTCTTCGCCTGCGGCGGCCTCGCCGTGGGCGTCGTGATGACGCACAAGATAGCCGACGCCCTGTCGTTCTTCTTGTTCACCAACACGTGGGCCGCCATCGCACGGGACGGACCGGACTCCCCGTCCGCCCCGCCCCGCCCGAAGTTCGAATCCGCGGCGATCTTCCCGCCGCGGAACATCTCCGGGTACATGGAAAGCACCGGGATAGTGAAAACCGAACCTGAAGTTAAGATCTTCACATTTCCCGCCAACAAGATTGCACTCCTCCGAGAAATGTACTCCCCCGGCGGCGGCGAGCGGCGTCCGACTCGCGTCGAGGCATTATCGGCGTTTATCTGGAAGCGGTTCGTTTCCGCGGTGGGGACCATGTCCGACCCGAACAAGATCCACATCGTGCTCCACGCCATAAACCTCCGGACCCGGATAGATCCGCCGTTGGCGGAGAACCATTTCGGGAACATAAGCCGGATCGCGATCGCCGTTCCGGCGGCGGAGGACGGCGGCGTGGAGCTTCTCCAGAAGGTTCGGGAAGCGATCAAGGCGGTTGATGGGACCTACGTGGCGAAATTGAGGGAAGATGATGATCATTTGAGTTATATTAAGGAGTTGGTGGTTCATGCTAATAAAGGGGCGCTTGTGCCTTTTAATTTTACGAGTTTGTGTAGGTTTCCGTTATATGAAGCGGATTTCGGGTGGGGGAAACCGGTTTGGGCCGGGTCGGCCGGGTTGACGTTTGAGAATTTGGTTACTTTTATGGATACGGCGAGTGGGGATGGGATTGAGGCGTGGGTTATTTTGAAGAAGGAGGATATGGATAAGTTTGAGGCTGATTTGGAGTTGCAAAAGTTTCTTGCTTAAGTTAAGATCATACTACAATTTTATGTTTTTTGTTTGATTGCTGTGTATTGTTTTGAAAGTATATATATTTGTGTCCGAAAAATGAATTTGGTTTTAAGTTGTAACGCGGGTAGTTTGATCAATTTTACGTATAACGTGATTTGTTATCGGAATATCAAATAAAGGTTTAATTGTTACACTTTACTTTGTGTATTAATTATTCTTGCATAGAGATTAATTATTAGTCGTGTGCAACTTATAATTAGCATACGAGAGTGTTGCTCATTTTTTAATTTCAATATCTTTTTCGGTTGGAAATAATCATAAACCTTTTTTCTATGCTTCTATTTTGATTTCAAGTTACAAATTGAAAATAGACATGCAACATTTAATTACTCAACATTTTAATCTGACAAGTGATCTTAGTAGGTGAAACATCGTGTTAATCTTGACGTGACGTAGTTTAATTTGTCTATTGATAGAATTTAATTCATCAATTGAGTGTGTTTTAGTATCGCCCGTACGTTATCAACTAAAAATGTTGAAAAAGTAAAAAGTTACAAGATTATTTTCAATTCATAAAAGTCGGTAAAATTGGAATTAAAATTAATAATGATAATTTACATGACTAAGAAAATATTTTTTTCTAATATTTTAAATGCTTTTGTGGGAAAGGGAGAGTAAGTTAGAAAGTGTGAAGATATCTCTTCAAGAGTTATAAGAAGTGATGTTTCCGTTTCAATTTGAGTATATAATGGGCCGGATCATGGATATTTATTTGAATTTATTTCGTGTATACGCGTGTTGTGCTCAGATTAATCACACGTCAACATCACCAGATTTATCACACATCAGAGAACCTGAAGGCTATCACACGCCGAAGGACGAATTATCACGTCGCCAAGACGTCCCATTCGGAGACCACGACGATTTGTCGAGACTTAAAGATTTGTCGTCTTTTATTGATTTGTCATCGCTTAATGATTTGTCGTCTTTGGTCTCTTTATATAAAAGAACCTCACCTTTCATCAAAAAAAAACTCCGGAATGTTTCGCCTCATTCCACTTATATACCTACAACCACATTTCGGGGAAGAAACTACGGTTCTTCCCGCACATTTTGTTTGATTAGTTTTTGTTTGTTAGTTGTTATCAATTAAATACATAATCTTCTCCATAAAAAAAACGATTTCGCAACAATTTCATTTAGAAGGAGGGTGTTATTGAAAAAATTCGTCAAAGAACAACATCGAATTTCCGAATCCAAATCCAAAAAAAAATAAATCACACATATTAGTTTTCCTTAAAATAACGCCTCTCACTTTTGTATAAGCATATACAGATCCAACGAAAAAGA
Source organism: Stenogyne calaminthoides (assembly GCA_037126765.1). Lineage (NCBI taxonomy): Eukaryota > Viridiplantae > Streptophyta > Magnoliopsida > Lamiales > Lamiaceae > Stenogyne > Stenogyne calaminthoides. The sequence continues at coordinate 18,249 of JBBCBC010000083.1, forward strand.
CATTCATATACACACCCATAAGATAATACGTTTTGAAGACGGCAAATTATTACTTTGTCTCTTCGTGCCAATTGGCTTGGGCCCCTAGCAAACTCAGTACAAGGTTTCAAATTTGGGGTGCTTGATTGGATGATCTTAAGGTGAAGAATAAGAACGAAAGTTGTGTTGGAATTATATTGTGACTCACCCTCCAATGCACCCCACGCACCAATTTAAATTGGTGCAATTTGATACAATTTTAATTTGGATGGACTATGCACTCTAAATTCTAACCCCTAAACAATGAACCATAAATCATATATGAACCATTTGGGCCGGGTGAACCATGAACCATGAACCATTCTTTAGGGTTTGGAAAAAAAAAAAAAAAAAAAACTAAAACTGAAAAAAATAAGAAAAATATCTCATAAAATTAAATTGCACCAAATTGATTTGGTGCAAATGGTGCACAGGAGAATTTATCTTATACTATTTCTGCCTTTAGTTTCTAAAAAAAAAAAATAATAATAATAATAATAATAATAATAAATAAATAAATAAATAAATAAATAAATAATTATATGGATTAAGTTTGAGAAAAAAAGTTTTTTGGTCTCATAACTTTCCTGTAATCCGTTTTTAGTCCTAAAAAATTTAACTATTCAATTTTGGTCCCCTAACTATCTTGATTGTCCAATTTTGATCCAATTTTTACATAAAAATAGAAAATTTTATCATTTTCAATTGATGCGCAAGTCACGTATCAGTTAAAAATGCGGGTTTCCAAGCACGTATCTGATGTGGGCACTGACTTTTAAAAGAAAATCTCATTTTTCTAGAAAATTAGAAAGAACAAGAAAATTTCTCCCAAGTGCGAAAAAATGAATTTTTAACGTCCACGTCAACTAGTAGCTCGGGAAACTCCAATTTTAACCGGCATGTAAATTGTGTGTGATGAAAAAAAAAAGACAAAATTTTATGTTTTTCCACGAAAATGAGACCAAAATTGAACAATCGAGATAGTTATGGGACCAAAATTGAAAAGTTGATTTTTTTGGGACCAAAAACAAATTACAGGAAAGTTATGGGACCAAAAAACATTTTTTCTCGATTAAGTTTTTTAGTTCAGCAACTTTGCTTCATTTTAAAATTGTTCTCGATTAACCCCCAAGGGTTGACCAAATGGTGTAGACTTGGAATTTAGCAGTATGCTCCTCTCTAGGTTTCAAACTTCCTTAGGTGTGATCAACTCTTGAGATGAGTTAGTCCATACAGAGTTCAGCTCTAGCTTGAAGTGGGGCCCCGCTAGTGGACGATGGGTTCTGGTCCCCCGAATTAGTCGGTCTTCGGACTGGATATCGGGTCATACAAAAAATGGTCCTGATTGTTTTGACTCTTTGATTTTGCTCTTGTAAATTATAAAAAAAAATAAAAAAAATTGTCATTTAACCTGTTGTAGCAGGTTACTAATAGGTAACCGCTACATATGTAATTATTTTATTTTTTCATTTAACTTCGAAATGCCACCTACATTTTTTTAACCTAATAATTTTGGATTGAGATTTTTCTACATATTTTTTAGGGAGAAATAGTGTTTTTATGCGTATTTTAATTTTCTCATCAGTTTAGACCCATTAAATCGACCTGATTTGTTTCGTTTTTTAATATACAAATTGTTCTTAGACCCGACTCTAAACCCTATCAAAATTATTAGGATTGGAAAAGTTTGAGTACTACTTCGAAATTAAAGGAAAAAAAAATTACACATGTGACAGTTACCTGCGGCAGGTTAAATGATTAATTTAAAAAAAAATGAAAATTTACATAATCGAAATAAAAAAGTCAAAATAATTTCGATCAATTTTAAAATGATGCAAAATTAATTCTTATACCCATATCATTTCTTATCATTTTTCCAAACACTTCATCAATCACAAATTTAGCGCATTCTTCATCCACATTTCACATCTGGCGAAAATTTATTATAAACAATATTTCTACTTTTGATTTAAACTCCATCATAATACTCAATATTGAGATTTATAGAAGTGCTTAAATCGGCTTTGATATGAAACCAACATTGATTAATTAATTAGGAAATCAATTTCAATTTCAATACAATATCAACATAAATAGTACTCCAATCTTATGCTACTTTAATTTTTCAAGCGTTTTTGCGAGCGAGTTTTGTATTAATAATTGAAATAATAAAGTGACTTTTAATCTACCATACTTTTCCTTAAAAGCTATTTTATCATTTCAATTACTAATACAAAATTTATTTCGAAAAAACGCTTTGAAAAAGAAAATAAAATAAGATTATGAGAAGACGCGTGTTATTTGTGTAAGACGTTGGCTTATGGAAAAAATAAACATTGAGCTCAACTCGTTACTATACAAATAGGGATTACCATTTCTCCCAAAAACGAAAACAAGTTCCAAAATTATCATCAATTCTCCCAAAATGGAGATTGAAATTGAAGTAATCTCCAAAGAAACAATCAAGCCATGTTCTCCAACCCCAATCTCACTTCAAAAATACCAACTCTCATTTCTCGATCAAGTGGCACCCCCAATTTTCATGCCTCTAGTTTACTTCTACCAATCAGATAATTCCAAATTAACAAACTCCCAAAAATCAAACCACCTCAAAAAATCCCTATCCCAAGTCCTCCCAAGATTCCACCCCCTCGCCGGCCGCCTCGCCGCCGCTGACCTCCACGTCGACTGCAACGACGCCGGCGCCCCCTTTTTCGAGGCCAAAGCAAACTGCACTCTCTCACAAGCCATCACCGATCCAATCATAACAAACATGAACAAATTCCTTCCCTACAAAATAGACGACGTCCAAAATCTCTGCATGGCGGCGCAGCTCACCCACTTCCGATGCGGCGGCCTCGCCGTCGGCCTCGTGATGTCCCACAAGGTCGCCGACGCGCTGTCGTTCTTCTTGTTCGCGGTAGCGTGGGCGCCCGCGGGCGGGCGGCCGGCCGGGCCCGCCCCATGCCAAGTTCCAATCACGCGATTTTTCCCTCCACTGGATGTTTCGGGGTTCAAGACTAGTGCGTGGGCCGCGAAACACGACGAATTAACCGCCAAAATATTCAAATTCCCCTCGGCGAAAATCGCCGATTTGCAGGAGAAATACTCTGGAGGCAGCAGCGGCGCAGCATCAGCTGATGATGTTGCGCTGCCGCGGCCTCCTACTCGAATGGAGGCGTTATCGGCCTTCATATGGAGCCGGTTCATGTCCGCTATGGAGTTCGGACCCGACCCGAATAAGATCTACACCGTGATCCACGCGGTGAATTTGAGGACACGTGTCGATCCGCCGTTGTCGGACCACGACTTCGGAAACTTTAGCCGGTTCGCGTTGACCACGCCGGCGGTGGAAGAGGGGCGCGTGGTGGACGGTGATCACGAGCTTGTTCGGAAATTTAGGGAAGCGATTGGGGCCGTCGATGGGGACTACGTGGCGCGGCTCAAGGAAGGGGAGAAGCACGTGGATTTGATGAAGGAGAGAACGGAGCGAACCGTTAAAGGTGATGAAAGAATTTTATTTCATTTAAAAGTCAATAAATTCCTCTGTGCCATTTTTTAATGTTCCAAAATTATTCCACTTCCTGAATCTTTAACACATGGATTCAGAGTAATGGTGGTTCATTGAATTTTTTTGCGCATTACACGTGTCATTAATCTACCCTATGAAACACAAAGTGGAACACAATATATGAAATAGATGATATTATGAGTTTAAAAGTTTAAATTTATAGATACATGTGAACTTAATTCGTTTAAATTATTTTTTTTATAGGTGAGCTGGTTACATTTAGCTTCACGAGCCTAAGTAGGTTTCCTTTGTACGGAGCGGATTTCGGGTGGGGCAAGCCGGTTTGGGTCGGGTCGGCCATGATGACGTACAAGAATCTGGTTACTTTTATGGATCCATTAAATGGGGATGGACTTGAGGCCTGGGTTACAATGAAGAAAGAGGACATGAAGAAATTTGAAGCTGATTTAGATTTGCAAAATTTTATAGTTTCTGTTTGTTAACTCTAAAAATGGTTGAGAATCACTTATTTTAAAAGTTGCTAGAGACAAGTTTTTTCAAATAAAAAATTCTTCTACTCATTCAATAGAGATTGCAAGCAGGCTGATGCTGTAGGAAATTCTTTGTATTTCGTAATTTGGGAATATTTGTTGCGTGATTTTGATCTTACTAGATATGTTATTTAAGTTGTTTTGAAGTGGATTTTGCGAGTTGTGTTTTGTAGAATAATTGAATATGGCAAGTTGTAGTTGTGCCGTATTAAAAACAAAGTTTGTAATTTTTTATATCTTTATTTATTTATAGTCTCATTAATTAACTTTCTCACACATTTGAATTGAGTATCTTCACGCACCATAATATATAACATAATCACTATTGCGTTATGCTTAACAAAGTTCAATTCTTTAAAAAAATCCACCATCTAGATTGATACGATATACATGTACGAAGAGGGATGGATGGGGGGGGGTGGGTGATGGAGATGAAATCGTGATGAAAATCTTGATTTATTATAATCACGGTTTGATTAGGAAGTTTGTTATTAATTAATTTAATTTATTAGCATTTATTATGTTTTTGTAATTAGTGTTATAGTTTTCTTATTTAAGAGTCAGTCATGTAAACGTATTAAGGAGTTAAGTTGATTATGAATTAAAAGAATTCGAGAGTTTCTCGTATTGTTCCTCTTTGCCGGTATTCCTATGGGAATCAACGGAGATTGAGAAGGTTGTTTCGTTTTGTTCACGCTTTCTCCCTGCATCACCGGGGGCGGTCACCCCTCTTGGGATTAAATTTTTTATGTTATATATGTCAAAAATTTTATATTTATATCTTAAAATTGTTAAATTTTGTCATTTCGCCCTCGTTGAAATTTTCAAATTTCGTCACCCTTACCCAATGAAAAAATTAGTCCCCTTTGGAACGAATTTCTGGATCCACCCCTGTGTACGAACAATAAACATTGATCATTAAGTATTTATAAAATTATTATATGTGTCATGAATGCACGTAAGAGCTACAAAGTAAGACGGAAAAGTTGAATAGAGAAGGGTACAACTCGAATAACATCTTGTAAATTAGGGGTCTAAACGAGCATAATTGAACTAAATAATCTCGCAACCCAAGTTGAATATTTATGAACTCAAATCAATTATGTTCGAATTGATTTTAATTTGTTTTCAAGTCAAATATGAGTAGCTTGTTGATGGCTTGACTCACTTATACCCGTACTCGTAGTACATTTACTTTTTCAATTTAATACTCCATTTAGTTTTTAACTATTTTATTAGCTTTAATAAAATTTCTATAACATTTCAGCCTTGACCAGTCATTTTCCACCTCTCAAATTAGACTATTTAGTCAAACATCCTCTTTGACTGCTGATTTTCCATAGTTTCCCTCCTCCCATTGTAAAATACCGGGAAATAATTTCCCTCCGCCACACGTGTCAACCCACCCACCCTCCTCACCCCTACCCTAATTTCGACGCCTTTGTTCCAATTTTTTAACTCCCATTTTTACCCTTCCCCCACATAAATTTGTTCTCTCTACTCTTCTTCCCTGTTTTTTCCTTCCATTTGAAACTTCGATTTCGATCTGCAGATTTCTTTTTCCATTTTCGTTCTAATTTTTCCTAATCAGATCGCCGTTCGGGCAGGAGATTTAAGCACCCTCAGTCAAGGTCTCAATATCTCTCTCTCAATAGTTTGCGGCGGAAATTTAGGGTTTGGGTTTTGAAGAAAGGTATCAGTTTTTCGTTATTTCCACAATTTTGAGTAGTTTGTTGATTACATATATAGAACCTATCATTTGTGGTTAGGCTTTTCCTTTATTTGTTGGTTAATTTAACTGAGTAGATATTTGGGATTCTTTCAGAAAACCTAGGTTATGTAATTTGGCTTAAGTTATTCCTCTCTTTGAGTGATTGATCTGGAAATTCTTTGATTCTTTTTTGTATATAAGAGTAGGAATCATTTTATAGGTTGATCTGACAGTTTCAGCTGATTAAAAAGGCTAATTTTTGGATTCTTCGGAAGAAATGCTCGGTGAAATTTTTGGTGCTCCGTTTTAGTTTGTCATTGAAAATTGAGGGTTTTCTTGAATCGAATCTTTTTAGGCCATTAACGTAACACCCAAAAAAAATTGAAAAGAAAAAAAGAGAAAAAAAAGTGAAAAGTGAATATATTTTAGTTTCGTATGATTGGGTTGTAGTGTTTCCATCTCTTCTTCTGGGGTAGTTACAAAAAAAAGGGAGAGCCTGGTTTAGTTACCAAAAAAAAAAAAAAAGAGAGTAAATTCTAGTGTTTGAGGTAGAGATATTGAGATGGCCTTGAACTACTCGCATATGCCTGTGTTCCCATCTCACATTTCCGAATACAATTTGTGGTCCACGAGGACTGTAAATGGTCTTGCTGAGGGTGTGTCTGAGAAGTATGGGGACAGTTATCCGAGGCAATGGCATGCGAGGCAAGGAGAAATGGTGGATTGGTGTTTCAGCTGTTGGAGTGATAATGTTGATTGTTCATCAGAGTCGAATCCCAAGGATATCGTTGACCTTTTACCCTCTGATCCATTTGGGATGAACATAGTCACAGGATGGTATGGTGGGTTTGGTTGGAGCAACGGCGGGAGCTCCAGTCAAGAGAATCGTGATTTATTTGCAGGATTGAATGCGATATGGAGTAATGCTCTAAAGTCGCAACAAATTCCTAGCTTTGCTCAGGGTTTCGAGAAACTTGATGCGGGTGTAAATTCTGTACCAACGGTCCAGTTTGATCAGAAACTGATTGATATCGAACATATGGAGGTGACAGAAATGGAGGACTCGTTGGCTCCATACGACGTTGGATGTCAATCAGCGTGCAATGAAGATGCTATGGGGTTAAGCAATGAGAGCACTAGCTGCAGTAATGAGGTGCAGTTTGAAGAGGAAGTGGAAGTGGAGGGTGCTGCCCAATTTGAAGAAGCACCCCATGAAGCTTTAAAATTTAGTCTGTTGTATCTGGAATTGAAAGATCTTTTGTCGGTGGAAGGTGTTTGTAGTTCGTTACGTTCTGAGGTTCTGGGTGACTCCTTGTTGTGGAAGAAAATCCACATCGATCCGCCCCTGAATAAGATGGTCACGGATGATCTTCTTTTGAAATTGGCTTGCAGGGCTAATGGTGACCTACAGTGCCTGAACTTGGTGGATTGCCCCAACATTACAGATGATAGTATCAGGCATATACTTGAAACCAATTCACGATTAACGAAGGTTAGTAATACAATTTTGTTGATGTTATCTTTAATTGTTTTTTGGGGTGCATTCTTTATTTAGAGTTATTTGTTGATGGAGTTTTCTGTTGTTATCTGTGGTGCATTTGTCATTTAGAATTGTCAAAGCTCATTCTACCTCAGTAATGTCTGGCGGTCTTAAATTTTCTGAAAAAGTTGGAAACTTGTTAACATGTTTATGTTTTCGGTTTTCTTATATTTTTTGGAAAATGTTGATGTTCAAATGTTTTATTTGTATTTTCCCTTTGCTTGTGGGTGCTTGGTTTTTTCTAGTATTTTTAGGTTGGAAGTGACTTTAGCCACATGAATATTGGAATTGAGTCTTGATTCCCTTCGCGTATAATAATTTAAGTAATTTGTGTATTACCTGTACTTTGACATCATCACGCTAAATCTTGTTATTTGGAATGTAGTTGTTTGTTCCTGGCTGCAAAAAGATCACTATTGAAGGGATATTGAATAATATCAGGACTCATAACTCTAATAAAGGTGTCCCAGGTATAAAACATCTTAGAATTGGTGGGATTTATGGCATAACACGTGAACATTTCAGAGAATTGAAGTTCTTATTGGGTACTGATGACCACAAGCTTGGAAGTAATCACAAACCACGTTTCTATCATCGAGGAAATTTTTACCTCCCATACGATGATGATCGAGCAATAGATATTGAAATGTGCCCGAAATGTGAGAACTTCAGATTAGTCTATGATTGTCCAGCAGAGGGTTGCCAGGTCAAAGATATGACGCCCCAAGCCTGCAGAGCGTGCAAGTTTTGTATATCAAGATGTGACAATTGCGGCAGGTGTATTGATGATATTGAATATGAAGAGACTTTCTGGTTGGGTTTGCTGTGTTCAGATTGTTGTGCGGACCGAGATTGCCAGAACATGTTGGATAATAACGTTGACCCATATGCAGTTCAACATGAGCCAAGTGGTCATGGTCATGCATAAACCACTGTAGTTGTTTGGTAACTATATTTCAACATGATCTTGGCCTGCTTTTGAGCTTCCTCTCTTGCTCACGCTTTCTAACTTCATGTTCGTGAATAAAAAATAAAAGGAATAAGAAAAGGGAGCTTGTTTGTTTCATTGGCGTCTCTCTGGCCTAGCGTGTTTTTCTGGTTTATAACTTTGAGTGTAAAACCTTTGCTATTTTGTTGCTAGCAACTTTTATTGTGATTATGAATGCTCTATTACTTTGATAAATTGTATCAATAAAGTGCCACAATATTTGGCATCATTTATGTAATGTTATAGCTTCTGGGATTTGTTTATAGTGTGCTTCAGGTTGTTGAAATGCTTCAAGGTAGGTTGTTGAAATGCTTAGTTATAGGTGGGTCTATGAGCTTTGATTTTCTAGCTAGTGGGTCTTGAACTTCTCATTGATGAACTTTGATTTGATTTTCAATGAGGGCGAAAACTTTGATCTTCTATTACCGTCTCTCTAATGTTTTTTTTTTATTGAAAGTGGTTTGAGACTAGTTAGATTCATATTTTTTTTAAAAAAAAAAGAGGTTTTTTCTTATGGAAAGTGGTTTGAGACTAGTTAGATTCATATTTTGAAAAAAAATTAAAAAAATCCAGTGTACATTACTAATTAGAAGTAGGAGTATAGTAGTAAATGAGTTAAATAACCATTATTCTACGTAATAAATGGACCTATCTGATATAGAAAATTAAGTCTATATAATAGTTTCTTAAGATAATCAATTATAATAATTTTTTTTTATTATCGGACACATGACAACATCACTTTATTTTGCTGTAGATCGAAATCGCAACCACTATAAGAGGGGGACCACCCGAACTCTAACTCAAAACATCGAGATCTTAGATAATTGAGCTCTAACCACTTGAGTTATTCACACTTAACATTTATTTTACCAACATTAGACGTGTAAGATGGAGTGAGTGTTATAATATTAGTTTATAAGTATAATGACATTTCCATCGAGAATTACCCGGTGTCAAATTCGGATGCGCACCTCCAACATCAAAGCTCTTAAATAATGAGTGCTCCTCCATTCTTTTTTATTTATCTCATTTTATTATTTATATAAATTAATTTTTTCATTTATGAACGTATCAAAAGATTTATATACCTTTATTTATTGTATTGATAATATTTATTAAGAGCATTGCTAAAAGAATAAGGATAAATTTATATTGATATATTAGATAAAATGATAAAAAAAATTCATATATAAAATTTATATTATTATATTTATAAATTTATACCCCTATACTTATTAAGTAATATTATTACATTTATAATTCAAAATTATAATATTTAAATATCAATTTATAAATATAATTATATCCGTCTCATTCATATTCCGAACAATTTTCCCATATAAAATGATTACAAATAAAACGGCTCGGGGAGAGAGTAAAATATATAAAAGTAGGTCTAGTGTGCAAATTTGTATAGATAAAAATTTATAAAATTATTCTAAATCAACCAATTACACCCTAAACACTAAATAGTTAACCCTAAATTATGACCTATTTAAAATTTGGGTGAAACCATGAACTATCCGTTTCATGAAATCACTTAACCACTCAATTTTGTATTATATTCATCAATTATAAAATTTAATTGAAAATTAAAATTTTTGTATCTATACAAATTTGCATAATAGACTTTGTCAATATTATAAATAAGTAAGAATAAACAGGTCTGGAGAGCGTAAATAAACTGCATACGAAACTCCTCTCACACGCACTTGAGGAGACACCACCGAGGCACCGACAACCCCAAACCTCCCTCTCAAAGAAACGTCAAATCTTCTCACAACAAAGATGTACATGCCCGATAAACCCCAACAACAGCAAGATTCCCCCGTTGATTTCTACGACAACGGCAAACCAGAACTCTCCGCGCCGCCCCGCCTCCACCTCTCCGACGCCGCCGGGGCTGACGTCACCACCCCACCTCATAATTCAGCCCACCCATCATCTACTTGTATTCCAAAGAAACGGGCCGAGACATGGGTTCAAGAGGAAACCAGGGCTCTCATTTCTCTCCGCAAAGAAATTGATATGCTCTTCAATACTTCCAAGTCTAATAAGCATTTGTGGGATACCATTTCGTTGAAGATGAGGGAGAAGGGGTTTGATAGATCCCCAACTATGTGCACCGATAAGTGGAGGAATTTGTTGAAGGAGTTCAAGAAGGTTAAGCAGAATAATCAAGATGGGAATGGGAATGGGTCTGCTAAGATGAATTACTACAAGGAGATTGAAGAGATTTTGAGGGAGAGGAGTAAGAATGGGCCTAATTGGAAAAATTCTGAGGCTTCGAATAGTGGTGGTGTTGCTGGGGGTTCTAAAGTTGATTCGTTCATGCAGTTTTCTGATAAAGGTTTGATTTCTTGATTTACACTTTTTCTCTTCACTTTTTTTTTTTATTAGCAGTGTGAGAAATGTGGATGTATTGAGGTGGGTTTTTACTTATTTATTTATTGCGGTTGTGTTTGAGCTCTTTCCAATGTCAATTGTTTAATGCAATTTTGTTGGTAGGTGTAGGGTTTGTTCCTTATGTTTTTGGATTTTGGTCTTGTGTGATGGTTTCTGGTGAATATATGAGGAACTGAATAGCATGGAAGTGGACATTGTGTCAATTGTTGGTTTATGTGATTCGGGCCCTTCTGGATTTTGAGGATTTTGATGAAATAATGTAGTTTTCTGTAGTTTCTTTCTGGATTTTGAGGGTTTATTGACTTTCCTCCGGATATTTAATTTAGCATGGAATGATATACTTAATCATGTGCTTTTTTCCTTTTCTTCATTTTGGGATCCTCTAATTCTTATTAGTTTCCTGCTGTAGTTATCTATGAGGGCATGCAGAAAGAACTTATTATTTGGATTGTTGACTGTATCATGGTTGCTATTTGGGTTATATGTGTTGTATGTCAACTTGAGGATAGATGTTTAGGCTGATTTGTATCGCAACATATATAGAAGAACTCAATATTGAATTGCTGATCATGTTGGTGCTTTTAATAGTTCTGTAAGTTCGACCTGAATGGATAATCAATGGGCTGTTCTGTATATGTGTTCTTTATTAACCAAGTAGTTAGATTTTGTCTGTGTGATTTTGGTCTATTTTGTTGCCGAGAGATCAAGAAAATTTTTCATAAGGTGGTGGACCACCATTTTCTTGTAATAGAGGGAATATATTTCAAAGAACTTAACGTTAAATTGCTGATTTCTTCATGGGTGCTGTATTGATCAGTAGTTCCTCATTTTCCACATGTGTTATTAAAAAAAAATGATTGTAGTCTGATGTGTGACTGATTAGCATGGAGTGTCTGTTACACTTGTACACATCATGTTTTTTTTTTTTTATAAACTGCACCATTTATAAATTTAAAGACACTTGGATAGAGATGAAGTTTGGGTTGTCTTTTATCGGTTTAAATAATGCAGAGGTCGTTTCCCACGTGGGGATGAAGTGTTACTAATTGTGTACTCCTCATTTCCAAGTTTCATATAGATCCATTACATGATTTTGGTTCCACATAGCCTGAGTTTTCACCCTTTAAAATTATGTCCTGAAGTTTTGAAGTAAATAATTAAGGTGTTAGATAATTTTAAATCTGTGAATTGCATTAATTTCTGAACATTATTTGGCCTGTGCAGGTATTGATGACACCAGTCTTACTTTTGGACCCGTGGAAGGTACTCTTTCACATACTTTTAGCTTTAATGACTTTCACCGAGTTGAAGTTCTGTCATTTTTAGTATCTGTTTACATATTTAATTTTGTAATTAGTATTGATTCTTCGCTTTTAAAGTCACAACTATAAAAGGATACACATACTATAACAACGGTTGAATATTTATCTTTTTTCCTTACTTTATATATGTGCACGTGTCATTAATGTCATTTGATAAATTAACACTCGCCTTTCCTAATTAAGTTATCTGATTTTAGATTTCCCTAATTACTGAGTCCCTCATTTCACACTTTGACAAGTGAATACCGATTAAACGACCTTCACAAACACCCAAAGCCAATACTCTAGCTGTCTGGGAGAGTAAACACAAAGAAATGGAAAACACATAATTGACTCTATGTTTAACTATATACATGCACCTATTTGATGTTTAGTTTTTCTGGCTTGTGAACATTAATGGTGATGTTGGTCTGACCGACATTTTAATGTCTAAATAATAGTGTTAATTTGGTGGTGATCACTGATCAGTCATCAGTCTAGCAATTATTTTTAAAACACCCGCTTTACTGAGAAGTTGAACCCTGTTGGTTATCCTAAATGATGTCAATGTCAGATTTATAGTATCTTGGTAAACTCTTGGCACACAGCTAATGGCAGGTCCACTCTCAATTTAGAAAGACGTTTGGATCATGATGGGCATCCTCTTGCCATCACTGCTGCTGATGCTGTTGGAGCAAGTGGAGTTTCTCCGTGGAATTGGAGGGAGACCCCAGGAAGTGGTTAGTCCATCGTGTTTATATCTTGTTAATTTTTAGTCGATTTTGTAATAATATTGTTTGAGTGCTTCATGACTAACAATAAGTTTCAAAAGTGGATGGCTCTCCGTGATTTCACTGAAATTCGGTAATGAAAGTCTAATAATTTTGTATAACATCTTAGTTTCAAGTTTTTATGCCCCAATTGTCGTTCCACTTTGGCAGGTGAACAGACGAATACATATGATGGAAGGGTGATAACGGTTAAATTGGGGGATTATACTAAGAGAATAGGGATCGATGGCAGTGCAGATGCCATCAAGGAAGCTATCAAATCTACTTTCAGGTTAAGGACAAAACGTGCATTTTGGTTGGAAGATGAAGATAATGTAGTTCGATCACTTGACAGGGAAATGCCTCTTGGAAACTACACTCTTCATGTTGATGAAGGTAGAGTTATTTTAGACCCCTAATTGATTACATAATAATGATGATGACGGCAATGGCTATTTGGAGTTCTCTTACAGGGTCATCTACATGAAACTTAGACTACTGGTATTCGTTGCTGAGTTACCTGTATAATAATTGCGTTTTTTCTTGTAACATGTACAAGTTTCCAATGTCATATATTTTGCTTAAAATTAGGGGTGTAAATGGGTCGAGATGGCTCGCAAGCTACTCGGATCGACTCGAGAAAACTCAAACTTTACTCAGTTAATCTGGTTGCACTCGTACTCGGGTAGCTATTGAGCTTGACTAACGAGCCTAAGGTATTTTACTAGTTTATCGTTAATATATTGGCAAATTCTTTTGTGAACTTGGTTCAACGGAAGATTTATGGTGAACTCGGTAATATTGTTTAGTATATATATGAAGTAATACTGTTATCACGGTTTAGTGATGTTGAGAAGAATAACATATATAATCAAGTACTCTTTAAAAAGTGATATTTCATATGCTAAACAATATTACTTTGAATAAGAGCATTCACGTGAACCTGGTTCACATGAGACCGCATATAAGTAATCAAGTTCAAGCTCAAAGATTAAGCTAGATTGAGTTTCGTTCTGAAGTTCGATCTTGACATTATATCAACTCGATTCGGCTCAATTACACCCTTAATCAATATTGCTATGTTGCATAGATGATCTGTTTTGCCTCAGATGAATTTGTGTTCTGTGTTATTACCAAGGCCAGAATTGTCATTAACTCGAAATGACATTGGTTGGTTGCAGGATTGACCGTAAAAGTTTGTTTCTACGAGGAGTCGGATCCAATCCAGGTGCACACAGAGGACAAAACATTTTACACAGAGGATGATTTCCGTGACTTCCTCTCACGTCGTGGCTGGACTTGTTTGCGAGAGTACAATGGATATCGGAATGTTGATAGTATGGACGAGCTCTGCCCTGGAGTTATCTATCGTGGTGTCAATTGAAGGCCAATGTTATCTTTCTAAATGGGGTGCTTTTTATAAGAACATATGACATGGGGAATGATTGATTCTTCTGTACAAAATAATGCATTCCATGTTTGTAGATATGGAATTTTGTTGAATGCTGAATTGTATTGTTTCTGTTGGCTTATTGCTTAGAGAAACGCAGATCATGTGAGAGTTACATTTCAAGTTTAGATTTTTGTTCTGTAGAAATTGTATTAACTTGTTCAAATTTTTATGGGAAGATCTGTATTTGGGAAGATCATGTGAGAGTTACATTATTTTCTTGATTTTTTTTTTTACATTTTATATGTAGAATCCTATATCCGTCCCTGTTTACATGAGGTTCTTGTATTACTTTTTTACTGTGCAACAGGTCTGTTTACATAGTTGTTTCTTTAAGAGAGATTAATTTGACAATATTAGTTGTTTGATTAAATGGTATTAGTTATTTTACTATAAAGTGATAGTTGGAAATCAGTTACACGGTAAATCAGTTACATAAGAAGAACTCACTCTTTAATTTGTAAAGGTGGTTCAAAGTAAAAGAGCTCAATCATGACAAATCTAATTTAAACATTATGGTAAGGATTTTTGCCATGATAACAAGAATCAATTAGAGGAACTTAAAAGTATTGTGATAACAAAATGCTGGGAGAGAAAAACAACTTAAATTTCTTGCATTTGCCAAAGGTGGGAAGAACATATATGAAATTAAAAACACAATGTGAATCAAGATTCACAAACTATTCAGTCTCAACACAAACACACACAAGAGTTACACCTATTGCAAATCAATTGATTCGATTTCACTAGTGAAGAAAAACATAACATCCTGAAGCGACGAAACTCATGCCTCATCCTATCTGCCGTCACATTGAAGCGAAGCAAACTCATTCCTCATCCGATTCGTCGTTTTTGTATGATACTAAAGTGTCAACCTTGTGAATCTGCACATCAACATCAGATTTTACCACAAGGTTAGCATTGATAAATTCACTTCCAACAAGGACCTAAAAGCAACAGATTTTTACCTTGGTATCAAATGAATGCAATTTCACCATCTGTGGATTATCAATCAACTTAGGATCACTCTCAACCCACGTAAACGGGAAGGTACAATCTGTATCCGTGTACGCTAAAACATCGAATATACCTACAGTAAAAAACAGTCGAGAAAACGATCATGATTCCAACGAAACTCCTTCGAATTCTCACAGTTGAAATGGATTAAAAAGATGAGAATTTCTCACAAGGCTCATCAAGACAAGGCAAGTATGTAATGCTGGAAGCAATCTGCCTCATTATTGCCTGGATTTCCCTCATAATTTCCTTGTCACTCTTTTCCCTTGACACTCTGTTCATTCAATTTCAACAAATGCTAACATTAAATTTTTTTTTCATTTTAGAATTTGGTTGTAAAATGTTTCATATGGAGATCAAAATTACCCCGTCTCGACAACTTCATTATCCGTTTGGATACTGAAATTCCACCTCTCTAAAACTTCACCACTGGACTTGCTCATTATAACCAGAACTATCCTCTGTAGCTTCCCAGCTTCTAGCCATTCTTTAAAGATTTAAAATAAAAATTTCAATGAAAAATACTCAACACATTCACATATGCATAAACATGTACACATACACATCCAATTCAAAATACTTCCAATGAGGGAAAGTGAAAATTACCAGAAAGCTGAGAAGTTAGGTTTGAAATGAAGGATTTTACACCCTCATCTTGAGAAAGCAACATAGGAAGCCCATATTTTTTCATTCTTGCGAAACTTTCTTCTGGATAAATACCACGGTTATACAGAATACTGCAAATTCCCACAATCAAAATCCAATTAATAACAAAAAAATTAAAAGCAAACTATATGAAAAAGACTATTTAACAATAAAATTTAGATTCTTACCTATTTGCAGCATAGCCTGAAAAGGGTTCCCCAAACAACACACGAATATGTCAATATTCTTCGAAGAAAGAAAGGGGAAAACAAAATACACCAAATAATCGAGAACGAAAAGAATAATTACCGAAGAATTCGCTGACAATTGCGGCTGATCCTTTAAGAGTGATGATATCTTTTGTTGCGGTTCTTGAAGCCATTTGAAACCCCGACTGAATCTTGAATTCTATTCGCGAAATCGAAATACAATCAAAAAAAAAAAAAAAAAGACTAGGGTTTTCTAATGGAGATTGAAGGCGATCGGATTTCAATTGATACAACAACGCAAACGATCGGAAAATGGGTTCTTGAATTCTCGATTCTGAAAGGAAAATGAGGGTTTGAAATATGTGAAAATGCAACGGCTAGTTCTTCTTTCGTTTTGCTTAGTGGGGTGCAGGGTAACGGTCGGATTTTGTTATTTTTTATTTGAATAAATAAATTAATAATTATTATTGGCTAAGTAAAGGTTTGGCAATAATAATTATTAATAAACGTAATTTATGGGAACTCATCAAATTGATAAATTCTTTCGTTTTTTATCATTCCGAAAAGGTAAACCTTACTTTGTGCGACGAACTTGTTTAATAAATTATAAACATTGAATTTGAATTCAAGATCTTTGATAATCAATTAATCAATGGTGGGTCTAATGTGCATCCAGGTGCACCGTGCACTTATAGTTTATTTTAAAATCGTGCAATTTTTTATATTTAAAGATACAATTTATTTACACTGAACTATGCAACTGTTGTGTTCGATATAATAAATCAAGAATTAATCGAACATCAAAGAGCGACACGTGTAATATTCGAATATAATAATCATGCCTGGTGGATGAGTTACTTTTTGTTAGCCAACCGATCAGAATTGCTCGACCAGCCTACCGAACAAACGTATCCGCTACTCAGGTCAGGAAAGAAGGAATCAGATAAACTAAATCGAGAAGGCCATAAGCAAAACTGAGGATTCAGGCGGCCAAAATACTCGGAAATCCTGAAGGGTCAGAGTGCTCGACACTCAAATATCCCGAAGACCCAAATATCCTGAGGGCTCTATGTGCTCGAGGAGGACAATCCTCCAACAGAACCGACATGATTAAAGAGGCGAACAAAACATTCAACCGAACAAGAGATTAATTTGGACGATCAAAAGAGCATCCTCTGCACAAAAGCTATACGAAGATCAATCTAGAAGACGAAGCCGAAACATGGCAACACCACCGAGGTTCTTGCATGATCTAAAGACTCCAAACTCATGCTATACCAACCCAAATTTCATGCTTACCGGAGTCTTTATAAAAGGAAGAAAAAAAAAAGAAGATAAAGGGTTAGGAAAAATAGCCTCTGTAAATCCCCAGAGAGGAGAGGAACTAAAAAATTTCGGTGATCATCCACATGTCCAAAAAACCCTAGCACTCATTTTGCTAATGAAAAAAATTATCTTTTATCTGCATCGATTCATCTTCATAAGATGTATCAAGCTATCACGATGTGAAGCTCATAATACAATATCCTCGCTTGGTATGCCCCGGAGTAGTCATTTCTTTAATTTGGGTCAACAAATTCATCTTATTTACCGTTTATTTTACACATTATATGTTTTGTTTTGCGAAGTTGTTACCAAATTAGCCACATAATATTCATCAACTAAAACGACTCGCATGATAATAATTGATTTTAGAAGGGGTGGTACGTAAATAAAACCAACCCATACACGAACCCCTAATTAGCCGAGGCGAGAAAAAAGAAATAAAATGCCTCAATCTAGGAACACACAAAGCGGAGAGGTCGGAACAAAGCCGACCATATGACCAAAAAAGGCCAAGCGTCGACCCTCATAAAGATCAAAGCAAATGGAGACTATCAATCTTGAGGATATATAGCCAATGATCCTGGCGGTTACAAAAGCCATCATCACTTTCTTGTTGCGAGCATGTAAAGAGAGGACCGAAAAAAAAGAATTGGCAAAGTTAGAAGCTCAAAAGCATGAAGAGCAACACTTTCGATACACCCGACAATGAAGCAAGTTAAAAAAAAAACCGCAAAGCGGGCGCAAAAAAAGTTCGATGTTACGTCGGATGATCTAATGACCTCAAGGGTCTAGACCATCGGCGTTTGGACGTTTGAGGCTCTCCGCCAAAGACCGAATCGGCAATAATAGGCGACAGGATCCGTGAAAGGGACATCCAATAGAGATGCCCGCACATTCGAGATCTTCATAAGCATCCGTGATGCCGAACAAAAATCGGGGGAACTAAGTTGTCTATCCATCACCGATTGGGTAGTCAAGGACAAACTTGGAGAGGGGATCGCCCCATCACGAGCATGATCCACGGGATCCTCATGATGGGAAATGACCCCCAATCTAAGTCTATCAATCCCACAAAATTTGCGGAAATGCAAAAAGCCATCGAGGGATTACAGCCCGACTGGCCGCGACTAAAAGCCACCCTCGAGCGAGCACACCACCACCGCCGCCATTATCACCGGCGATCATGGCGGCGAAAGTACAAGAGAAAGTCGCAAAGACCCGACCGCCAATTCCCATTTTTCGATCGCCGAGCCGGATCCTCACATCCATCTCAAGCAAATATTCGGACTTTATGATCGCGATGGGGGCTACAGACGCGACGCGGCCGATGCCGATCATTCCCCATGACTTTGGGTGATCGGGCACATAGATGGTTTTCTACTTTACCCACAAGGTCCATCACATCTTTTCGCACAAATGGGGGCGCAATTTTGTCCCACTTTTCATCCATGTGTGCTGCTTCGCTTGGCAAAAACAAAGGTTGGCACATTTTTCCCAACTAAAAGGTGAGTCGTCGAGCGTACATAGAAAGATTTGATAAATGTTTGTATGATGGAGCCCCAGTTGAAGAGGATGCTAAGATCCTCGCAGCGGTGGTCGGAGGCGACTTTAAATGAGATATGTGGAAGGCCATGCATCAAGATTGGCCGAACTCATACTCGAGTTTCGAGAGCGGCAAACTAAAATCATAGCCATGCAAGATTTGCTCGCGACAATCACAATTGAGACAGAACTATCGCTAGGAAAGTTTTCGGAAAGAAAACGACAAATGAAGTGGGTACAGCCCCGTGCTCTTTTTCAAACCTTTTGAAGAAAGAAACGAAGCAAACGCCTCACGAAGTCTCTTGGGCGTTTAACAGAAAACTATCTTTAACCAAATTAAAGATCGAGACATGTTGGACAAAGCCAAGAAGAATTGTAATGGATAAGCGTCGACTTAACGCTTCCAAATATCGTAATTATCACGAGTACATCGGGCACAATCTGTAAAATTGCCGCGATTTACTTCGCCAACTTTGGAAGTTTATATGAAGAAAATCGCCTTTACCCGGTTCTTAAAAAAGCTCGCGAACAGGATTCGCAAATGTAAAAAATGTAAGATCGAAGGGGAAAGCGAAAGGCCGAACAAAACATCGATGCGGTGATCCCGGAAGAATCACGAAGAGATCCAAACATCCAAAAAGAGGGCCTCCCATCGTGGGAAGAGGTCGAGAAAGCCAAGAAATCCACATGATACGCCCCGAGTATGGTCCACGTGGGTGGATGTTACCAGCACCAACGTTATCTAACAGACCTAAAAAAGATGGAGATCGCGTGCCATGCAGACATTCATCGGTGAAGGTGGCGGCGCGATCATCTAGTTCACCACCTACACACCAAATCATTTTTTTTTAGAGGGCGATCTCGACGGAATTATAACTCCCCACAACGACTCCTTAACCATTAGTGCTCGTCTCCTTGGGTTGAAGGTACATCGCCTCTTAGTTGATCTTTGGAGCTTATGCGAACATTTTGTTAAATCAATACCCTTCGCCGGATGGAAAAACAAGTTGGGGATTTGAGCGGTTATATTGAACCATGTAATCATACTATAATGGGTTTTGGGGAATCAGAAACCTGACCCTATGGCATGATTAGGTTAGAGTCGAGCTAGAATCTACTTTGAATTCGGACATTGATTTAACTAGGATGTTAGATTTTGTAATCGTCGATGTTCAGTCTACTTATAACGGGTTTCTAGGTCGCCCGTTTATTCAGGAATTCAAAGCGGCTTGTTCTACGTATTACTATTGTGTTAAATTTCCAACACAAGATGGAACGGGAAGTGTAAAAGGAGATCAAAAGAAAGCTCGAGATTGTTTGCTATCATGTGTACCAGAAAAGCAAAATATTGTTAACATGATGGAACAGACAGGGGAGATTGGTGAGTCAAGCCAGCGAGCAAAAACCCCGCCTAAACATTTTCCGACGAACATAAGTTCGACGGGCATAGCTTCTCGCCCGAGCACAGAATACGCGAACACAGATTCCGGGTTGGCAACTAGTTCCCCAGATCTCCTAGATCAAATGAATATCGATCTGCCGAACGAGCAAACGGACCTAGAGCCTCGCATAGGTTTTGAACCCATGGAGGTTGATGACGACCACCGGGGGTCCATCCAAGATCCTCGGTGGAAGCAAAAAAGAAAGCAGGCAACCCCTGTTGAGCAACTGGAGCCAATCAGTATTGACCCGAACAGACCCGAGTTAGAAGTGATCGTTGGCTCAGAATTACCTGAACCAATCCGAACAGAAATAATTGCTTACCTTCAAGAAAACTTAGATGTGTTCGCATGGTCACACGAGGACATGGTTGGAATAGATCCAGAGCATGCCTGCCACTCCCTCAACCTTGATCCAATACAAGCTCCAGTTGTCCAAAAACGCAGAAAGTTTAGTCCAGAAAAATATGCGGCGATGAATAATGAAATCAAAAAGCTGCTTGACAACAAACTGATCCGAGAGGTAAAATGCCCAAGATGGCTTGCGAACCCTGTGCTCGTTCGCAAATCCAATGGATCTTGGAGACTGTGTATTGATTTCACTGATTTGAATAAGGCATGTCCAAAAGATAATTTTCCGATGCCGCACATTGATTATTTGGTTGATAATCTGGCCGGGCCATGAACTCATGACATTCATGGATGCATTTGCGGTTATCACCAAATACCCATGCATCCGACGATCAAAAGGATCGACATTCTCGCGAAAAAGAATATGTCTCGGCTGGCAACGCATGCCAATTCGGACTAAAGAATGCCGGAGCAACATATCAACGTTTGGTGAACAAAATGTTCGACGAATACATCGGTAGGACAATTGAAGTTTACATTGGCGATATTGTGGTAAAAGAGCGAACATAAGGAAGACCACATCATCCACCTCACACAAACGTTCGATATACTCGTGAAATACAATATGAAGTTAAATCCCAAGAAATGTAGCCGGGATTCACTCGGGGAAATTCCTCGGACATATGGTTAGTCGGCGGGGATTGAAGCGAACCCGTCAAAGATTCAAGCCATGCTCGATATGCAAGCCCCCCGAAATTTGAAAGAGGTCCAAAAGTTAACAGGACGATTAGCCTCCGTGAGCCGATTTATATCATTTAGCGGAGACAAATGTAAACCTTTCTTTGATGCATTAAAGAAGGGAAATTTGATGGACCGAGCATTGCCAAAATGCATTTGAATCATTGAAGCATTACCTTGCAGATACTCGAGACACCGCTCATCTAAATCCTATCGAGCGAACAACTCTATCTCAGATCTTGCTACGTCCGAACATGCAATCGGTCTTTGTGCTCAAATGCAGGCGAAGGACCCACATTTGCCCATTTACTATGTTAGCCAAGTCTTTAAAAGAGGCCGAGCTCCGGTATCCTCCATCGAAAAATTAGCATACGCCCGTAATGAGTGTCGAAAATTGCGACCATATTTTTTCGACCACTTTCGATTGAGGTATTGACTGCATTTCCATTGCGCCAAGTCCTCCACCGACCAGACACTTCGGGCAGGTTGCTCAAATGGGCGGTGGAGTTAGGACAATTCGGCATTACGTTCGCTCCACGAACAGCAATGAAGGGCCAAGCTATGGCCGATTTCATGGTTGAATTGACATATCCACAAATTCCTGAAAAAGTTGTCGATCAACCATGGCACATGTATGTTGATGGTTCATCAACAAGTTCAAGAGCCGGAGCGGCGTAGTTCTCATCAAGCCAACCAAACAAACATTTACAAACACCATCCGATTTGATTTCCCCAGCTACAAATAATGAAGCTGAATATGAAGCATTGATCGCTGGACTACAGATGGCAATGACAATGGGAATCAAGAGGCTGATGATCTATAGCGATTCCCAGATAATTGTTTATCAAGTAACAGGCGAGTACGAAGCCCGAGGCGACAGATGGCACAATATCAACATTTAGCAAAAGAATTGCTCGAGCATTTTGAACAAGTTTTTATCGAACAATTACCACGATTGGATAATTTTTTTGTTGATGCTTTGTACGCTGGGCAACAAGAAGGGAGTGACGAACACAATGAACATTGTGGTAAATCACGGCACTCTTGATGCCATCGGTTCAATTATGATCGCCCAAATAACAAGCGAACAAGAAACTTGGATGACTCAATAATGAGTTACTTACAAAAGGGACTTTCCCGAAAATAGGGCACAAAATTTGCGCCGCCTCGAGTTCTGATCCGCTTTCGATATACTATTATAGATGAGCATTTGTACAAAAAAGCTTCTCACTTCCACTTACGAAGTGTATTACTCTGAAGAAGGACATGTACTTACGCAACAAATCCATGACGGAGTATCGCGGGAAATCATCTGGTGGGCTCGTCCTAGCACATAAAATAATCGAGCAAGGTTATTATTGTGACCCTCAAAAAAGGATTATTTCGCATATGCTCGTGGCGTGTCATCGATTCGGTACATGCTCCATTTATTCATAGCCCTTTGAAGAATTGGTGTCGGTTTATAGCCCTATGGCCTTTTTGCCAAATGGGGATCGATTTGATCGGCCCATTTCCTACTGGCACATCGGGAGTTAGATATGCTGTGGTGGCCGTTGATTATTATACTAAATGGGCAAAAGCCGAGGCCATTGTCAAGATCACCGAACAAAGGATGTGGAACTTTGTTTGGAAAAGTATCATCTGTCGATTTGGGCTTCCCCAATCATTGGTCACTGATAACGGCAAACAATTCGATGGAAGTGAATTCAGACAAAATTGTGCTCGCTGGGGCATAAAAAAGCACTACTCAACTCCATATTATCCCCAGTCAAACGGTCAAGTTGAAGCCGTTAATAAAATTATCAAGCATACCCTCAAGGCTAGACTTGATAATTCCAAGGGAGGAGGATAAATTTGAAGAGTTGCTCGAAATATTATGGGCTTATCGAACAACTTTCGGAACATCAATCTGCGGAGACCCGTTTGTTTTAGCATTTGGTCGCGGAAAAGCTGTTATACCCAAGAAATCAAGATTCCAAGTCATCGAACAATGACTTTAGGAGAGCATATTAATGACAAAGCGCCGCCCCTAAATCTGAACATGTTGGAAGAAAGAAGGACGGAGGTGATTTCAAGAATGCTATGTACAAAAAAGAGATCGAGAAAAAGTTTTATAATTCCAAAGTCCGAACGCCGCAGGTTCAATGTGGGCGAAATTTGGTTTTAAAGGCAATCAATGGGGGTACCAAGTGGTGTGTTCGGTCGAGCATGGGAAGGTCCTTTTCGAGTCGTAAGCGTTTACTAAATGGGGCATATGACTTGGAGGACACGAATGGAGTCCCATTGTCTTACTTTCGTGGAACGCGTCAAATTTGAAAAAATACTATCAATAAAGGCGAGCATAGTATCGGCCGAACAAAGTTAAAACAGCTAAAGCGAGCATATTGTTGGCCGAACACAATGTTCTGTATAGCTGAAACGAATACAAAGGGCCGAACACAATCAGCCATTCGCAAAAAGCGAGTAGGGCGACCATAAAAAGAAGAGTATATCATTTTCGATGCATATCTTCAAGAAAGATCTTTGGACAAAGACTATCGTTAGGCAGAAGATACGTGTCAAAAGCGGGTTGTCGCCAGAAGATACATATCGAACGAGTTGACAAGTGGTGGCGACCATGCGAGGATGAGTTAATTTTTTGAGCAAGAGTCAGCAAAAAAGCCGAACAGATGTCAAAAGGGGGAACAAAAATAAGAGAGCTAGCACCAGCTACCTGTACCAGCACCAGCTTGGGATAGTTCTATAAATAGAGGCATACTGATAGCTAAAAAAAGCAGAAGAAAAAAAATGATGAAAAAGAAAAAAGGAAAAATACCAAGATTCTCAGAAGGAAGTCGGTTTAGTATGCCCCCAGACGTAGAAGAATTGACTCGCTTTGAGAAATCATTCAAATTGAATCAGCGCCCGCCTCGACACTGAGTCTTTTACCCCGTATGACTTTGCGAGCACAGGTTGAAGCTCGTTGCGGACTCAAGATGCTCAGCAGAGTCATGGTTGCCACTCCACGTTACCCACTGCTTACGCAGTAATAAGCCATGAGTCCCCTATGCATCCCCAAAATCTCCTCCGAAGGGGAGGGATGTCATAGTGTCCGCTCGAAACAAGATGCGGATCTTTGATGCTCGTGCATCTCTTTGGAGGGGACAGAATGGTGCGGTGAAAGTTTTGCTCAAGACTTTATTTTTTGGGCGAAAGCAGAATGCGCGCCACATGTGCATGCATCCGCAAATTGCCAAGATAACCACAACTTGTCCGGGGGAGGGACAAAAGTTTATCTTCTTCTTTGCTGAGCATGTGTTAAGAAAAGAAAGAAGGGTAGACAGGATGATGTGCCACATACTTGTCAACATCAATTCTGCGGACAAGGTGAGGCCAGTTCGTGTCTACTCAAGACAAGGTTTAAAATCAAAACCCTAGTCTGATGACAATAAGTTGTGTAATAGATAGTCTTCTTCAGATATGAAGGATGTAATAGAATACAAAGTGTTGCAAAAAGAAAAAGAAAGATATATGTACTTTTTGTTCGCTAAGATTTTCTAGTTAAGTTTATTTTGAGGTCGCACCTAAAGTAGGACGACCGAACAAAGATTAACGAGCCCAGTCTATGTTCACACGATTTAACGAAGTTCAGACTCGATTCCTTGACAAAGAAAAAGCTTAGTAATGGGTACGCAATCGATAAGACGACTAGTACTTACAGACACCAGAGAAGACTGGCCGGGTGACGAGTGCGGGTCGCAATTTAAATAAGCTGACCTAAGACGAAGTGATCGCGACCTAAATAAGACGATCGGCAAGACCAAGAAAGGGGGTTCATAAAGTAACCCATCCTGGTCGATCTAAATAAGACGATCAACCGATTGCAACGTCAATAAGACAATCAAAAACGAAAAAGAAGTCGGGAGCGGGCATAGTAAACCTAATGTTGAATTCATTCAAGAAGAAAAGGGCAAAAACGCGGAAAGCAATAAAGCGAACACAAAGCAACAAAGCAAACATCAAGCAACACAAGTATCAACATTCATCCTCAACAAAGCGGGTTAGAGAAAGCGATTCGATATGTAATCCATTCGTCCAATTGTAAATATGTTCGAACAAAAGACAAGAAATCAAAAGTGTTAAAGACGTTGTTCGAACAAAAAGTGAAAAGAAGAAAAAAATTACATAACGCATGTTCGACAAAGAAAAGATAAACATCAAGGAACAAAGTCAAAATTGGGGGTAAACGGGAGAGAATTGTGCTCAGCCTCCTCAACAACAACTCCCGGTATGATGGTGGGTTACCAAACGCTTCGTCAAATTTGGTGCATTTTGCTCGGGGAGGTCCTCTTTTGCTCGTCCCGCTTTTGATCGGTCCTGTGCTCGATCGAAGATTTTGGCCAACAACCTCGGCCGATATTCATATCGAGCCCTCTTCCTCATCTAGAATTGGATCATCAACTTTGATCCCTTCGGGAAAAACGGAGAAATCGCATGATCATTTAAATCGACATTGGAAGGTTGCGATCCAGGAGGGTTATCAATCGTCTTCTTTGAAAATTTGGATATGAGAGGAGAAATTTGTTATTTGTTGAGTATCGCGAAACAGGTCGAAGCGGCATCGGCGAAGGCGCAAATATCGAGAAGTTTGACATAAAGTCGACATACTCTTCATCGTGCGGATTTTGAGTTTTCGAGACCTAAACGAGTATTAGTCTCCAAAGAATGATGAAATTTGTTGAAAAGTCGTCCCTCTCACTTTCCATTTTTTCAACACCAGCTCGGAGTTTACGAAGCTCAATATTCATTTCTTCTTGAGCTCTTCGTATATTGATCACCTCCTCCTGAGACTGATTCAGTGCCTCTCTTGTTTGACGAGCATCTTCTTGAGCCAGGCGAGCATTCTCTTGAAATCGGCGGGCATCCTCCTGAGCCCGATGGGCGCCAGCTTTTATCTGCCGAATAGATTGCTCGAGCCAATCTCGGTTCGTCCTAGACCCTGTTCAACTCGACCACCTTATCTTCAAAGTTCCTAATCAGAGCCAAATAATTGGCTTGGAGGTTAGCAGATTGAGCATAAGCTTTCTCAAGAAGCGACCATAGATTGGCCTGAAGCACCAAAATTTGAGACGCGATATTTTCCAAGGGGTGGGACGTGAGTGGACTCCTCCAAATCGATAGTCCACGCTTTCGAGCGAAGTCGACAAGCTTTACGAACATGCTCGGAACGCTGGAACTTTGCGAACACTCGGCGAGCAAAAGTAATTCTTCGAGTTGGGCATTAAAGGCGACAAACCGCTCAACCTACAATATATATATTCGACCAAGTGAGTATAGAGATATCGACCTAAAAACCAAAGCAAAGAACAGAGCGAGCAAAATGTACCGCCACGCGCGAAATTTGGATCCCATCCGGGAATGATTTATCTTGAGGAGACCGGAGCTCGAGGATCTAATGGAGTCCATGATCGGGGTCAATTTGGAGGTGGAGAAGATGTGCCAACTTCCATTTCAACAATCTGCGCGAATGGGACCGACACGAAGCGGCCGCTCGATCGCCTCGGCAGTGAGGGTCCGAGTCGACTGATAGCATCGGTCTTTCGTCGAGTTTGCTCGTTATTTGATCGCTTCGGGCCCTGTTATTCGGCCCCGTTAGCCGATCTCCACCCTTGGTTTTTCGGTGGTGGAGCTTGTTAGCCAACCCTATGTTATTTAGGCGGGGAGCCCTACATGCTTTCGACTTGATTCTCAGGGCCGGATAGGTCTTTTAGCCATTTCGCCTCCCTCTGCTGTCTTTTAAGCCTCTCGCATTTCGGCTGAATCGGCAAGCTCTTGTGGCCTTTTTCTGAGAGCCATCTCGGTGTGTTGGATGTACTCTGGCGGCAATGGGGCGGGAAAGCTTGTTGTGTTCGATATAATAAATCGGGATTGTCGAACATCAGCGACGCGTGTAATGTTTGAATATAATAATCATGCCGATTAAAGTTACTTTTTGTTCGCCAACCGTCGAGTTGCTTTCGGCCACCCACCAACAAACGAAACCAGTCGGTATGTTCGAACTTAAATCTCTGAAAAGCCGACATCTTAAAAGGCGCATTTAACGTAAAGTCAACCGAACAAAAGATTAATTTCGACGATTAAAAAGCGTCCCCAGGCGGCGTTTATAAAAAGATCAATCTAGAAGATGAAGTTAAACGTGGCAACACCACGGAGTTCTTGCATGGTCCAAAAGAATCCAAAGACATGCTTTACCAATCCAAATTTCATGCTTGACAAAGTATGATAAATGGAAGTAAAAAAAGGAAAAAAGGGTTGGTTGATAAAAAAAAAGAATCCGAGAGAAATAGCCCTCTGAGAAAAAATTCACGAGAGGTGAGGAATAGAAAAATTAGAGTGTTCATCCACATATATGAAAAACCACGGAACTCATTCGACAACTGAGATCGATTCATCTTCATAAGATGTATCAGATGCGTGTAAAGGCTCTCAAGATTACATCCTCGCTTGGTATGAGAGTAGTCTTTTATTGATTTAACCGGGTCAACAAATCCATCTTATTTCTTTGTTTAATTTACACAATATGTTTTTGTTTTAGTCGTAATTAAATTAGCCACATAATATTCATCAACGAAAACGACTCGCGACAATTTGTAAATAAAATGATTCAATGAGAACCAAAGGATAACAAATGAACAAAAAGGCACAAGACATACAAAAACAAAAGACAATCCTTACCGGTGGGATTACGAAAGAACAAGATGATGAGGAGGCACGAACAAACCTCCTTTCTTTCTCGATCGGCGATGATTGTTGAGTTATCACAGATCGCTCTAAGCGAGATTCGGATCAATTTTAACAGCCGCTAAAATAGCCGTCGTTTGTCTCCTTGTCCGTTGCAGCTAGAATCCCTGAAATAAAAAGTGAGTTAAAATCAGTTCAAATTGAAGAATAAAAAATACAAAATCACTTACTTCGGTACACTCTGAAGTCAGTGGGGATGTCTAAACGAGCATTGGGTCGCTTCGAGAGGCCGGGCTTTTCCAATCGCCCCTACGAACGAATTTTTCCTTCCAATCGCTAATTTTGTTCGCACATCTTCAATGATTTTGCACTTAGCATTGGCCGCATAAACAACCATCCGTGTTAGCCTTCGGGCGAAGTCAAGTGCACCAATCGAGCAAGTTAAATTGCCAAGATAATATCTTGGTTTCATTTTACCGAACAAAGTCAAGAAACTCATAATCATATGCCATCCATTCGGTTTGAAATTTGAGTAATGGTAATGTTCCATTCAACAAGCAAGCGGGTGATAGCGGGATGAAGAGGAAATCGGAGGCCGAACTTCCATGGTGTCCAAATTCATCTGCGACACAACCTTGGGGAGGTTGATCGGCCCATTCATCGAGGACCGGTGCCCGAAAAAAAAAACATCCTTGGGGGTTTCATAAATTTTATGCGGTGGCGAGCATATCTTCATCAATTATGCTCATTTATTTTGCTCATTGGGTACTCGTTCTCTACCCTATTCCTATGTGGTTGTTCAAGGCAAATCGAAACTATAACGAGCATTATAATCGCTATATGTTGGACTATGAGGGACACCAATAGGTATATCAAGTTCAAAGCTTTGCTCGCCATCTACTCCTATGTTCGATCCGGTTAAATTTACAGCCGCCAAGATTTCCCCCCTCACAACATTGTCATTTCTATCTACATTAACATTATCAACAGCCCTAGACCTAATCTGAATTTGGGGCGAAGAATCATAATCAGAGTCCTCCAACGAATCATTACGGGCCAAGTCCCTATCCGGCTCCGTTAGGGCTTCATTGGAATCGGAGGAAAGAACGGCAAATGGTTGCCGAAATTGCCAACGAAATCCCGAATCCGAGACATTTGTCTCCGACGATTTACATTACTACGGGGATTCTCGATGGGGAAGGAGAAGGGGAACTATGATGGTCGGATTGAACAGAGGAGTTCGAGTAAGAGGCCATAATTACAAAATAGAAGAAGAATGCAGCGGTTACCTGAATGAATTTCTTCGCCGGAACGATGAGGCCCTCACCGGAAACTTTCGAACGCAGAGACATTTAAAAAACAGGGGAGAAAAGAGAGAAAGGGATTAAGGCGGAGAAATATGATTTATATAAACATCGATACAAATTCAAAAATACAAAGACTAAATCTGAGCGATACCAAATATGGCCCAATCGAGTTTAACGGTAGGGCCCCATGTAGAAAACGGCAAATCTTTTGGGGGTATTGTTGTGTTCGATATAATAAATCGGGATTAATCGAACATCAAAGAGCGACACGCGTGTAATATTGAATATAATAATCATGCACGGTGGATGAGTTACTTTTTGTTCGCCAACCGATCATAATTGCTCGACCAGCCTACCGAACAAACGTATCCGCTACTCAGGTCAGGAAAGAAGGAATCAGATAAACTAAATCGAGAAGGCCATAAGCAAAACTGAGGATTCAGGCGGCCAAAATACTTGGAAATCCTGAAGGGTCAGAGTGCTCGACACTCAAATATCCCGAAGACCCAAATATCCTGAGGGCTCAGTGTGCTCGAGGAGGACAATCCTCCAAACAAAACCGACATGATTAAAGAGGCGAACAAAACATCCAACCGAACAAGAGATTAATTTGGGACGATCAAAAGAGCATCCTATGCACAAAGCTAGCACGAAGATCAATCTAGAAGACGAAAATTTCGAAACATGGCAACACCACCGAGGTTCTTGCATGATCTAAAGACTCCAAATTTCATGCTATACCAACCAAATTTCATGCTTCTAGGAGTGCTATAAAAGGAAGAAAAAAGAAAGAAGATAAGGGTTAGGAAAAAAATATCCTCTGAGAAATCCCCAGAGAGGAGAGGAACTAAAAATTCGAAAGTGATCATCCACATATACAAAAACCCTAGCACTCATTTTGCTAATGAAAAAAATTATCTTTATCTGATCGATTCATCTTCATAAGATGTATCAAGAGCTGACGTGTGAAGCTCATAATACAATATCCCGGCTTGGTATGCCCCCCAGAGTAGTCATTTCTTTGATTTAACGGGTCAACAAATTCATCTTATTTACCGTTTATTTTACACGTATATGTTTTGTTTGCGAGTTGTTACCAAATTAGCTACATAATATTCATCAACTAAAACGACTCGCGACAGTAACTATTAATATGAAAAAATAATTATATGTTTCAGTATAAAAAAGTCGCATTTTTTAGTATAACAAGTTGCACGATTCTAAAATGCACTATGAATGCACGGTGCATCTGGATGCATATAAGACTTAACCTATTAATCATGGTTACTTTATCTTCTACCAAATTAAATACTCCCAATGACACGATCTTGACATTTTGTATATCTGCAATTAACAATGTGATAAGTAGTTCACTCAAAATATATGTGAATATAATAAATACAATGCTTCTGCAAAAGAATTCAATTAAATGATTCATTATAGACGTAAGTAGTATTTAAAAATGACATTTATATACGTTTGATAACAATATCAAAATTGAAGGTACAAAATATCCGTAATAACACTTTTATAACACAATGGGTTTCATGGTGTAGTTGGTTATCACGTCAGTCAAACACATTGAAGGTCTCTGGTTCGAGTCCGGACGAAGCCAAATTATCCAATCCTAAATTTAATTTTATGTCCTTATGGGTAGGGGTGGAGGAAATACCGAAAATACCGGTATACCACACTTACCGTACCGAAAAATATCGATATTTTTCGATTTATAAATTTTCGATTATGAAAATATAGAAATTTTCGAGACGATATAACGGTATGAAAATATAGAAAATTTAAGATATACCTAAATATTTTCGATATACCTAAATATTTTCGATTATACGGAAAAATTTCATATATCGAAAAAAATATACCGGTATACCGAAAATTTTCAGATATACCGATATATATTGAAAATTTCGCACGGTATCGGTATGTAATATCGGCATACCGAAAAATTCGATGTATGCGAATTTTCGATCACGACAACGGTATGAAATTTTTTGATATCGAAAATTTTGATGCAGATAGCGGTATATGGTGAAAAATTTTCAGATATCTTCTTACCGTCCACCCCTAGTTATGGGACAAATTTGAAAGATATTACAGGACTCAAAGGCCATTAATTACAGGCCAGTTGGCCCATTAGAAGAAATAATTGGATCAGGTTACTCACAAGTCACACCAACACATTTAGTAAATACACCTTTTTATTATTATTATTTTTTTAAATACATAAAATGTCAAA
The DNA here is from genome assembly GCA_037126765.1 of Stenogyne calaminthoides. NCBI lineage: Eukaryota > Viridiplantae > Streptophyta > Magnoliopsida > Lamiales > Lamiaceae > Stenogyne > Stenogyne calaminthoides. Next base: position 50,044 of record JBBCBC010000083.1, read on the forward strand.
ACTACTATTTTCATCAATTTACACGTGAAAAATTGATCTTACTATTCAAAAATATTTTTCAAAATTTTATTGTAAGTTCGAAAAAAAAAATCGAATTCAAGTACATAATTCGGAAATTTTTTCCGAAATTTTACATGTGAAAAAATGATAATTTTGATTAGAAATATTTTTCGAGATTTTTCATGTTATTCGATAAATATTTTTGAATTATTATACTAACTTTGAAAAAAAATTCCGTCGATTTACATGTAAAATACTGATTCTATTGTTTGGAAATATTTTTTGAATTTTTATAGTAATTTCGAGAAAATTTTCCAAATTCATGTACAGAATTCGAAAAAAATATCCAAAATTTTACATGTGAAAAAAAGAGGGGAGTGTATAAGAAAGTATTTATTATACTAGTGGTGTATTAATCCAAATGATATATTGGGCCAATGGATGTCATGCAGCAACAGAAATATGGGCCCATAAAATAATAAGCCCGGATAATAATAAAGAACTCCTTCTATTTAGAGTGTGAAATACAACGTAAACAGTGATGTCAAATGTCATGCCGAATGCCATAGAATAGGTGAACAACAGATCCCTATTACAGAATAAAAATAAAATAATACTAAATAACTCCGTTTTATATATTATCTTCTATATTCTTTTTTAATTGATGCCTGCAAATCATTATGATTAAATACTAACTTTTGGGTTATTTAGTTTAAGAAATAATTTGTCAACGAATAATATAGAAAAGAAAATTAAAAGTACAACCTGTCAAGATAGTAGATACGAATGCTCTCTCAAAATTAGCAACTTTCACTAACTATTTAAATAAATTGGGCAATTAAATGGTTTAATATCTCTCACTTATTTGAATTTTATGTAAGAGGGTAAAAGAGATCAAGTCAAACTTCTAATGTCGATTGAATTGGATTTATTTATTTTTCATCTCCTTGTGCAACATTTATTTACATATTTAATAATTTATAAATAATTTAAAAGACATAATTTATTTACGTTGAAAAAATTGACGCAACTCACAAGAATGTAAGAAATTTGTAGAAGGTTCGTTAAAATCACGTCCACAAAACAATGTGCCTAATTTCCTTTAAACATCTGTCATAAAACGTGATTCTTCATGCCGTGTAAAATTTGCCCCTTTTTTGTTCAGTCATTTTTTTACTTCTCTGAATTTTCTTTCCCATGGTTTGAGATAGTGATAAATGGGTTTGTAAATTCTTTTAATTTCTTGAGAAAAATAATGATTTTACGTATTTTGTAGATTTTAATTTAATCTTATTTAACTATTAAATGGTGTTTGATTGAATTCAGCATGAGAATCTGACGAAAAAATAACGTTTGGGACTTTGGGTATTGAAGGAAAAAAAAAGGGAATGATTCTTTCAGTCTATTGGAATTTACCAAACATCCCTAAATTCTCTCAGATTCGTGTTTTTCAATTTAAAAAAATCGTCTTATTTTTGGTTTCTTATTTCCCAAGAAAGTGAAAAAAAAAAAAAAAGCCGCCCACCGTTTGCAACAAACAGGGCTTTTGCATCTATAAATAAACCTCCCAATCGACTATTTTCTGCATAAAGTCTTCCTGCAAACCAATTTTCTGCCCTCTTATACACACTCTTCTCATAACTCAGTTTTCATTTCTTCTTTTCAGTAATGGCAAAGATCAGGATTGGAATAAACGGTATGTTAGTATGTTAATTTCCGAACTCTTTATTGGATCCTTGTGCCGTTTTATCGATTTTGGACTTTTTACCTTGTTTTTTGTTCAATTAATTGACGTTTATGAGAAGGATTTTTGTTTTTAAGCAGTAATTTGATGATTTGTTATCAGGATTCGGAAGGATCGGCCGTTTGGTTGCTAGAGTTGCTCTGCAGAGGGACGATGTGGAGCTTGTTGCTGTTAATGATCCGTTCATCAGCACTGATTACATGGTATTTTCAGTAGATTGATTTTCTTTGTTTTATGATCTGTAAATGTGTGAAATGTGTGATTAGTCGCTAATGGTGGAAAAAAAATGTGCAGACGTATATGTTTAAGTATGACAGTGTGCATGGTCACTGGAAGCATCATGAAGTGAAGGTGCAGGATGAGAAGACTCTTCTCTTTGGTGATAAAGCTGTGAAAGTTTTTGGATCTAGGTGATTCTCCTTTTTAAAATAAAATAAAAATTAATTATCATGTATTTGTGGTTTATATAGTGAGAGAGATTAGTGTTTATAGTATATAATGGTGTTAAATTGGTAGGAATCCTGAGGAGATTCCATGGGGTGAAGTTGGTGCTGACTTTGTTGTGGAGTCCACTGGAGTTTTCACAGACAAGGATAAAGCTGCTGCTCACTTGAAGGTTTCACTTTTACTATTATGTTATCTTCCTTTTTGATTTAATGTTTTAATCATTAATCTTGTAAGTTTAGTATCATTTTTGTGCTTCTTGTTAAATAATACTTTGTTCAATTGAATCTTTCAATTGTTTGATTGGATAGATTGTTTGTGTAACTGTTGGAAACACTCAACATTAAACTTATCTTTAATCATTAATCTTGTAATTTCAGTATCATTTTTGTGCTTCTTGTTAAATAATACTTTGTTCAATTGAATCTTTCAATTGTTTGATTGGATAGATTGTTTGTGTAACTGTTGGAAACACTCAACATTAAACTTATCTTAATCGCTTAAAACAGTTATCTTTAATCATTAATCTTGTAATTTCAGTATCATTTTAGTGGTTCTTGTTAACTCTTATGTTCGTTGAATCTTTCAATTATTCTGATTGAAAAGATTGCTTGTGTGGATTCTTGAGATAATGAGATCATAACTGCTTTAAACCTTCAGCATTCTAGTTATCTTACTCAATTGAAACAATTATCTTTTGATAGCTTACTGTGACTCACCTTAAACACATCCAAGTTAAAGTCATCATATGGCGTATCCTAACTTGAGTACCAAACAAAGCCTTAAATGTGATTTTTCCGTTCTGTACTAATCGGGCCTTCAATGAATTAAAATCAGGGTGGAGCTAAGAAGGTTGTGATCTCTGCTCCAAGCAAAGATGCTCCCATGTTTGTTGTGGGAGTCAACGAAAACGAATACAAGCCCGAATTGGATATCGTCTCTAATGCCAGTTGTACCACCAACTGCCTTGCCCCATTGGCCAAGGTTTGTGCCATTACTGTTCCTTCCTTAACATTCCCTTCACTTTTCTCTGGTATAAAAACTATTTTTTTTTTAAATTGTTGCAGGTCATTCACGACAGGTTTGGCATTGTGGAGGGCCTCATGACCACTGTCCACTCCATCACTGGTGAGAGATTATACATTTTCTGCATCTTAAATTCAAAATTTGTAATTTGCACGACGATTGATTTAATCATTCGTATTATGCATTCGTGTAGCCACTCAGAAGACTGTTGATGGCCCATCAAGCAAGGACTGGAGAGGTGGAAGAGCTGCCTCTTTCAACATCATTCCCAGCAGCACTGGAGCTGCCAAGGTACAATGCTGTTAAAACTCTTTATTTTTTGTGTTGTACCTTAACATCATATCACTTATTAATGACTGCTTTTTTTCTGGGATGTAGGCTGTTGGAAAGGTGCTTCCTGCCCTAAATGGGAAGTTAACCGGTATGTCGTTCCGTGTTCCTACCGTAGATGTTTCAGTAGTGGACCTCACCGTGAGACTCGAAAAAGAGGCAACCTATGAGGATATCAAGGCTGCCATCAAGTGAGTTATTGTTTCTTTCAATTTGAACTGAAATGTTGTATGAATAATAACAGAACACTTATCATCCGGGTTTTGTTTCTTTCAGGGAAGAATCGGAGAACAAGCTGAAGGGCATCTTGGGATACACTGAAGACGACGTTGTCTCCACTGACTTCATTGGTGATAGCAGGTAAACAAACAAACAATCATAAGGGCTGTTTGGTTATCCTTTAATCTTCGAGAATTGCTGGTAATGAATCGATAATCATGTAACTTGTTGCAGATCGAGCATCTTCGATGCCAAGGCTGGAATCGCGTTGAACAAGAATTTCGTGAAACTCGTTTCGTGGTATGACAACGAATGGGGCTACAGGTAAGAATGAATCAATCTCTCCCCCTTGGTTAACAAGACACTGATAATTTGTCCTGCTTCTGAGTTTCATTGATGATGTGTGTTTGTGTTGTTTATTGCAGTTCTCGAGTGATCGATTTGATTGTTCACATGGCTTCTGTTGCTTGATGGATTAACCAACCCGCTGCATTTCTTCAATGACGAGCTTTTGATCTTTTTTTTGTTGAATAAATTTCTGTTTCTGCACCTTGTGTTTTGCAGTTTTGAACCTTGCATTTAATATGTATTCTCGCTGTTTTGGAATTTTCCCTATATGAGAATTTGAATGGAACTTCTTTTTGCATTCATCTCTTTCTCGGCCTTGTTATTTTATCACAATATCACTGCACTTTGATGATTATTTATATGTTGCATAATATTGATAGGCTTAATATCAGTTATCTACATAATGATTATCTGGTCATTGTTGCTTCAACACTGATTCAGTGAATCATGTGGGCTGGTTTTTTCCAATTTGAACCTCGTTAAAGCCCAAATGTTTCATGTGGGCTCATATATGCAACTGAAACCAAATAGCCGAATAGTGGTTACAACCCTATGGGCTTTGATATAATACACAAGATCCATTCCAAACAATTCTTTCTTCAAGCGCTGACTATTGGCCCGAAAATCTGTTGGATTTAGACATGAAGAATGAGCAAGAGATTTATATGTTTAAAAATGATAGTTGTGTATAAATTATTTGGTGCAATATTATTATCGTCGGGACAAGATTTATATCTCAAATAAGTGTGTTCAACATTATTTATTTTTGTTCCTGTCAAAAAAAAAAACATTGTTTATTTTTGTTTAAAGATTAAGGAAGCTTTTGGTTTTGCCAAAATGGAACCGCAATAAAATGAGAGCTACGGTAGTGATAGACCAATAATAAGTATATTTATTGTGACGAAGTGAAATAGCTCAACTAGTTATAAACTTATAATATTACTATCTACATCATAGATTCTATTCATCATTTTGACTATTATTATCATTGATGATTGAAATAATAATAAAATTTATAAGTATTGAGTAATACTTTATTATGAATGGACTGCTTTCCAAAATGTTGAATGAATAGATGTGCGAGACCATCTCATTGTATTAATTGTTATTACTTTTTAATAATATAAAGATTATCACTTTCGAATGTAAAGTGTATCATTTAAAAAAATAACTCTAAAAAAATAATGTTGAATGTATAATTATCAGATAAAGTTTTTAGATAGTGATCCATTATGCATTTTACTAGATTAGGAGTGATGAACATCATTTTCATTCGATTCCCGTTGTTTGCATTTAATTCATTGCACCAAGCTCCCATAAATGGCAATTATAAGAATCCATTGTAATGCTGGAGACAATCAAATAAACCAAAGGAAAACTTATAAATATAATTTTGGACATGAGAACCACCCATGTGCATTCCTCAACCTGATGTCTACTCAATTGTTTATCATTGTACTACGAGTCATTTATTCACGAATTCCACATTCATTTAAATGAAAAAAAAAACTTTCGAATCTTCATAACAGGGTTCTCATGCTTTCTTTTTGGATCAAGTTGTCATATAGTATGAATAAATTAGATTTGAAGTGGATTTTGGAAGAATTTCGTTTAAATTACTGTGAAAATTGATTAATTAACCATCCTAGAGATGGTGAAAATCAATTCATTTATTTAATTTCCCTCAATAATCTCCCTCAAAGGTTTGGCAATTGATTAATGGGTTAGAGAGGTCACAAATTAAATAAATGAATTGATTCTCACAAAAATTAAAAAGTTTATTGAACATTTTAGATAATCGGAATTATTCCCTTTGTTTTTTCTATCGAACATTTTCCCAGGCTATAATCAAATTCCGTGGATTAGATGAGATTAATTTTTCTGATGCAAACGAGTTTGAGAACTTTTAGATGAGGCATAATTCTTTTGGGGATATTTTTTTTTTTGTTCAAGAAGTGTCATATTTACTAAATAATTATATTTAATTTAATGCAATTTATGGATTATTGTAAAAAGAAATGGATTTCTTCAATAAAAAACCTATCAAATAAGGTTAGGCAACAATTTTGTTTAATTGATTAATGGGTTAGTCTGTCACAATTGTTTGGTATTTGAATCCAAGTAATTAGCCTCCAAAATTCAAAAAGTTTATTGAACATTTTCTTATTATCATCATTCACTTGTTTTCTTTACCAATATTTTCCCACTGCTATAATTGTATACTAATAATTATATCTATTCTTTATTTAATATTTAATGTTGAAAAATAAGTATTAATTATACATTTTTCTTTTTTCTATATGTTTGTCCTTTTCGTTTCGTGTCCGTCGTCCAAAGTATTGATTTGTATGTGAATGAAAGAAATAAAGTGATGCCATATTTCCAAGTTGACTTTTATTCTAAATAAAATTAATGAAAACCCAGTAGATAATTTTTTTGACGTTTCTTGATATGATTATAAAATTGCGACCAAAATCCATACTGCCGGTGAATTTTGTGCTATATTTATATGTGACATGAACATCATCACATTTTTCAATTTAAAGTTTTTGTTATACTGTACCAATATAGATGTTATATCAATTTTATGTGGTGCAGTTTCAATTTTGTTTCACCTACATATAATGCACACAATTAATGTAATACGAATAAGACTCTTGTTAATCAAGTTTAACATAAATGAAATATAAAATATTTTTTAAATAGTGATGATTTTTTTAATTTGACGTTTATGATATATTTAAAATCGACCAAAATGATACTTTTAAAATTTTGTGCTATATTTAATGTGTTGAATTTTTTTCAATTTAAAGTTTTTTGTCACGTAACATACATTATTAAAAATTAAAATATTATTTATGAGTAAATGTTCAGCATCCCAATTTCCTTACTTTCAACCGTTCTTCCTCATCACCAACTATACCATTTACGTACAGTTGAAGAACTATCAAAGGAGAGAGAGAAGAGGCAGTATAATAAAAGAATAGAAAAATTGTGTTCTAGGTACATAACAATAATATATTAATAACAAATTGCATAAAACAATATTTATATTTGCAATACTACTTTCAACTTCCAAGAAAGAACCGAGCACAGATCACTCTGATGCACAGAAAAAAAAAAAACATTTTGGCATGCGTGATGCTGTGAAACATTAAAAATTAAATATATTTATTAATTTATGTTGAAGTGGTCTAATTCTTGCAATTCTTTTAATTCTTGAAAATTCGAGGGAATTTTAGAGAGAGAGAGAAACTTGAATTGTTCAGCCACAATTAGCGGTGGCTGTCTTTTTTCCCTCTATCCTCTTCATCTACTGATATGTCTGTCTTTTTACATGGAGTTTACAATCTGAAAAAACGTTTCTTGGGGCCCTTTTCAAATCTTGATTGATCCCACAATCCCCAACGTTTCTCTGCAATTACTGCTCATTTATGACCATTCTTGATCGATTTCAAAACTTGCGCACCTGAATTTCCCAATTTTGCAACAAGGGTTCTGATTCTTGATTCTCTGTTTTAAACCCTCATTTATGACCAATTGACCTCGATTCCCACCTGGGATTTTTTCCTTACAAAACCTGTTCGTTCACCTGAATTTGCCAATTCTGCAACAAGGGTTTTGATTCTCGATCCTCTGTTTATAGTATATCAATGGCTTCTAAATTTTTTCCTCTGAGATGGGAAAGCACAGGGGATCAATGGTGGTTCGCATCTCCAATAGATTTTGCATCTGCAAACGGCCATTACGATCTTGTAAAAAACCTCATTCAAATCGACCCAAATCTTTTAATCAAACTCACATCCCTCCCTCGAATTCGCCGCCTTGAAACAGTGTGGGACGACGAGGGCGACAAATTTCAAGATGTGGCGAAATGCAGGTCCCAAATTGCAAAAAGACTGCTTCTTGAATGCGAAACAGGAAAAGGGTACAACTCCCTGATGAGGGCTGGCTACGGCGGCTGGCTGCTGTACACGGCGGCGGCCGCCGGAGACGTGGTGTTCGTGAAGGAATTGCTGGAAAGGGACCCTCTTTTGGTGTTCGGAGAAGGGGAGTATGGGGTTACTGATATGCTGTACGCCGCCGGCCGGAGCAGGAGCGGCGAGGTTTTCAGGGTGGTGTTTGATTGCTGTGTGGCGAAGGGGCCGGAGAGGGGGGGTTTTAAGTGGGAGATGATGAACAGGGCGGTTCATGCGGCGGCGAGAGGCGGCAGTGTGGTGGTGTTGAGGGAGCATTTTGGGGGATGGGGCTGAGGTTTTGGGGTTTAGAGATGCTCAGGGGTCTACTGTTCTGCATACCGCCGCCGGCCGGGGGCAAGTTCCGGTGAGTTTCTTGTTATTCGGTAAATTTACTGTTTGATTGATCTTGTTGAATTGAGAAAAAAAGATTGAAACTTTTGCAATTTTTGCCACCTATTTTGAGCTTGATGGCCATGATTTTGTTAATTGAGTGTGATTTTTTTGGCAACTTGTGAATGCGCCTGCAAATTGGAATAAGCCAAAATACAAAATCTTGCAAAGTTTTTTTTTTTTTTTTTTTTTTGGGCAATTGGCTGTTGAAAATTGTTCTTGTTTGCTTGAATTTGAGTTCAAATGATCAAGAATCATGCTTCGTGACCTACATTTGTTTAGTTTCTAGTGAATCTAAGGCGGTGTTTGCAAACACTATAAAGCTGTGCAAAAATCATTTTTTTTCAAAAGCTATTACTCACAATTTGGTCAATATTCATCATAAGACGTGTCTCAATCTCGTGTTTGATATCAGACAAAAACTTGTATAGACCTGGTTCACGCTATGACCTTTGTTTTTAATTCATGACATTTGAACCTATCCAGGGTATGATAGGAGTAAAGTTTGGTGGGTTAGAAAAATGTGTTAGAAATTGGTAAAATAATCTAAATTCATAGCATAGATCCTGGTTCATGGGAAACCAACTCATGATATCGTTTTCACTAAAATGCAGGTGGTTAAGGACTTACTATCATCGTACAGCAACATTATTGACTCGGTGGATGATCGAGGCAACACAGCCTTAAATGTGGCAGCGTACCGTGGCCACCTACCCGTTTTTAAGGCTCTTATATCTGCATTTCCTTCATTGGCCTCATTAACCAACAATTATGGAGACACCTTTCTTCACATGGCGATAGCTGGCTTTCGCACCCCAAGTTTCAGGCGATTGGACCGACAAGTACAGCTTGTGCAGGAATTAGTTGGCGGGACGGTTACAAACATTGAACACGTCATCAATGCCCAGAACAACGACGGAAGAACACCTCTTCACACTGCTGTGATAGAGAACATCCAATCTGATGTCGTCGAGCTGTTGCTTTCCGTTCGTTGTATAGATTTGAATGTCGTTGATTGTGAAGGGAATACTCCTCTGGATCTCCTGTACCAGGTGGTACCACGATCGCCTTGTACGGAGATTTTGATCAAGAGGGTCGTTTCGGCTGGGGGGTTTTCGAGTTTTCAAGATCGAACGGGAGGGAGGATTCAGCCCGGGACTTCTTTCAGAATCGATTGTTAACATGAGAATGTTTGGGACTTACCGGGTGAGGGGCTGAAGCGAGCTCGCCTAGGACTTGAATTTCAGCCTCAAGATGCTTCTCCGGATGCAAAGATTGTTTTACATGCTGGAATCGAAGAAATTTCTTCGTCATCAAGAGCTGTGAGTTTACTTTATTCCATCATGTAAGAAGAAACCACAAGTGGTGAGATCAAATCCACATTCCATCGTGAACCTGAGAAAGCGCGGGGCCCTCCAGCTCGAGCCAATCTCCGTACATTGAGGTTCAGGAAACGGTTCGTTCAATTTGAGATTGATGAACAACTACTTGTGTTTTGGTTCTATGAATTGTGTGATGAACTTGGATTTGTATCATTATGCAAAAATAGTTACAGGATTAGTATTGTAATTGAAGATTAATTTTTCTTTGGTTAATAGTTTATGTTTGATGAAATGTATATTTATGCGACATTTGATGGATTTTACAGATATGAGTGATTTTGATTCTTTTGAACAAGATGAAGCAAAAATCATGTTTCAATTTAGTCCCGTATGTTTTGGGAGATGACTATTCCGTGGATTCGCAGGTTTTTTGGTGTGTTTTGCAACCACCCTAATTCGATCGAAAGCCCGATTCCACTTAGAGAGCAGTTTTCGAGCCATCCAAGCCACAAAAGAGTACTCTCATTACAGGGGAATCTTGCTATTCCATCATGTAAGAAGAAACCACAAGTGCCACTACCAAAGACGTGACCTTGGGTAAAAATGCATCATTAAATAAAAATAAAAAAGCGGGATTTTTTCTGAGAGTATGGTCGTGGGTTGGGTAGGATACATCGTGGGTTGCACTCTTCTCCAGTCTCCATATAACCGTGAGAGAATGGTGGGAATGCTTGGGCCCTCCAGCTCGAGCCAATCTCCGTACATTGAGAAGATGAAGATGAAGCGTAAACACGGTTCGTTCAATTTGAGATTGATGAACAACTACCTGTGTTTTGGTTCTCACGGTCTGGCAGCTGAGAATGCTAAGAATCAACAGGGTTTAGTTGATGTTGTGTGATGAACTTGGATTTGTATCATTATGCAAAAATAGTTACAGGATTAGTATTGTAATTGAGGTCAGATTAGTTTTTCTTTGGTTAATAGTATATGCTTGATGAAATGTATATTTATGCTACATTTGATGGATTTTACAGAGATTCATTGTTTGTTTTATGAAATTATGAGTGATTTTGATTCTTTTGACAATATTTTTACATGGGAAGATACAGATAAATATAACGTTTAATTTCTTTTTGATAGTTGATGCTAATTGAATTGAATTATATGTAAGATTTCTGTAAATTTTTTACTGTTTTTTTTTTTATTTGGACTAGTTAAAAAGTTAAAACACTACGTATCATCTAATCGGGAATATATTCAAAATTTATTGGGAAATTTGGTATAAATAGAATGCCATTTTAAAAAAAATATTTTGAAAAATGCCACCAATATTCCACTGAATACATTCTTGGACCTATAACACCTTCAATAAATATCCTATTTCTAAAAAAATTACAGAAACCCTTCCCCAATTTCAAAAACACGCGGCTTCTCTTCCATCTCAAATCACGCGCGTCGCCGTCGGCGTCCCCTCCTTACGCCCTAGTCAGTTCGTTTGGGAACGTCGCCGTCCTCCGCTTCAAACTCTCTTCCCAGCTCCCGGGGCCGCTCAGTCGCCACCACCCACGCCGCGTCGCGCCTCCCGTCTGACAGACGAGGTACTCCATTCCGCTGCTGCTCTGCTTCTCGCACGTCGGTAAGTATATTCTTTGCTATTTCTTTATTCAATTTTTACTGTTTGAGATTCTATGTTGTTGATGGTTAATCTGTCTTTCTTTGAGTCTCACTACTTCTTCATCAGTTCTCAAGCATTATTCTGAGCACTATTATAGTAATTTTAACTTTTTCTATCCTTGTTCTGGCATTTTCGTGTTATAGTAGCGACTCTATATTCATATGTAATTATATTGCGTTTGGAATTGGAAGATTTGATTTTATTTTTTTTTTGGAAAATGCCACCCATTATGGAAACTGTGCGACCCATGAAACCATGGGTGTGGCATTTTTCCAATTTCCCTTGAACTTTAAACATTTGAAATGAAAAAATTACAAATCTAATCAAATTGGGTAAATATTCAAATTCCTAAATGAGAGTGATGAATTTCAATCCAAATAAATCTTATTAGGTTTATACTAATTTACATATCCGAAGGGCAGTTCTATCTTAAGAATCAACAAAATATGACAAGCTTCTAGTAAACTATATTGTGATAGTTTCTTGACCTCTTTTGAACAAGTTTTAACTAGATACCCTCCGAATTAGTTCACTACTATCTCACTACATTAAAAAACAACCAAATTCTATGCATCTTATTACTTCACAAGTAACTACATTTCTGAATTTGTCATGGATTTGACTTTCTGATGCTGACCATGATTAAAACCATGTGTTAAGGGAACGCCCTCCCTCCCTCCAACATCTATTCTCAGTTTCTCGCCTAAATTCACAATGTGGTGGTGGTGGGACTTTCACGTGTTCATGAAAATGCCTCTAAGCTTTCAACTTTTTCCGGTTTTTATGTAACTTTTGTCTTTCTCCTCCCCCATTTTAATTGTATTTATACAGATGGGGTCTTCCGCTGAGGAGACTATGCTGGAAGAAGAATGCATTGCATTTATGAAGCTTGCTCTTGAACAGGTTGGATTGCCCACTCTGATCTTAGTTTAGTGTTGACTTTTTGGATTCCAATGTGGAGTCTTCCATTTTTTTTTTTTTTTTTTTGATAGACATGTAAAACTGCATTGTAGATCCAATTATCCTTAATGTTCTAGTGGATTGACCATGAAAATAAATTGTTGAAGACATTGAGATAGATATTAAAATGATACTCTTCTCTAATAACTTAAGATTTTTCATAGATTTTAGATGATGCGGTCATTTCACATAGTATCTTAGCCAAATTAAAGGACATCAAGTCTCACCATCACCCAATTAAAAAAAATTTCACATGCAAGACTCTTACGTGACTTTAGGTGAGATGACTGCACGTGAGAGGTTTGTTGAAGACATTCAATAAAATGGTAAAATGATACTCCCCATCTTTTATCATGAACCAAACTTCACTGTCTTTGACACCAAACACTGAGAATGTGGTTAGTAAACTTTCTTATCACTATTGGGGTGAGGGATTACTATTGTTGAATGGTATCTGCTTGGCCTTGGCTTTAGGTACTCACAGTATGTCATAGTTATTCAATTATTATCTATGATTGTACACTTATTCTATAAGTAAAACATTTGTGATTTATTGATATTTTGCCTTCTCTCTTCCAGGCGAAGCTTGCTTTGGACAGCCTTGAAGTACCAGTAGGGTAATCTTTCTTCAATCTTTTCCAATATATATTTGAGTTGGAAATAAAATAGGAGAAGTATGTATTTCAATTTATTGAGTTTGTAGATCGAACAAGGGTTGATATGGAAAACTGCTCAATCCAGCTGATGTTTTAATTCTTAATCTCACCTGGGCTGACACGCATGAAAATTGATTGATGAGGATAGCATTATAATTTGAACATATTTATGGGAAGTCATTTGCTTATGTTATACTCCTCACTTTTACTTTAATGTTTGGACAGCTGTGTAATTGTCAAGGATCAGAAGGTCATTTCCACTGGGAGAAATCGAACAACCGAGACCAGAAATGTCTGATACTTTATCTACTTGTCCTTTTTTTTTATTTTTTTTTTTCTATTATTCGCATGCTGCTTCTGATTACTCTCAAACATCTAATTACCCTAGTTGCTTCTATTACTACTTAGATGAACGAAGAGTCAAGAGTCTTGATTAAAAGAATGTTAATTTGTGTACTTTTAACAACTTAGACCTGTTACATCTGTTATAAGCCCATTCGTTTGATACTCAGAGGATTCCAATATTCACTATAGTGAACCCATTTCCAATGAAGTTTAGCTGGTTTCCCTTTTGGTTTCTGGAATACAGAGCTATATATGGATGCAAAATGCAAATTCTGATGGAATCAAGTCATCAACAGATTGTTTCTTTTGTTGGTTGATAAATTAATTTACCCTTTATTTATTAAGCAAAGAGAATTTCCATGTATTCCAGAACCTTTTAATGATTCATTAGTAGACATTCAGACCTTTTAACAAACATCTAATGTGAGCTTGCTCTGCAAGTCTCTTTTTCTAGTACCACTTGTTTGAAGGATTATAACTGATTTGGGAGCTCCATAATTTGGGGTCTGAAATCAGCAATTGTTTGTTATGCATTGCTTGTGGTTTACCTATTTCAGTTAGGATCTACTAGAAGCATTTCCAACATCATGTCTTAGTGTCACACATTATTTTCAATTTCTTATTCTTTTTACCATTCGCTCCTTTATTATCTATAATTAGTTATTGGTCTGTAGGCTACTCGTCATGCTGAGATGGAAGCGATTGATGAGCTGCTTGAGCAGTGGCAGAAAAATGGACTTTCAAGGGAAGAAGCCGCATTAAATTTTTCAGAGTGCATACTTTATGTTACATGTGAGCCTTGCATCATGTGTGCAGCATCCTTATCAATTATTGGTATGGTTGTTCTATTTAATTTGTCCATTATTTTCAAGTTTTAATTGATTTGTGAACTTTAAATTGCTATTTCTTGGTTCTGTATTAGGAATAAAAGAAGTGTATTATGGCTGTGCAAATGATAAGTTTGGAGGTTGTGGATCAATATTGTCTTTGCATACAAATTGCTCTGGGAAGCTTCTGAGGTTTGGTTATGAATTAAGACCACTTTTTTATATTTCTTGAAAACTTGTGACTACATTAAAAGGTACTCAAACACTTTTCTCATTTTATTTTGCTTGATATTATTTATGTATTTCTTACAGCAGAGGAATTTCACAAAAAAAGGAATTCAAGTGCACTGGAGGATTAATGGCTACAGAAGCCATCAATCTTCTGAGAAGCTTCTATGAGCAAGGGAATCCAAATGGTAAACTGTAGATAGTGATTACAAATTAATATTTGCTGGAGTTGTAGACAAATTTTTAAATGGGAGATGTTGCAATTTGGAATCAAGAATTCAATATGCAGTTATGCACATCAAGTAATCAAGGCCAATTTAATGTTTCATCCTAAAACATTTCAGTGCATGTGGTTTAATGAAACTAAGCATGTGTTTGGACTAAAATATATAGAACTTTACTTTTTGACTATTGTTTCTCCTTGATAAAATCCACTACCCATAAATATTCACATAATATTACAAAAAAATTTTACTTTACCTTTTTTTTCCTCTCTTCCAATACCAAAACTACCCTTCATATTTAGCTATTTTTTTAGGAGTTAAGCATTTGTTGTAGAATTAAGAGAATGAACTTCTACTATTGTGGATTTTTAAGACTGAAGATTTAAAGATTTTTTGTGTGAGTGATATTGCTAGAGGGTCAGAACATTTTTTTATATAAAAAAATACAAAATTTTATATCTTCTTCAATATAATATACTCATTCAGTCCATTCAGTCTTTTTGATTAGATATCACCTTTTATTTTATTCAGCACCAAAGCCTCACAGGCCCCTGATGCAACTGTTATGAAGCCATTTCCTTGTGAAGTTTGTTCTGTCTCCATGTGAAAAGGTACAGTTTGTTGAAATGTTCTCATTATATGCATCAATCTGTAACCTATTTGTTTGGACTTATAAACATATAAGCTTTACAGGAAAAAGACCATTTCATATTATTTCATCTGCATGCTGGGGGATTTTCTACTTCTCAATATTCTTACATTGCATAACCTTGAGGGTGTACAAGTAATGATGCATCCAGGCATAGAAAATTTGTAGCTGGTGTTTGACACTTGTAGGATTTTAGGTAGGATCTTTTATTTTGAAATTGTGAACATACACAATAAACTCCTAACTTGGTTTCCTACTTAGATTTTTTTTGGAGTAGCTTTTACACCTTTGATTGTGTATTTGACTGTTGTTATTCCAGTTTGTTTGTCTGTTCTTAGCCTAGTCACATACTTGACTCTTTCTTGTATACAAGTCTGAATTTTGGTGTCTTCTTTTGATAAATTGGTTCATTGTTCAGGTTCTGTGATGGACAAAGTTTGGTTCGACCCGTGAGGATCGAACTGCAGACTGCAATACCTCGAAGCACGTTCATCCCCTTATCCTGGCCTGCCAATTTAGCATTGAAAACATGAAGGGTTTAGTTTAGGAGTGAATTCCAACACTGAATTGGACAGATGAGAGGCCTTGTGTGATATTTTGTGTTTCTTGGTAGATTCTTTAATTAACATTATGACATCTATAATCCAGTGCTATATTTGTACATCAAATTTTGATTCTCTCTCTCATTGTGAAATGAAAATATGATTCGGATTTTGTTACATCTGAGGGAATGCGCAGCATAAGTGAAATCTATGTAAACCAAGACTATTATTGTATAAGGTTCACTCTCTTGAATGAGTTGATGATCATGTGATTGTAAATTTCATTGTCAAAACATATAAATTTCTACTTTTAATGTACTGGGTGGGTTACAGATTACACAAAAGTTACACTAACAATTGGGTGTATATAAGCATCCTATTGTGTAAAATATAAAATGATAATTGATTGTTTCAATAAATTTAACACATTTTAAAGAAGTTGAATCAATTTATGTATTATTGTTGTTTTTAGAAGAATTCTGCAGACGCAATTCAAAAAAAAATATATATTTCAATATCTCAGGTCACACTAAAATTTATCTCTATAATATGTATATATATCATACATATCTCCTAGCCTTGAAAAAAAAAATAAAATTTTGATTTTTTTTCCACCAAAGCATATATACGGCGTTCCAAATCTCTGTTAACAAGCAGCATAAATATATTGCATAGTTTATAACTACCCAACTCTCCCCTCTCTCTCCCCCCATCTCTCTTACGCACAAAACCTCAATAAGGCCTGCGAGAAGCGCAAGAGCAGGGCTTTATTGATGAAACTGCTCTACTGCAAAACTATAGGTATAAAGGAATTCTGTTTTTGTTTTCATTTCTTGAATTTATCGTTGTTTTCTTGAGATTCTGATGATTTTTTTTTTTGAATGATTTTTTTAGTTTTACTTCTTTTTGTTCAATAGTTTTGTAATGACTTGAAATCCAGAGTGGAGAACATGCCTGTGGGGTGAATGTTTATATGTTTAGTTGGTTTGTAATCGGTTGATTTAATGGAGCATTCGTTTGGAACATAGCAATGCTGTATATGAAACCCTTGAATGGTGAAAAAGAAAGTGCCTGAGATGAGAAAAAGACTTATTTATGGGTCATCACTTTTTATAAAAGAGAGTTGTGAAAACATTATATTTTGGTGAGAGATTCTTGAGATCTGAATAATGAGATAGAACGTATTCAAAGGGTTGGAGAACAGAAAACCCTTGAATGAAGAAAAGGAAAGGTGCCTGGGATAGAAAAAGACTTGTTATCACTGGGTTCTCAATTTGATTAAGAGAGTGGTAAAAACATTAATTTATGGGTGGAGATTGTTGAAATCAGATGGGTAATATAGGACGCTTAGAAAGAGTTGGAGAACATGTATATTTGAGATTTAAAGGGAAATTTGGAGAAAAAAGGGTAGAATTATGGTTATATAGGGAGAGATGTATAAACCAAAAACCACAAAAAAAGAAATCTGATACAGGCAAGGACTATTATCCATCTGTGGAGGTGGACTTGTGTACTTCATGGGTTTTATATAAAACGTTAAAGCTTATATATTGAGGACCGATTACTTTTATTATGGTGTGTGGAAGTTATTTTTTGGCAGCCATCTCCTAATTAGATTGTATTTTGAAACATGATTGATAAAGAAGATTGTCGTCTTGTATGGCCTTGCTGATTCGTCAATCGTAATGCTTGCTGAGATTGTTACAGACCGAACATATATATATGTATCATATTTATGGTAGATCACTCAGAATCTGATCTTTGATATCAGTTAAATCTTCTTTTAACACCCTACACTTTTGACTTAATGCCAGGTACTAGAATTTGGACGAGATTTTTTATTTGTCCAGAACACGATTTGAATGACCGTGGAGAAACCTATTCAGAGGAGATGAAAATTGATGATGATCTACAATTCTTAAACTATAAAAGAAACTATTCCCAGCAGCTATCAACTTCCAGTATAATGTCTCAGAACACCACACCAACTTTTGTTTACCAGCGTGGGAAACAACGTAAAAACTTTTTTGATTTTTGGACACAGAAGCAGTGTGATGATATCAAAACTAGTGACCCTTGTCCCTCTCCCATTTGTTCTGAAACTCCTCTGCAAGAGCATGCAATTTCTGCATCTGTGTGTGCACCAGAAGGTGTAAGATCTCCTATTATGCATCCAGAAGAAGCTGTTTCTGAAGTGCCCTTCACAAATGATGTAAAGCAAACGCTAAATGCCTGCAATCATAGTGATGATTATTCATCTTCAAAGTCGAAGTATGCCGATGAGTGCTCTTCTTCTGGTGCATTGATTTCTGAAAAGGCGCCCCAAGAGATTTCACAAAAAGATATTGCCATTTTAGTTCTCAGAAATCAAGAACTGTTTGGTGAAGTTCGACCCGAAAGGATGGAGCTTCTACAGGAAGCAATGGTATCAGTAGGGACACATACTGCTCAATGTCATGCAAAGTCTGTGAGCATATGGAGAGTACATCGAATATGCTTATATGTGATAATTGCGAAGATGCCTTTTCATATCTCTTGCTACAATCCTCGTATAACAACATTAAAAGTTAGTGAGTGACTTTGTAGTTCTTGCTTGAAAAAGAAACGTAAAATTTTGAAAGATAAATCTACCAGCAATGTGGTAGGCATCCATACTGAAACTGCCGGAAAACAGTGTTCAGCATCAGAATTGGACTTAGGGTCGTTGGAGTTCATGTTCACAGACACTGAGCCATATATGTCTGATGTGCGAATAGGCAATGAATTTCAAGCTGATGTTCCTGATTGGTGTGGCCCAGTTGATGAGTATGTTGCCTCAGTTTCTTGTACTTCAACTTGTTGTTTTTCCTTCCTTATTTTATTTTTTCTCTTTTGTTTGCTCTGATTGAACTCTAGAAAATACTTTTAAATCACTTAGGTACGTTTGATTTGGGATTTAGTGGATTTTGAAATATGAAATTTAAAATCTAGTGGATTTCAAAGTCCTGATAAATAGTAATGGTATGTGTTTATTTTGATATTTTTAAGTAGGGTAGAATTTAACTTTATGTCAAATTGATGTGTGAGAGTGTGTGATGTTGTATTGTTATATTATTGTTAATTGTAATTGTAATGCTTAGATGATTATGTTTAAATTAATGTGTTTTATTGGAAGTTGTATAAGTGAGAAAAAAAGGTGCGAAAAGTGATAAATAAAAGAAGAGTGCCAATAAAAAAAATCATATTTGCGTTAATAAGTATTTGGAGAGAGTGTGATGAAGAAGAAAAATTGGTATTTGTAGGGTTTATAAGTATTTGTAAGGGTGGATATATTGGGTTTTCAAAAACTAAATTCTAAATTCCCTAAGTAGAACAATGTTTAGATTTCGAAATCCCAAATACGGTTTCCAAATCCCAAATCAAACATTACCCTCAATGTAGTGGAAGTAGGGGATCGTTAATTAAGTTAGTCATGCTTAGTACTAGACCAACTCTATGAACTTGTACACCTACTTTGTAAGAAAATTATAGTGTCATTCAGCTGTTACTGTTGCACCTTTTAGTACATGTTTTCATCATACGGTTACAGCTGAAGATCTCTAATTCTTCATTTCCAGATAACGTTCATGTAGTTTTGTATGAAAATTGTTATGCATATCTTATCCGAAGCCTACTACCATGCTTTCAAACCTCTCTAGTCTGTAGTGCTGCTTTTTTCTTTTCCTTCTAATTTTATTTTTTTGAAGTTGAACTACCTCTGACATACGTTGTTCTCCAGTTATGCATTCATGTAACATATTGGTTCTGGAGTTCTCTTTTTTTGGTGCATTTGACATGGACTTGGTTTATTTCAATAGGTTCCATGAGTTGTAGATTTGAAATTTAATCTTGTTTTTAATATGTCTGCCTAAAAAACCATATATGTGCTCTCACAATCGTGCTCACAATTTCTATAGGGAATGCGATCTTGCTGGTGACACATTAGAATCTGATCCTTCTGATAACAATAACATGCAGGTAAAACTTTTGATGATTTAATTGTTCATGTATTAGTTAACATTATGTTTATTAGCATACTAAAGGAAGCATAGTATGATTCTGTCCAGGAACTAAATTCTATCAAACCTTTAAAGCTCAGTTCAATTGGCAACTGGCTTCAATGCCAAGAAGTCATTGAAGGTAATGGAGAAGGTGCTGATGGGACTATATGTGGAAATGGCGCAGGTAAATTTTCATTTTTATAATGAGCATAAAGTTTGGAATTTGGATGTTGACATGATATTTCTTTCATGAGGAGTTTATTTATTGAGGAAGCTCTAATGAGAAAGAGAAAAATACAATGTTGTCCTGCTAAAGTATTCCAGTAGCCATTAAAAATAAAACTACGAGGGATGGGGTTGCATGTGTGGTAAATTCCATTGCATCCGGTTAGAAAGTCATAAACACATGAATTTCTTGCTCAAGTGTGTCAGAAATTATCTTAGATCGAAGATTTTCATAAAAGGACAAAATTGACTTTTTTTTTTTTTTTTGGAAGGAGGACAAAACTGACAATTAAATCATTTATTTAAGTGTAATGGACGGCAGGAGAAAGTATAGAATTCTAGTGATGTAGGTTTATCTGTAGCTTCTTGTATTAAGGAATAAAAAAGGATAACCGATGATTGTGGATGATGTGCAATAATTTAAAATTTTTGTGGCATCGCTGTTCCGTACTGGTTAAGGGTGGACTATCTTGAGCAATCTTGTAGTATTCAGGAGGATTCATTTAATGAACTAGTCCTTATTTCAGGTTTATTTGACACTACTATTGTGGGATAAGTTTTGCAGGATACACAAGTTTGCACCCACTTAGGCTATAGAAAAACCTAATTAGGATTCTAGTTTCTTGAATTATATCTTTTTTTTAATATGAAACATAAATTTTATTAATATAGAGAAAGATATAAGGTACGAGGTATCCCTTATATAGATTACAAGTAGATAGAGATAACAAAAATTACAAACGGTTTCCTTTCTAGCCAAAAAAAAAACCATAATACAACTAGGACAATAATTGTCAACAAAATTTTGCCTCTCTTGTTAATGAAGCTTCCCAAGTTGTGCTGTAATAAATCTGGGCATTGTTTCTTATATTATATCTTGCAGTTAAAAAGATGTAAGTCTAAGTGGACTGTGCATCAATTTTCTTTATGAAGGATTCCGAACCTCTCTGTTTACTCAGACTACAAAATAGCACCTTTTGATAATGTGATAACTGGATTATAAGCACTCTATTCTTTCACTATGCTCATTATCTACGCTTCATAATCCTCAAACATCGATTCTAGATTGAAAACCATTATAAGGAGTCTGCTGCAGCTTTAAACATGTAGTCGAAGCATTGTGGAAAATCGCTAATAACCCCGCTGTTTATTATTTTCTATTCATATTCATACTGAATTCTGAACTTAAGATTTCACAGGGCCCCCCTTTTTGAAGTTCAAACTGATAACTGGGAATGCTATCGTTGTGTTCTCTGGGATCCAGTTCATGCTGATTGTTCTGTACCCCAGGTATTCCACTAATCTTTATTTTGTTATTGGATTCTATTATTCGAATTTTTGTTATTGCATTCTATTATCAAAATTTTGATTTTGTCTATTGTTTTTTGTGAAGTTAATCTCCAAAAGATTGGCAACAGATTAATAAAGCGATTTTCTGCTTTTAGCTTTAAGAAGTTGTCCATTAGTGTTTCAACAATTTATATCTAATGTTTTAACATTTTCTTATTCTGCCCCCCATCGCCCAGCCATTGAAAAAGAAAATCATAGTTCCTATTTTCACTGAGTTGGATTCTCCAAAGGCACGAGTTGCAAATTTTCTGGTTAAAGCATTTTCCTTTTCACCGTCCCCGTTTCACTCTGTGTTGCACCCACTGAAGCTGCAAAAGTGATGATGTTCAATTAAAACAGATTTGCATACATTTGGGTTCACAAGTGTGAGCTCTTTATTCTTATATAATCCCATTGTTTGGTAGATCTATATTATGTGATTCAGTTTATCTGTTCTCTTAGAAGTCATTATACAAGATGGTTATATATAATTTAAATTTAGTCACCTTTTGCTGATTCAGGAGCTAGACACAAAAGAAGTCATGAAGCAATTAAAGTACATAGAGATGGTATGTTTTCTTATTTCTGGTTTTTCTTGATCTCTTTGGCATTTGTGGTTTCCTTCTCTGAATCATCGAAATTTTTGATAATATTTCCAAACTCTCATGTGAAAGCAATTGAATAGTTAAAAAACTATATCCATAACTATATGTGGTGGATTTCCCTTTCCTCATTTTGGTGTGCTTCTCATATGTGTCTCCCTGTCTGTCTATATATAATGATTGTTGAATGTCGTGCAGTTGAGACCTCGGCTTGCTGCAAAAAGGCGCAAATTGGATGGTGCAAAAAGTAATGGTTCACAAGATGGGCCAGGAAAAGACAAACATGGAGATGCGACAAAGAAAAACGCCAAACTGTAAGATCTTCACTTGCATAGGCTGATAGTTGTAATTTTCAGAAACATTTATTGAAATGCAAAAATATGCATCAAAAGAGTTGAGCTGCAAGATTGTGAGGAAGTTATCATAGCGTCTCTTTTTTGTGCGTTCTTTGGCTTATTCTTAGCGATGCCTCTTTTGTCAAATTGTTCACAGTTTTGCGTTGTGAAGTGAATATAAAAGGCCATATGAGAATTTGAATGGAGCATATTATGAATTTCATTTCCTTTTCTTCCTTTTTTATCTTTCATCTTTTTCTTCTTGGGGTTAGGGGGAGGTTAGCTTTGACAAAAGTGTGAGATATCAAGAAACCATGATTTTTCATAAGAAACAATGGAGCTTGCTTTAATAGAAAATCGACATTGGACTAACAAGAAAATATATTGCTACATATGATAGGGATATTTTGACTCAAATATGAATATCGGGAATTGACATTATTGTGTTAACGTTGAAAACTGTCTACTTTCATTTTTGAGATTTCATTGAAAAATAAATCATAAGTTTTCAATTAAAAAAATAGCTCAACTCTTAACTACTCCCTCTGTTCCAATATAACTGTAGATTTTTTGGTGACATAGTTTAAGAAAATCATTTAATACCTATAATTACTTGTATAAAATGATGAATGCACTCTTTTACAGATTATCAAGGAATCATTTATGGTCATTTAAAGGTAAAGTTGAAAAAAATATATAATATCTCTGGGAAAACTCAAAGTGACGGATATTTGAAACAAACTCTTTTCTCCAAAACGACAATTAAATTGGGATGGGGGAGTACATCGTAATTCTCGTACATTAAGGTGATATTTGTTCTGGGTTTAATTGATTTTAAAAAATCGGTTTTTAAATCTAAGATTTCATACATAAATCATCACTCTCCAATGGATTTACAAATACTTGGATTTGAGAGTTTAGAGAAGAGAGTGAAGGGGGAGAGGGGGAAGGGATGGAGATGAGGGGATTTTACAAATGACTAGACTTTGATGAGGATTTGAAATCCTTCCATTTTAAACTAAACTCTCAAATCTAAGTATTTGTAAATCCATTGGAAAGTATGATTTGTGTGTGAAATCCATGGATTTCCAATTCCATCCATCCAAATGGAGCCTAAAGGATTTTGAAATCCTCATAAATAATAAGATGTGTGTTTGTTTTGAGTTTTTGAGTAGATTGAGATTTAACTTCATGTCAAATCAATGTGTAAGAGTGAACAAAATAATATTATTATATTATTATTGAGTGTGATTGGATGATATGAAGTATAATTTAAATGTATTAAAATGTAAGAAGAGAGAATTGATTGCATTGCAAAGTGTAATAATAGGTTTATAGGTATTGCCGTAGTGATTTTTCTAAAGCCGGTTTTCAAAATCCCAAACTAGAACTGTTTCTAAATTTCAAAACTCAAATCCTGGTTTTCTAAACCCCAAACAAACATATTACCTAAAGCAAATAAGAAATGAGATTCCACATATTGTATCAGAGAAATTTTTCCAGGGAACCTGGGGTTTGTAATCATGATAATGTCTATAATCATCACTTGGCAAATGGTGGACTTGCATGAAATGGTTCCTGTGAAGAGATTTGATAGGTACCTTGAATATTGGCCAATATTTTGTTTGGCAACAAGGGGTGGTCGAAGTTGCCACATGCATTATTTACATTGTCACAGGAGGAAAATCTTTGAAGAAGTTCCCATCAGACTGTCTCTCATAATTGCAATACTAGATAGATGTAGAAGATCCAAAAATGTGGTATTTCATCGTGTGGCCTGACCTGGCCCGAGAGTATAATCGGGCCAGGCAAGTTTGAATTTCCTTTGTGCCAGAGTTTTGGTGGTTCTTCACAGGTATTTCTTTTGTGAGGCCCGGAAAATCAGGTAAATAGGCTCGATCTTTTATGGGCCATGCTCAATTTACCACCAGCTTTAGTTTTTTGCGTTCTTGCAGCTATTCTATTATTGTTTGCACAGTTTTAGTTGCAGATTTGGAGTTCCACGTGAAAACGTGAGCTATGAAATAAGGGGAGACGTAGCGTTCGCCTTTTCTGGTCATGTTGGAAATTCAAACAACAATTGCGTCGACTTTCAAAGATATGCAGAATGGAGTCGTGTTGGCTTACTTTGTCATAGCTGTATGTTATTTTCCTGTAGCCTTGAGTTAATATTCATCAACTTGTCTTTAAGTTGCTTCTCATGATCGTATGATATAAAGTTTGATCATATTTATGTGTAGATATGTTGGAGGGGGAGACATAAGAAAATGTTTTTTTGTAATGGGAGGTGGATTCTAGACAATGTAATTGTACTTATAGGGTGGACACCTTGTTCCCCTAAATTTATAATACTTTTTTTGGCTGAGCAAAAAAGGGAAAAAAAAGACAGAAAATGAAGCAGGGAATTACTTACATTTTGTCATCTGATGTACACGAAATTCTTCACTTTACCATCTCTCTTTTTTCTTTCTTTTTGTCAGTCATCCTAGTGTTAGAATTTAATGCCTAAGCTATATTCATTGCCATGATATTCTCATTCTTTGGTGGTTTTACCTTACCCCCAACGACATACTTTTTGAGTGAGCCTAGGTTTTTGTTATACTTTAGTATCGTATTGTAATATATTAGTGATATTGAAATATCACGATGATGTCATTTTAAAGTATTTATTCAGCTCCTTGCAACATGAGGCTTGTTTTGCATAAAAAAAATACATACAATAAAGTTTTTAGCATACTCGAAAAGTGGTCCTAATTGCTGCCAATGATCTTACACAACCAAATCTAACAGCTCTGTTCGCTTTTCTACAAATTGCCGATGATCTTAGAAAACGGTGACTAGCAACACACACTTGAACTATCAGTTGTAGATGAACTTGAAATTTGGTACATTATATGAAACCTACTTTACTAATTTAGTTCCAAAAAATATCCTTGATTCCCCGGATGCAAACAGTGGGAGTGCGATGATAATGCCGGATAGCTTAAGAGACGAGTCTTACATGGAAAGACCTCCATCAATAGTTAATACCTGCAAGATCAAAACAAATCAAAGAGTTGAAGTCAAGAATTGTGGATAAGCATAGGCTTGGTGAAACTAATGCAAAGTCCAAGAGTGAATCTGATGTAAACCTGCCCAGTGATGTAAGCTGCAGCAGGATTAAGGGCCAAAAATTCCACTATACCAGCAACTTCTTCTGGTTGACCATAACGCCCTGGATTCGATACAACAGTACATACAATAAGATATTTCGCAACACCTAAATGCTCAAACTTGCATTTGAATTGAAGTACTTGGAGGATGGATTTGAATCAATTTTTATATTTTCATCAAGGTGTTCATATAGAACTTGCTTTTGAGAGATTTGGGGCAGATTTGATTTGATAATTGATATTCACTCTAATTTTGATAAATTTACACAAATGCAACAAAATTTATTATGAACTATGAGAGTGTCTGGATACCAGATAGATAAAGGAAATAGTTGAGAACACCAAGGTTTAGAGACCCGATGAGCCTTCTCTTTTGTTGCACAGATAGAAGCTGAGAGAGTGAGAGATGAACAAAATCAATGATGGTCAAACAAGAAATAGTTTACCCAATGGGATAGCCTCCTTTATCTTTTTCTCAAACTCTTCAGCCATTTTTTTAGTCATATCAGATGCAATAAATCCTGGAGCGACAGCATTTACCTGCAAATGGAAACATTCATTAAATTAAAGTTCCAGGAGCTAGTGCAAGCTGCACTTTACATTATATTTGCCAACTAATAGTGCAACCTATTCCTGCAAACTCACTGTGATATTTCTGCCAGCGTACTCCTTGGCAACGGCCTTTGTGAATCCAATCACACCTGCTTTTGCAGCACTATAATTGGCTTGCCCAACATTGCCAGCAAGACCAACAACAGAAGAAATATTAATTATCCTTCCCTGCAAGGTGAAAAGGCAATTTGGTATTTAGTCTTGGGACAAAAACAATGAAACAGATAATCCAGGAAAGACTAATATGTAAAATGTGTGGACTTTAAAAATTGGATTGCAAGAATCAATTTCTAGATTATACTGTCCAACTTCCTAACTTCTAATTAGTAAAATTTAAGTGCAAAAGATAAAATTACTCAACCTTATAACTTTGCAGATGCACAAATTTCTTGCAGTCCAGACAATGAAGGGGAAAAGGAAAGAAGGAAAGGAAATAACACAACTAGAATACATGTGTAGATGAAAATTTAAGAATAAAATTTACTAATGGCAAATTCTTGATGTGTGGTCAAGATGGCAAACTAAGTGAAGTGTAATTAAGGACATCAAAAGTATAGATACCTTTCTCTTCTTCATCATTATTTTGGCCGCTGCCTGCAGAAAGTAAAATATTAGAGTTAATTTAGAGAGTTTAGGCATCGATGTCTGAGAGATTAAATAAACTGACCTGAGTGCATAAGAAAACTCCAGTAAGGTTTAGATCAATGACCTCCTGCCACTGAGATGTCTTCATTCTCATCAACAAAGCATCCCTTGTTATACCTGAAACCATAGCAAATACTGTTAAAGAGAAATTAAACCAAAACACAGATTTGGAAGCAAACAAATTCAACTTTTTGACCACCTGCATTGTTGATCAAAACATCTACTGTTCCCCATGCATCGATTGCCTGCAGACATGTCAATAGCATATAGATAAGACTATGCTCTCTACTGCATAAAATAAGAAACAACAAAACTAGAGAATTCTCTCACAGTTTTAAACATTGACCCCACGTCTTCTTCTTTTGAAACATCTCCACCAAAAGTAAGAGCTTGCCCACCAGATGCCTCTATCTGCAAGAAATAACAACCAGAATAACTTCCAATTCTATATTAAACCGACAAGTATTACTAAATCTAGCAAAGGTTAATCCTACAAGTTCCAGTTTTTGTTGATTGAGAGAACAGGCATGTGCTGGTGCAATTTGATGAGTACCACTTAAAAAGAGGGTCGTAAAATTCATGTCCTCATGGAATATGGACAATCAAACATACGTTGGACCAATCAAAAGTTGAATTACAAATACAATCTGTATGCAAGTAAATGGCAATAGTTAAATATATAAGACACAGATATCAGCCATAGAAATATGTTATCACAATATCTAAAAGGTCAAGTGCAGATTCTGATTTATAAATGCCACATCAATTTCAGGAGAAATTATACTGATAGACAAAATGCATTATTCACCTCTTTACAAACTTCTTCTGCCTCTTTCGATGACCTCGCATAATTAACCAGAACCTGCAGAAGTTAATTTATAATCAATTTACACAATATCACAAGTAAAGTGAAGCCTCAACACACAAATGTCATCCTTCCAAATGCTTAAAATTAGAAAAGGACTCCATGTCAACTGGCTCAATTCTAGTTGAGATCAACAAATCCTAAATTATATTTCACCTGTGTTCATTTGTTCAGCCATTACAGCGTACCGCGAAAGGAAGGTAAAATCTACTCTACCAACCACTAGCTGGAAAAGATAATTTCCGAAAGTAATGTGTAACAAATCTGAAACTGAATACATCCATCATCGCTGAGATTAAATCGAACATAAGAAATTGATCAACATATGCTAAAGTAAAACTGTCTGTCGAGTAAAGAAAGCAACCTTGCAGCCAGATTTCCCCAGAGCCAGAGCAATCGCCTTGCCAATGCCTCTGGACGCTCCAGTAATAACTACAACAGGAGCTTCCACTTTCTCTGCTGCTTCAGTTCCAACTTGTTCAATGCTTGCAACCTGAGCTCTTATCCCTATACAAAAACTCCAAATCAAACAAAACAAATAAAACAGCAGAACAAAATAGAACTCTAATCTCACTGTCTTCAAGTAAAACACACCACTCTCAGCTCCAACAGCAGAAATTAACCCCAAATACAGCGCATAGCAAAATGCAAAATGTAAAATACCTGAGGACGAGAAGGATCTGATGGAACGGCGTTGCAAATTGAGCTCCGGAAGCTTCGCCGTCGACAACATTGACACGTTCCGGAAATCGGCGATTTTCCTGTGAGAAAGGGCGGCGAACTTGAAGGCGGCGGCCGCCGATCCAGGGCGGAAAGTAGCGGCCATGTTCAGCGAGGTTGGAGAAAATCGAAAGCGGGAGAGAAGACGAGTAAATCTGAAAGTCGCCACCGAAGAATGTAAATGCTCAACAGACAACAGTAATAAGGTGAAGAAAAAAAGAGCTTAAAAAATTGTACAGTTGAGTTTAGGCGGAGTTTCATAAATGGCGTACACCATGGAATGAAAATCAGACTTTCACGAGTTTATCAAATGAATTTTAATTAAATATATTTTTATTTATTTTCAATTTTTTTAATTACAATTTTTTTTTTTTTTTTTTGTAGATGATTTTACATGGAAATATATGTACTGTAAAAATATGTATACATCCGAGCAATTAATTTCCTGTATCCTTCAATAAACGTTGTACCAGTTAGAGAGTAAACGAGCCAAATCGAGTCGAGTAGTGTTGAGCTCGAACTTGACTCGATTAAAATATTTGAATTTCAAAACTCGACTCGAACTCGATTGAGACTAAATTTTTAAGCACGAACTCACCTCGACAAGAAACTTGATATACTCGAACTAAACTCGAGCTCGAATCAATTACCTGTATAATTTTATAAAAATAAATATAATACATATTATTAAAATATAAATATATATATATAATAAATTAATCGCATAATAATAATTACTGTTGTTGTGATCGGTCAAATACCCTCCCGCCACTTGTTCACCGGACGAATACGTGTAACAATAAAATAAATATTGGATTTCATCGGGGGAGTGTTCGCCTTCTAGCGAGCAAAATCCTTTGTGCTTTGAAGCTAGGTCCCCACAACAAAAAATCATTTAGACTTTGGTATCTATGACAACTCGCTAAGAGAGACGAGCAAGAGAAGCTTGCCGATCAAAAATTTTAATAGAAAAGTCGACATTTTTTCGAAAAAAAAAATAGCAACGAACCAAAATTGCCCTACGGCGCGTTTTCCCTGTGAACAGGATGGCCATTGGTAGCACTACAATGAGCATTTGACCAAATAATGAATAGTCGAAACTTCATGAGCAAGCAATTAAGATGTTACCATGGGAGGCATGTCTAAGATCAAGTATATTTTGAGATTTCAACTTCGTGCTTGTCAAGGCAAAGACAAGCTTATCAAAAAAAATATAAAGTCATAAATGAGGTTCAGAAAAATTCCTGAAGATAACTTATATACCACTTCACTACCCCAAGTGTAAATCGATTTGTATAAAGTACATTGTAGATTTTTTTGGTGATAATATAAGTTGAAAGAATATCATTTAATCGGGTCACCAAATCCCTGTTGTCAACTTGTTTAACATTGTGCTCGCCACGCTCACGCGGTGGTTGACACATCATCATTTTTGTTTGTTAAGTTGTTACATAAATTGCCACATCATATTTTCCACGCAAAATGATTTATGGTCATTTATACAAGTATCCAAAAGAAAAAGTTTTATTAAGAAAAAAATAAATAGAATAAAAAAAAAATACTCGAGAGGTCGGGACAAAATTGCTCAGGAAGAGGCTCAACTTAATCCTCAGGAAAACCCAACAATGAAGGCCATTAATCTTGAAGATATCGCTAATGATCCAACGGCCATGACGAAGGCCATCACTTTTCTACTAAGGGCCCAAAAAGACATGGGGGCGAAAAAGAGTTTCAAAAAAAAACAGGGACGATAACGAGGGGATTGCGATATACTTGATAGCGAAGCAATCGAATTCTCGCGCGAAAACATGCGAAAAAGAAGATGGTAACTTATCAAATGAAGGTTTAAATGGGTTTTAAAAAACGTTTGAAAATTTCCGATTTTTAAAACCCCGGAAAGGAACATCGGGCGAACATGACGGCCCATTCGGCACCTCGTGATTAAATGAAAAATCGGTCGGAACTAAATTGTCCATTGAATGGGTAGTTGGGCGAGAAATCCCATCATGAGCATGACCTGGGTCCTCAAGATGGTTTAAATCGGTTAGCTCCAAATCAAAGGAGATAGAAAGCTTTTAAAGGAATGTTAAATTAATTGTTTCAGTGATCATGGCAGCCGAAATACAAGAGAAGGTGGCAAAGAATCGACCACCCATCCCCATGTTCGACGCGGAATCTGATCCGCGTGTTCATCTCAGCAAATATTCGGACTTTATGATCACCATGGCTTTTAACCGATGCAATTTAATTTCCCCATGACTTTTAAAACCCGAGCACATAGGTGGTTCTCAACTTTGCCCGCCGCGTCTATCACATCCTTCACGCAATTGGGGCAAAAAATTCAGTCCCATTTTTCATCCATGTGTTCTCGCCAAGCCCCAAAGCAACGATTAACACATTTTTCCCAGTTGAAGGGCGAGTCGGATCGGGCATACATAGAAAGATTTGACAAATGTCTATATGATTTTCATTGGAAGAGGATGCCATTTTTGGTTGGGGTTTGACATTAAATCTGAGATAAGTGGAAGTCCAAATGATGGCCGAACATTATATCTGCCGATCCATAAAACAGCCAAGATCATAACTATGCAAGACTTGCTCGCCCAATCTCGAGTAGGCCAGGAAGGAATGACCAAAAGGGTGATTGTTAACAAAAAAATCAGCAGGAGAATGGGGGGTATAAACCCCCGGGTTCCTTCAAACCTTTTGAGGAAGGGACAGAAGCACATGTACTTCAAAGTCTTTTAGGCATATATACGGAGATGGTATACAGTCAGATCAAGGATCGGGACATGTTAGAGAAGCCCCGAAGAATCACAAGAGATAAAAATCATCTCAATGCCTCCAAGTTCTGCTCGTATCACGAGTACATCGGGCACAATACCGATGAATGTCGTGACCTACTCCGACAGCTTTGGAAGTTGTACGAAGAGAACTACCTTACCCGGTATCTCAAGAAACCAGCGAACAGAGACGCCCGGGATGAAAAGTCGAGTGACCAGAGGAAAAAACGTAAGGCGGAGGAAATATCAAACAGTGACCAAGAAGAATTCCGCAAGCAGTTGGAAGTGCCCAAAAAGGAGCCCCTACCACGGACAAAGGTCGGGAGGGTCAAGAAATCAACATGATCCACCCGGGTTACGGGCCGGTGGGTGGATGCTATCAGGTACCCACCCTATTGAACAGACGTAAGAAGATGGAAATGCGCGCCATGCAAATCATCCATCAGGTGAATGTTGCGAGCACATCAGCTTGCATACCACCATCCCACCAAATCATGTTCTCAAATGACGACCTCGACGGAATCATCACCCCCCACAATGACTTTCTAACCATAGTGCCCGACTTCTCGGTTTAAAGATGCATCGACTCCTGGTAGACACTGGGGCATATGCAAACATTCTGTTTGTCAACACTCTGCACCAAATGGAAAAGTAAGTCGGGGATCTAAGCATGTATATTGAGCCTTGCGATCATACCATAATGGGTTTCGGGGAATCTATAACCCGGCCTTATGGTCTGATCAGGTTAGGGGTCGAGTTAGAGTCAACCACCAATCCGGAGATTCGACGAACTAGAATGCTAGATTTTGTAATCATCGATGCTTTGTATACTTATAACGGGTTTTTTATTTTTGTTTAGATTGAATGTAGCTTTGTTAAACCTATTATTATTGTGTAGAATTTCCAACTCTAGATGGGACGGGCAGCGTAAAGGGTGACCAGAAAAAGGCTCGAGATTGCTTGCTATCATGCGTACCAGAAAAACAGAATACCGTTAGCATGATGGAACAAGTATGGGAAATCGGAGAATCTAGTCAACTCGGGGTCGAAATGAATTTAACGCTAACGCCTTTGTTCGAAGACAGGACCCGATCCCAAGTGTAGATCTCTTCTGGAACCTCGCATAGGTTTTGATCCTATGGAGGTTGAAGACGAGCACCAGGGGTCGATCGTATATCCCCGATGGAAACAAAAAAAGAGGCGAGCAACGCCTGTTGAACAATTGAGTCCATTATGGTCGATCTGACTAGAACGGACCTAGAAGTTTTCATTGGCTCAGAACTACCGGAACCACTCTGAACCAAAATAATCGCATATTTACAAGCAAATTTGGATGTGTTTGTATGGTCACATGAGGACATGGTCGGCATCGACCCTAAGCATGCATGTCACCACCTCAATATTGACCCAACTCAAATTCCAATAATCCATAAACGTCGAAAGTTCAGCCCGGAAAAGTATGCAGCTCTAGACGCCGAAGTTAAAAAGTTGCTCGACAACAAACTCATTCGAGAAGTACAATGCCCAGAATGGCTAGCAAACCCCGTGCTCATCCGGAAACTAAACGGTACTTGGAGATTATGCATAGATTTCACGGATCTTAATAAAGCGTGTCCCAAAGATAACTTCCCGGTACCACACATCGACTATCTGGTCGATAATACCGCCGAACATGAGCTCATGATGTTTAAGGATGCATTTGTCGGATATCATCATATTCCAATGCACCCTGACGACCAAGAGAGCACGTCATTCTGCAACGGGAAATATATGTATTGCTGGAAGCGCATGCCATTCGGGTTAAAGAATGCCGGAGCAACATATCAAAGGTTGGTGAACAAAATGTTCGACGAATACATCGGGCGAACAATTGAGGTGTACATTGATGATATTGTGGTTAAAAGCGAACACAAGGAAGATCACCTCGGCCATCTAGCAGAGGCGTTTGATATCCTTGGGGCATACAACATGAAGTTAAACCCGAAAAAATGTAGTTTCGGGGTTCATTCAGGAAAGTTTCTGGAGCACATGGTCATTCAGAGAGGGATCGAAGCCAACCCCTCGAAAATCCAAGCCATGCTCGATATGCAAGCACCAAGAAATGTGAAAGAAGTTGAAGCTAACTTTTTGGCTGAAAAAAAGCCTTTCTTCATATTCATAAAAAGAAGGGAAGTTTTTGTGATGAGCATTGCAAAGTGAATTTGAATCACTAAAAAATTACTTGGCGGTCTCAAATACTATCAAGCCTATCCGGGCGAAAACTTTCATACCTGGGTAGCCTGTACCATCGTTGTGCTCATATTACGTATTACATTTTTTGTTTTATGTTTTTTTTGTTTTCATGCTAGTTCCACAAACTATGACCGTACTTTTTTTTGCTCACCAAGTCAATATGGACATTGCCGGGTAGGACATTCAAATTCTTTGGTGGAGTTAGGCAATTTTATTATAATATGAACTTTTTTAGCCATTTGTGTGAGACAGAAAAATGAGTTTCAACCATTGTAGATGTTTCATCAACAAGCACAAGAGCCGGAGCGGGCGTGGTTCTTATCAGCCCAACCCAACAAACCTTTACGACGGTCATCCGTTTTAATTTCTCGGCCACAAATAATGAAGCCGAATACGAAGTATTAATCGGTGGTTTACACATGGCCATGATAAGTCGATGATCTGTCGATTCTTACTAATTTATTATCAAGTGCATTCATGAGGCAAATTATGCAATACCAACAACTAGTAAAGGAGCTACTTGAACAATTTGAACAAATATACATCAAGCAACTCTCTCCGACAGGCAACTCATTTAGATGCCTTGAAAAAGGTGTGACTAACATAATGGACATATTGGTCCCATTGCTACTTCGAAAGTGTTGTAGTGTGGTCGCCTGTAGAAATTGAACAAGAAACATGGATGACCCCGATCTTAAACTACCTATGGAATGGTGTTCTCCCCGAAGGCAAAGCGCAAGTTGTTTGTCACAGGTTACAAGTCGCTCGCTACACCATACTAGACGGGCATTTGTACAAAAGAAGTTTCACTCTTCCATTGCTAAAATGTGTATAGGTATATGATTCATGGGAGTGTCGCGGAAACCATACAGGCGGACATGCCCTGGCTTACAAAACAATCAGACAAGGGTACTATTGCCTACACTAAAAAAAATTCAATCACTTACGCTCGCTCATGTCATAATTGCCAGGTGTATGCCCCACTTATTCATAGTCCACCGAAGAACTAATATCCGTTTACAGCCCGTGGCCATTTGCCAAATGGGAAATCAACTTGATTGGCCCTTTCTCCACTGGCACATCGGGGGTAAAGTACGTTGTGGTTGCCGTTGATTATTACACCAAGTGGGCTGAAGCCGAAGCCATTGTGAAGGCCACCGAGCAAAGGATGTGGAATTTCATTTGGAAAAACATCATTTGTCAATTCGGGCTTCCCCAATCGTTAGTAACGGATAATGACAAACAATTTGATGGAAGTGAATTCCGACAGAATTTTGCCCGCTTGGGGATAAAAAAACATTACTCTACCTCGTATTATCCTCAATCAAACGGACAAGTTGAAGCCGTCAATAAAATCATCAAGCATACCCTCAAGGCTAAACTTGATAATTCAAAGGGGGGAGGATGGGCTGAAGAGCTACCAGAAATCCTGTGGGCATACCGCACTACTTTCAAAACACAAAAACCCCTGTTCACTATTTGGCGTTTGGACAAATTATACCAACAAAAGTGGAAATTTCAAGTCACTGGACTATGTGTTTTGGCGAACACACCAACGACCAAGCGCTCGCTTTAAGTACGGATCTATTGGAAGAAAAACAATTCGAGGCCAATTTAAAAAATGCTATGTACAAGCAAAGGTCGGAAAAATTTTATAACTCCAGAGTCTGGATCCACAGATTTAACATTGGCGAGCTCGTCCTGAGATGAGAAACGGGGTACCAGGTGGTGTGTTCGGTCGAGCTTGGGAGGGTCCATTCCGAGTATCAGAGCATTTACTGAATGGGGCGAATGATTTGGAAGACTTGGATGGAACTCCACTTTCCTATTCATGGAATGCGTCAAATTTAAAAAAATATTATCAGTAGTAGCGAGCATGACCGAGAATCAGAGGTCAGAGCACAAGCTTGTGTTATTTCATGAAAGCAAGTACACAAAGGAATGTTCGCCAGAGAATTTTTTAAAAAAGTGTGAGCATAACGCGTGTCGGGAGGCTTCGAATTCTACAAAAAGGGCTTTGTCAACATTATTGAGGCTAAAGACTACATGTCGACGCAGGGTGAAAACTGGTGGCAACCCAATGAGGTACATGTCGATTTTCCTATCAGAACTGACAAAGGCAAGGACAGATGTCAATATGAGGATTTGAACTGAGAGGGCCAGCTCCAACTAGCCATTCCAGCACCTGTTTGGTGGAGTAGTATAAATAGGCCCGTCGATGGCCAAAGAAAGGAAAAAGAAAAAAGAAAAAATTTCCAATTTAAACAAATACAATTATTAGAATGATTTGGTATGCCTAATGATGAAACCCTCGACGCCGGGTTCAGAAATCACCTCGCTAACTCATTCATATGCCTCGATGTTTGCTCTTGTACGAGCTCTAAAAACGGCGGGGATATTTGGGCTTCGATTTGGAAAAGCCAATCAAATCGAATGAAGTATTTCTTCCTGGATGTATGCTCACTCAAAAGCACGTTTTGGTGCTCATTACGAGACGCCCAAGAGTCATGGTTCCACCTCACATCCTCTTTTAAGTCAATCATAAGTTCCCCTAAGATCCCCAACAGATAGAAGTTGAGATATGTCAGGCGGAAACAAAATCAACAAATTGGTGCGGGGGAAAGTTAAAAATAGATGTTCGACAGATAATTAACAAATCTAGACCAGATTAAATAGCA
Source organism: Stenogyne calaminthoides (assembly GCA_037126765.1). Lineage (NCBI taxonomy): Eukaryota > Viridiplantae > Streptophyta > Magnoliopsida > Lamiales > Lamiaceae > Stenogyne > Stenogyne calaminthoides. The sequence continues at coordinate 86,129 of JBBCBC010000083.1, forward strand.
GATCAAATCATCACATGCTTTTTATAGTCACATCTTGCACAAGAAAGTGAACACTACTGTTGCTGCTGGTCCTGAGCACGATGATTAAAGACGAAAGGGCGAGACGAAGAGATGGAGACTTCTTAGAGCATTTCTAATAACGAAAAGCTCATACTTCCCTCTAGTTGAGATAAAAACTTCGAGACAGACAAAACACCTCGCAAACCAGAATACTTGTGATAGTTTGTAAATTGTAAACAATTGTGTTTGTAGAAATTATCGCCAAGTGTAAAAAGGTGTAATAGATTAAAAAATCTTGTGAGATGTTTGTTTTAGTTTCTCTAGCCAAATCCCGAATAGTCGCACCAAAGCCGGACGACTAGAACAAAGAAAAACGAACAAGCAAAGCCTTATGTTCGCACGAAGAAAAACATACTTACAAATGCCCGCAACAAAGCAAACGATGGGTACGGGGTCGCACCTAAATAAGACGACCCGATCAGAAAAGTGATCGCAACAAAATAAGACGATCACGAAAAGAAAAAATTTTGAACTTAAGTCAACCAACTGTTCAAACTAAGTAAAAGCGACCAATCGATTAAAAACTAAATAAGACAATCAAAAAATAAAAAAAGTCAGGTTGAAACATAAGCACATATCATGTTCGACTCATGAAAGAAAAGGGGCACTGACGACCAAAAGAACAAAAACAAACATTATCCAAAATAAACATAACATGCAATCACGGCCGAGCAAAAAGGCTGTTTAAATCAAACATAAAATTTACAAGGAAAATCTAAGGAAATGGCTCGTTGTCAGGAGTTGGCGGAACAGAGGAACTAAGCGGGCCCATCCGCTTACTGGTTGCTTTTGCAATATAACAATGATCGCCATCAGATAATCCAGAGATAAGCATCCGCTTTCGTTTTGGTGGTTCTTTTATTTCGACGGCCCACGCCAACCCTTTTCGACCTCTCGGATCGATAGGGTCGAAAAAATTGGATTCTTAGGAATCAATAACAGATTATACTGTCCAATCGAAGCGGCAAAAGGATTATAATAAAGTGCAAAAGATAAAAATACGGAAAAAGCATCCGCCTTTTGTGCAGTATAGGAGTTGGATATCAGAATGCACAAATTATTCCTCCGACGGAAAAAGGTTGTTCAAGGAATATGGTTGTTTCTCCCGAACTTCCCTAATCATCAATTTGACTCTTCTTTGGCGTAAAAAAAAAATTAGATTTCTTCTTGGGCCAAGTTCAAGCCTTGTTTCAACCTTATATCTTAGCAGAATATACTTGAATTAAAGTTGCAGTCCAGAAAATCAAAGCAAAAGTGATCGGAAGTGATGAACTAGATGAAAAAATACATTCAAATGCCATCAATCGCCTCTTCAAGATATTGGAATCTAATGCCAACATGATCGGGAAATGCAGGGATGTTGGTACTACTTTTTTGGGGGAAAGATGGCAAACTGCCTGCAGAAATCAAAAGTTTACTAGCAAAATAACCAAGACATTTCTTCATCAATATTTATCACCGGGAGAGAACTATGGTCCAAATCCACTGATATCTGAGGGCAAAGCGGAAGCTTATGTTCATCTGCGGATGGAACCTCCTCCTGAGAGGTAAGGTTTCTTTTGAAATCATAAGCCCCCCTTTGTTTGCCTCTTGGACCGTTTGTGAAAAGGGAGATGTAAGCGAAGAGTTGCCTCTTATTTAGCGAGAGGCACTGAGATGTCTTGAATCCTTGCCATTTCAATTTTTTCTTCAAAGCATCTTTCGGCGTGCTTATGGCAATACCAAAGGGGAAATCATAGAAAAAATGAATTTTTCAAAGAGAAAAGAAACCAAAACACAGAAGGTGAATTTAAGAGCGAAGCAAACAAATTTCTTCAATTAATTTTTGTTCAACATTTTCACCTGCTCGAATTGATCGAGGTCATTTCAAATCTTTCTTTGAAATATTGCTTTTCGCTCTTTTGCCTGCAAAAAAACAAGTTAATATCATCCATTGAATAAAATAGAAGAACAATTCACTTACGCCGATAGACTTTGAAAACAAACGGGATATCTAAGAATTTTCGTTCACAGTTTTAATCGCCCGAACGAACCAAAATTTCTCCTTCCAATCTTTGATTTTGTTGGGCACGTCTTCAATAACCTTGCACTTTGTATTTGCTTGCATAAATAACCACATCTCGCTTTTGGGGCGAAGACAAATGAAAAATGAGTAAGCTCTGGCTGCGGTGGGATAAGCTTGCCCCGAACCAGATGCTCATTATCATATGCCACCCATTTGGCATCAATGCGTGATAGTAAACAGAATAGTAATTCGGGTGAAGTGGAAATTCTATATTAAAACTACTACACAACCCTCGGGAGGGCCGGGTCCACTCGTTCATAGCCGTAAAAAATATGTCTTTTTGGAGTTAAGAAGCTACCCGGTACACCGAAAGCATTCTTTGTACATCAATCACACTTGAAATTTTTTTGCATTTTTTAATCCCGATGAGGTTGTTCGGGCCATTCCAAAATTATAGCGAAAGCACTATGTTTTTTGGAGAGAACAACATGTGCTCGGCGTTTCGTGTTCATTTTTTGATGAGTACCAAAAAAAGAGGGTCATAAAAATCGATCTCATGTCCTCATGGAATATGAACAATCAAACATATCACCCACAACCCCAACATCCAATCAAAAGTTAGAAAAATTACAAATCTAATTCGTTGATGGCGTATCAAAATCAAGAAAAATGGCAAAATGATTAAATATCGGTGGGGTCTAAGCATCCACAGATATCAGCCATAGAAATGGTTTTTTCGATTCTTTAGAAAGCAAAGAATCGATAGAAAAGGTCAAGAAGATAGATTGACATTAAATGAATGAAAACAATTACGAGAGAAAAAATCTTTTCATGGGAAGAATTTGGAAGTTCTAGAGAAAAAAACAGAGAAAAAAGCGAAAAGAAAGAAGGAAAAAAAATTTAAGGTTTTATAGAAATTCGGATCGGGTTTTCAAAATTTTGAAAAAAAATTCAAAAACCCCTTATTACCCAAATGGAATTATTCGGATGTTCTTCAAAATCAAGGGTATCTTCGAGATGCCTATGTAAATCGATGACGCTTCGGACTTTTAATCTAAGGCATAATTGGGTCCCCAGAACCTGCAGACCGGGGGTATTGTTTGATTGGTCAAATACCTCCCGCCACTTGTTTCCTGGACACGTGTAAAAATAAATTAAATATCTCATCGACACGAGTGCTCGCCCGGTGGGCGGAAGCACCTGTGTCGCCCTTCAACAGGTCCCCACAAAATGCCATTTGGTATCTATGACAAAATGCTTAAAAGCAAAAGACGACCGATCAAAATCGAGCAATGAAAGGAAGGCTGGCTCAAACCAAAAGGATGGAGATCAACAAAATCTAAATTACCAAGACCAACCTGTGTTCATTTGTTCAGAAGTCAAGATTACAGAGCAAGCAAAGAAGAAAATGATAAAAAACATGGTAAAAAATATTCTTCTACCAACCACTAGCTTGGAAAAGAGCTTATCAAAATTTTATAAAAAGAAAGTCATAAATGAGGTTGAGAAAAATCAAGATAACTTATAAACTGTAAAATACATCCACATCATCGCACACACACAAATAATATAATCCTAAAATCGAACATAAGAAATTAACCGGGTCACAAAATCCATATGTCAACTTGTTTAAAAGCTGTCAGAGTAAAGATGGTTGACTCATCATCATTTTTGTTTGTTAAGTTGTTACATAAATCCCCACAGCCAGAGCACTTATAACAACCAATGAAAACTCGATTAAGGACTCTCAAGTTCAAGATTTATGAACTCGATAGCTACGAATAGCTCGAACTCAACTCGATTATGCTCGAGTCAATTTTGATCATTTTCGAGTTCCAACAAATCGACTTTCAACATTCCTTGTTGTACATATTTATGTTGGGGAACCTGATCTATTCGGGATGAATATTTAAATACAAATTTAATTCTAACAATTATTAATTAATCCAAATTAATCCTAAATTAATCAACAACAAATAATAAAACAGCAGAACAAAATTAACGAGTTTTCGTGAACTTACCTCTTGGAATGACAATGGTTCGTCGATGAAAACACACCAAAAGACCTTCCCAAGTATTCCTAGCTCGACAATCCCGCCGTGGAAGGAAGCTCACGAACAATTAACAAAAGAAAAAAAAAATGTTTTGCACCACCTTTGTGGATTTACTAATTTTTCCAAAGACACATGAAATTATACATGAGAATGAAAGAATCATCCCCTATTTATAGTGGGGGGTGGTCCGGAAAATTTGGGGAAAAAACAATGTGGGAAAATCTTTTCTTGATCTCCAAGAAATCTTGAATATAGAAATATATTATTTTCTCCATAATTAAAATATTCCACACACCTTCATCTTGTTAGGGGAAAGAAAAAATTAAGGATCAAGATTACAAGATTTGGATCTTCTTGAACTTAGAGATATACGCGTATTCAAGAATACATATATTCCATAATATCTTTTCAAGAAAAAATCAAGAAAATCTTTCTTTCCCTTAATTATTCAAAATTTTTCAAAATATCCATATGAATAACCGAGTGGGAGATTTCTTGAATTTAATGAGATAATCTTGTATTCCAGAATACATATCTTCATTCCATAACAAAATTCAAAGAAAATCTTTCTCCCTTTTATTCATAATTTTCAAAAAAATATGAGGAAAAATAAGCAACAAATTTATTTTATTTTTAAAAGTTATTTACTAGGGGGGGCCTTTGGGAGAATTAAGATTGGACCTTCCAATGGAGAATTATCAATATTGAGGCCCATAAATATTAATTAATTACATAATTAATGCAAGACTATCCATCTTAACCCATATTGTTAATATGGCTCTTTATTATTATTTCCGTGTTTAAGATTATTAGCCCATTAATTAATTCAAATTTTAAATAACTTTCCATTAATTGATATCTTTTATTTAAAGGCGGTTCAACATTATTATTCAATTTAGGAAAAGTTTTGCAAGATTTTATATGATAAAATTATGAACCTTCCAAGGGGAAATCGAACAAAGCGTTTTATGACACGATTCTCTGATTAAATCTTAGCAATCGCGTGTATGACCAATAATATTACCCAAGATATAAAGTATTAAATCTGTGATTCTCTACCCGTAATAAGTCAAAGCAATAGTTACTAACCACACGCAATCCTATTTAACGGACAAAGATTAAGAAATAACTAACCAACCGAGGCCTAATTCTTCCTAGTTCGATTCTGAAGAATTTGTCCTCCTCTGAGAGTCCTCTTCAAATGCATCAATCATGCACTTAGTGTAATCTCTTGGTCAAGACAAACCAACTCGAGCCTTTACACTACAACCTTTCACGATGGATTGTTCATTTCCATCTAGGTCGTGAATGATGTACTTTTAGTTCAAGGAACTGTTAATTTAATCTTCGTGATCGTATCACTAAATTAACTACAATGTAGGTTTTATTTATTGAAGCAGTTTATGCAAAGAAATATATGTAACATTCGATGATATTTAAAATCGATCGGATAAACAATTTATTTCAAGAATAAGTCCGACCGATTATACAAAGTAAAAGCATACTTTCCAAAGATAATCCCAACAATCTCCCTACTTATGTTTTTATGTATACTACAACATGTTCGTGGTAAGACGTGACAACTAATGTCACCTACACGAACCTAATTTTCTCCCACTTATTTCAAAGCATAGTTGACACCCATTCCTTTCAATCGAATGTATTCTCAGGGAAAGACCCTTTGTGAAATATTAGGTTGTCACTCGAGATCTTTGCCATCTCTATATCTCATCTCTTAACGATTAATGTGATAAAAAAATTTCTTTCAATTGTTTTCATCATTATCACAATAAAAAAATGGGCAAAGAACTACATCCAAGTTCATCAAATGAAGTTTCGAATTAAATATATTTTTATTTATTTTCAATTTTATTACATACAAATTTTCCATTTTAAAATTTTTGCTTATTCATGACTCCTCCCCATGCAAAACACTCGGAGGTAGATTTTATGGAATCTAAATTTCGATTGGAAATCCGATTGAGATTAAATTTTAGATTTCGATCGATAAACCAACATTCTATCTCGAGTTCTTTTTGGATCTTGAGAATGTTTTTTAATCGCCAGTCAATCTTTCTTTCGAAGTTCTTTAAATCTTTTAATCACAAAATGATATAATCTCATTTTACATGAAAGTGACTAATAATGGGCCGAGCTGCAATGGAGTTGGGCTCAACTACACATAATGACATAATATATCTTCGGCTCAGGTTATTTGCACCGTCAACTTTAGTAAATACACCACCTCAAAATTTAAAAAAAAGATATTACACACAAAAAGACTGAATTACCCTTTAAAATTAAAATCCTAATTTCTATCTAATCTCTTGCCCCCCATCTGATTGCATCCACAGCTGCCGTATATAAGACCACCATCACTGTTGCTGCCGTCGGAGCTGTTACAAAATCATGAAATTTAAAACTCCATTGGATCAAAACATGCAAATTTTTGGGGAAATAAATTGAAAATAAACAAAAGTTTTAGAAAAAATAGAAGAAAATGCAAGATTTTGTTAAAAAGGATATTTCGACAACCTTGTTTCGAAAAGATAACAAAATTTTGGGAAAAAAAAAATCGGCCAAAAATTTCGAAAATAGAGATTTTTTTCGGGGAAAAATTCTGAAAATCGCACTTTTTAAAAAAAAAAAATCAGATCTAGAAAGAAAGAGAATGAGATAATAATTTGGACATAAAAATACCTTTATTGGGGGTGTGAGGCGCTGGGGAGTACAATGCAGCGATGCGGTGCTGTGTGGCGGAGTCGGGGGCTTGCAGCGGATGGTTGGGGACGCGGTGCGGAGGTGAGGCTCGGCAACATCGGGGTCTAGTGTTGCGGCAAAGATGTGGAAGTGGAGAAATCATGGTGGGAAATGTTGTTGGTTTTATTGGGTTGGGCAGAGTTTGTTACAGTGAAATAGATTGGGAAGAATGGTGTTTGTTGATGGCAGATAGAGTAATGAAAGGACGGCATAAAATGAGAAATTAGGGTAAGAAGGGTATTTTTGGAATTTACGGGTGGTGTATTAATTTTGCAGGAGGTGTATTGATCGGGGTGGTGTGGTTACTAAATATGTAGGTGCGAATAACCTGCGCCTATATCTTCCATTATTTCCTTTTAATGGGCCGAGCTGTAATCAAGTTGGGCTCAAAATATACATGATCTCACTCAAGTAACTCAAGTACACGCTACTGATTTTTTTTTTTTAAATATGGTAATAATATTTTATAATAATTCACCAAGCATTAATTACTCTTATCGTGTGATTTCGAGAGAATTGGGAAGTGGTGGCCGATGCCCTTACTCTCGAGATTATTGATTGAATCAAGATGATTATAATTATGGAGTATATATGTTTACGAAATTAGTGTTCAATTTAATACCAATGATATAGTAATTGATTGGATTTCATCAAGAATGAAGATTTCGAGAATAAGTAAAAGGTAGGAATACTATATATAAACAATGTGGTCTCTAATTTATTTAGTCTATAAATTTTTTTTAATATATGTATGCTACTAGGTTTGACCTTTTTAAGGAGAGAACCATGTTAAATTATAAAAAAAAAACCAGAAAATCTTTCTTTTAAATGATAGTAATAATGAACTAAATAAAAAAATGTGTGCACAATGGGTATCAAATTACAATTTAAATTTCATTGCATTATGAGTCGAGAGTCTGCATCTTTTATCACATTTAACCATTTTTTATTAATCAATCTGGAGTCCCAAATAAGCTTTAATATCACATTAAATATAGAAATACTACATCAAATAAAATGAGAGATAATTTAATTGGATTCAAGTCTAATCACAAACCCCTAACTCCTATGTTGAAAAGTTCAAAGTTCATTAAAATACTTAGCCACATCTAATAATGGTTGATTACAGCTTTTATGAATGGCTAAACTTTATAATAAAGCAATGATTAAACATAATAATTTCGCATGTATGAAGGAGAAAGGCTAGCTACTCGTTACTATCTATTATGACAACGGCCTTCTCAATCACCTACCAAATAAAATGACATGATTAGTGTATTTAAACAATTTATGGACCAACCAATGACAATCTCATTATTTCTTAATTGCTTTATTCAATGTCGGCTAGTGGATGGGTTCCATAACAAATCACTTTAAAATAATCTTCATTTTGTTCAAAACCCCTTTATTTTAATTAAAATCTATTACCATTTGATATTATATTATTGAAAATTCATTCTTAGTACTTGAAAAAATTGATGAATTGTACAGTTCAGTATAAACAAATTGTCTTGATAAAAAAAAAGTATAAACAAATTGCATGGTTTTAAAAAATGAACAGTACAATTTAGTGCATACTAGACTCACCCAATTGAAAGTGCACTAAAATGTAAACCGGTTTAATTTTATTAATTGCAAGAATCATCACCGATTTAATGGGAGTATTATATTATTGAAAATGCATTCCTAGTACTTGAAAAAAAATTTATTTGGTGAATTTGTGTTTGTTAGGATCTCTTGGTGTCTTAACTACTAACAATAACTTTTTATGAAAAAAAAAAAAAAGTGCGCTAAAATGGTAGATAAATAAATGTATGATAAGTACATTACTAAACATGAATTATCCAAATGAATTCATATTATATGGATGTTAAATATCAATTTAGAATCTATATGTTGACAAATGAATTGGTGTCCGTAACTTCAATCAAACATTGTACTTGTGTGTTTCTACATTTACCTGACAAAAAAGGGACCGAATTTGACATTTATTTTGGTCATATTATAAACTGTCACTATTTCTCAAATAACTAGAGGACGAAATTCAAGGAAATTTAATTTGATGATATATCTTGCACCCAAAATTGATTTTATGTGACCTGTTCCAACAATAGATTTATAATCATCATCACTATTGTTTTTGATGACGTGAAATTTATAACATAATTAATTTTTTTGATACGATATCGTGTGTAAATAGAATTTAGGTTGAATAATAAAAGAAGGTATAGTATTATAAAATGTAAAAAAATACTACTACAGTATTTAGTATTCAGAGCAACTGAAAGAAACAAAGAAAAGAAACGAAGGTTGCAGAGTGGAAGAAAAGTAGAGGAGTATAAAAAGCAAACTACAAACGACATCGTCAGTGTTTCATAAATTTGTGGCATTATTATCTTTTACTGTGATTTTCTCATTTATTATCGAGATTTTTTTTTCCGTTTTCACTTAGCGGCTGCTGCCGGCGGCGGCGGTGGTGGCGGCGGGGCTGCCTGCTGCACATTTCGCTTTCTCTCTTCACAATCCACCTGTCACGTGAAAATTAACTGCACCTTGTTCTTTATTCTTTTCAGCTTTTGGTTCTAGGGTTCTCTTTTTGCTTTTGCGCTTTCTCACCTGATTCTGGATGTTTCGTGATCCAACAACCGCACTGAGATCCGCTCAACTACCGTACGCGTAATTTTGAGGGTTTTTGTGCCATTCAAGGGAGCTTTGAAGTAGGTAACGGAAAAATGACGATTATGTACGTGCAATTGAGTTTTGGTTACTGTTTGTTGTTGATTAAATTTGTGTAGAATTTGAGTGTTGGGATTTTTTTTGCTTCTTGTGTGTGAATTTTTGCTGCTTTGGTCTTGGTATTTGGAGAAGAAGTGGGATTTTTTGGTGATTTTTTTCTGTTGGGTGTGATTTTGGAGTGAGAACTGGAAGAGAATTTTTGTAGTTTTGGATTTACTTAATGTATGAGCTACAAATGATTATGTTTTTCCTTGGCTTTAATTGAAAAGTGAAATAGGTTTTGCCTAGATCATTGTGGTAGAAGAAGACAGTTGAATATTATTCATTAGATATCAGCTGGATCATATAGTGTGAGTTTTGCATGATGTTCTGCTTGAAATTTGAAAAAGGGATTAGATTGAGAACATATTGACTGAGATCAGTTGGGAGTTCCCCTAAATGCCCCCATCGCCTGTGATGAGAGTTTCACCTGGGAGGGAGCTGAAGGCAGAGAATCACAAAAGAGGGCGTAGTCTTGAGAGTCGGGTTCCCTATCGAGAGAAGGAAGGTGATCTTGATCTTGCTCTCTTCAATGAGGTGCAGAACAAAGAAAAGGAGAGTTTCTTGCTTCAGTCAAATGACAACTTTGACGACATCTTCCGTAAATTCTTGCACCCTTGTGATATTATTTCGGTATTTATTGAGCATCTGCATATGTTGTCGTTTATTTATGACGTGTTACTGACAATTTGTTTTTATCATTAATGACATTGACAGCGTCAAAATTACGACACTCATCAGATTATACACTTGGAATCTCAATTCCTGCTCGAGGAGAGAGCAGCGACCTGCTCAATGCGGAGGGAAATAAAAATGACTATGACTGGTTGGTTTTCTGCTCTTCTTAAAAATTAGTCCTTTTATATCCCTTATTCATTCATTTTTTGTACTTCCTAGCTATATTTTTGGCAAGTCTGGGGAATGAGTGGAAGGACGATAATGAAATTTTTTGAGGATTTAGTTGTGTTTTCACATAAATTCATCACCAGCAACTTATTTATGGCTGGTTGGACATAGTTAGATATGCTGACACAACAAATCAATGAATGGAATTAGTAAAAATATAAAAGGTTGCTCCTATGTGGGTTTATGCATTTACCTGTTGCTTGCTATATACATAGCTTTATTATTGTCCAATAATGTGCATGAGTTTTATGCATTGGATTTAGCTGTTGTTAATAAGTTACAGATGATTATAGGTTGATAACTCCTCCAGAAACTCCTCTATTTTCTTGTCTGGATGATGAGGAGCCACCACTTAATCTTGCACCTAGGGGCAGGCCGAGGAGTCAACCCGTTTCAATCTCACGATCACCCACGGTAATCTTAGAAATACAAACAGCTTAATGGATACAGTATACATATGGTTATGAACATCTGATATTTTATTCGAATATTTATTTAATCTTTAGGTGGAGAATGCTTATGGAAGTGGTAGAGGTAGTGCAAGTCCTCATCTCCTCAGCCCATCTCAGAGGCCCGTAAATAGTGGTTTGCAATCCAGAAGTAGGGCATCTTCTTCGACCCATTCAAGCCCACCTCCTAGCATGCGATCCCCTTCTCCATCACGAAGGTTGTCTCCTTCACCAAGCAAACAAACATCTGCTCCAAGGTCTAGTACTCCAACGCCTAGGAGGGTAAACACTGCTTCTCCTGCACCATCAAGGGTGAGAGGTACCTCCCCGATCAAGACAAGTCGCTGGAACTCTGCTTCACCAAAAATAAGAGCATGGCAATCTAACATTCCTGGCTTTTCATCAGAGGTACCTCCAAATCTCCGTACCTCGCTGGCAGATAGACCAGCATCATATGTAAGAGGGTCCTCCCCAGCATCCAGTAATGGCTCAAGATCATATGGCAGAAAATCAATGTCTCCAACTGCTTCTAGGAGTGTCACTTCGTCACACAGTCATGACCGGGATCCGTTTAATTCCTACAGCAAAGGTTCGGTTGCATCATCTGGCGATGATGATTTAGACTCGCTACATTCTATGGCTGTCAGCAGCTTAGACCGATCATCTCCAAGACACGTAGGGGCTTACCCTAACAACACTCCCATCAAGAAACCAACAAAAGTTTTGTCAAGTTCTCCTAAAAGATCCTTTGATTTGGGTCGACAAATGGTAGGTAACTCTATCTTTTTAGTTCCACTGGTAGTTTCTTTATGCGTAGTTATTTATATTTATTTCCTTCTGCTTTTAGTATTTAGTTTTACTATTGCCGATTTGGATAAGTCAAATATATCTACTAGACCCTTCTTTCCCCCCCCGAATGTACCGTTATATTTTATTGTCCAAGCCTGCACGGGGTTCTATCACTTATTTATGCATCACGTGCATGCTTTTGTTTACTTAAAAAATGAAGTGTGTTGGAAACTTCATTAATTATATTTTTTTTCAACAAGTTGGGGAATAAGATTTGCTTAATTTTTTGGGCAATGCTGTTAATTTTTTGTTGTAATAAAATTTTACCTTGTTTTCTTAGTAATGTTACTAAAATGTCAGTTTTTCATTTGGAATTATCTGCCCTACTCTTGTTTTCTCCGGATTGTCAAATTAATCACATTTTTGTCCTGGAGTATTAAATTTCCTGGTGGACACATTGATTATAGTTCACAATGGGTCAAGATTTGCTCAACACAGTCTACTTTTTTGTTTTTAGGGTTCAGTTACTCCATATGCTCTGCGATGTACACGTGTCTTGTTCCATTTGCTTAAAATATCTAACTTCCCTTATCAACCTGGATCCAAAGGGACTGGATAGGCATGTAATTGTATCTACATAAAAAACTCGTCAAATTGGAGCATTAAATGTAGAGCTCCTATTTAATCTTCCACTACTTGTTATTGTAATTAATTTTTGTACGTCTACAGCATATGCACTAGAGTGTTCTTTTACTGTACTATTAATATTGATGTTTCTCTTTTCTCAAATTTCCATGTGCAGGATCGCAAGGTCCCTCATAACATGTTTAGGCCATTGTTGTCTGGTGTCCCCAGTTCTACATTCCATGTAAAAGCAGGTGCACATAATTGTTCTCCGACATCCAGAAATTCTTCAATTACAACAAGCAGCAATGCTGGTTTTGATCAAGCTGAAAGTAAAGCCCATGACACTGAAGGAAGTGAGCAAAGTCAGGAGGATTTGACCACCAATCATGTGAAGGCACATTATCCAGATATGGATGATGAAGTATTTGTCATGGATCAGCCTGATTCTGTAAATGAAGGTACTGAAAATAGAATCTTGGAGGACCCACTTGCTGGTGGGCCACATCCAGTTGTTTCTCCCGGGAACAGAAACCAACCTGATGCTACCACATCTATGGACACAGATGTTATCGTGTTATATAATAATCATGACACACCGGATATGGAAATATGCTCTAAATGTGGTCGGTCGTTTCATTCAGCTGAAGTAGTAACAGAAGGAGAACTATACCTCTGTCTAGAATGCAAAAGTTTGGAAGTAAATTCAACTATAACAAGTCCACTGGAACAGGTAATGGTTGGTGAGAGCAATACACAAGACTTTGTTCAGATTGTAGAACACGTATCATTAGAGGTTTTGAACCAATCTGCATCAATTCCAGAACCTTTACAAGTTGCGTGTATTGGTCAAACAGAGTCAAATCATCTTGACAAAATTGCCAATGAGACACAAAATTCGTATAGTGACTCAAGCCAGAATTATTCAATAGATGTCTTTGAGGAAGGGGAGCTTCCTTTAGCCGTTCAGAAAGTTATTAAGCAACCTACGGATGGTGAGATGGGTTATCAGGAGTTGCAGCATGATACAGTCAACACAAAGTCAAGGCTCGATGTTTCAGAAGGTAAAGGCATATCTTTACTGCTGAAGAGGTCAAGCAGCATGAAAGGCCATATTGTCCAAAGCAGGAGTTTTACAGCGAGTAACACCAGTTATGATGATTTCTCTTATGCGAGGGACAGTCTAAATAGCATGAGAAGCTCCATTCAGCACACTAGTGCATCTGTATCATCTTCTATAGATCTGGGTTCCTCTAGGAATCATCGGCAATCGAGTGGTCATAAATCAGATAGCGAAAATTATCGATATGAAGCGCCAATTAAGCACAAACGCTCTAACTCGTCCATGTCAGGGGCTTCAGGCCATATGCTGCAGGTCCGGAGTGTCGCGCCAAGTTGTCATGAAGATAGTTTTGAGTTAGTTGGGGCCCACATAAACAAGGAACTTGAAGATGAAACTTGTGTAGGTACTCATGAGCAATCAATGTCTTCTGAATGTGCAGAAGCAGAAAGTACTTGTACTGATTTTGAAAGCAGTGTTATGTACAAAACTGACTCAGAACTGTCAAGCCTTCTGATGAATGACCACAGAGGAGATATTTCGGTGCTTTCAGTATTAGCCTCTCAAGAGCCAACATCTCATGAGAATTATGATGATTTGACCAATAATTCTCATAATCTAATGAATCCAGAAACTTCGTCTACACAATCCCAGATTTCTAATAAAGAGGATGATGCCATATCAAGTTCTCGTGCTGACAGGGTGGATGATGCAGAAGTTCCTCATCCAAGTCCTTTGGATGCAATATCAGAAATTGAAATAGAGAATGATGTATTTTCTGATTCACAGTCTGATGTTGATTCAACTGATTCAAAGAGCTGCGCCAATGAATTGCAGCGCAATGATGCTATAATAACAATCATTGAAGAATTTGACACCTCACATGTTGTCCTAGGTATGTACACATTAAATTCTGAATGTTGTGCTGTTCTTTCACGTTTTGTGCCCATTTATTTATCATTGTATTTCTTATTCTTCAAGTCATACTGGTGAATATTGCTTCTTTTAAGCTCAAGTTTTCATTAGATGTACATGTCATATATATGTAGGAAAAACTGTCTTTTCCTCTTCCTCTGCAATACCCTCCCTCATTTTCTGTGGAATTTGGTGAAATACAATCCTTTGGAGATTGAAACGGAAACCTTAGTTAAAGCCAGCCAAGAGATGCCCCCTTTGAATTAACTTATACATGACCATCTATTCTCAGCCAATAACTTGAAAAGATTATTTGTGGGAATTTATTGATTTTGAGCTTCTTTCCTATTGATATTTCAATAAGAAAAGAAACTAATTTTTCATGTCTGCATGCTCACATGGTTGTGCATGCATGTTGATCCATGATAATGGAGAATTTTGTCATCTTTATGCTCCAGCTTCAAACAAGCGTTCAAAAACTCACAGTTTATTATCATCATGTACCTTGTAATTTGATGACATAAATGAGCCTGATGTCTTGTTAAAGCTCACACCTTTCCCCATTCATGAAAATTTAATGGTCTAATGTCGTTTGCTTTACCTCCAAATAACTTCTATTACAGAGTCACATCAAGTTTTACACAAGCCTCATGTTATATTCGCATTTTAATCAGTATAAATGGCTTCAACTTCTTTATGTGTAAAAATCTCTTTAATTGCAGAAGAACCAGCGACCGTCGCAGAAGACATTGGTCAAACAAAGGCTAAAAGCCTGACCCTAGAAGAAGCAACAGATGCAATCCTTTTCTGCAGCTCCATAGTCCACAATCTAGCATATGAAGCTGCAAATATTGCAATAGATAACGAAACCTCAACAGTTGAATCTCTGCAACCAGCAGTAACATTTGTGGGCAAATCCAATGAAAGAAGAGATAGACGATTGAGGAAACGCAGTTCTAAATCTCAGAAAACTCGAACAAAATCTCAGGAAACGGAAGCAAAATCTCCTCCTAGCAATGCTGAAATGAACGAGAAGTTTAGTCCACATGTCACTAGAACTCCTGATAAAGGTGACAGCATGAAGCCTCCGAAGCCAGAGTCCAAGTGTAATTGCATAATCATGTAAACTTCTTGAGCGGCCATGATGTTATAACTGTAGAGGTTCGAATTATTTGCAGGAAGATACGCTGTGTGTTTGTGTGTTTTCATTTGGTTGGTTTGTTCCAATCGTTTTGTAAGAAAATATCCTCTTAGAAATAATCCTTGTAAAGTTCTAATTCTTATTAGGCTGATAATAATAGTGAGTAGTGGGAGGCTATTTGATGTTCTTGATTCCTTCAATTGACGTATTTTTTGTTGGGGTTTCTTTTTTCTTTCTTTGATGAAAAACCAGAAATACATTGTGCTATTTGAAAGTGGATTTAGACTAAGGAAAATTTCCTGATCATTGCAATTGTGACAGATCTATGCTGGTTAAATGAGTTATGATGCATTTGTTGTTTCGAGATTTATTTTACTATTATTTATGAACCTTGGGCATTTGTTTCAGAGTTCATAAAATTATTATCATATTATTCAAAATGAGTTTTGCAAGCATTTATATTAAACAAATGCCAAATAATAAGAGAATATATAAATTATAATAACTTCCATACATCTTTTCCTCTGTGACATGCTTCCGTCTTCAACGAGCCTCAACAGGCACGTACTAGCGATTCTGGAGAAATGCAATAGCCTCAATCACCTCAAACAGCTTCAATCCCACCTCATCACACTCGGCCATGGCGACACTCATTTCTACGCCTTCAAGCTCATCCGTTTCTGCACCACTCCCCTCTGCAATCTCGGCTACGCCCGCTACCTGTTCGACAAATTCTCCTCCCCCAATATTTACCTTTACACCGCAATCATCGGCGCGTATACTGAAATCCCCGATCACGAATCAGCAGTGCTTCTTTACCGCGACATGGTTCGTGAAAATCGGTCGAAGCCGAATCATTTTATGTTTTCTATTATCTTGAAATCGTGGCCTGAAGTTGTGAGGGGTTATGGGGTGGAATTGGTGCAAGCCCAGATAGTGAAATCGGGTTTTGGTGGATACCCAGTTGTGGAAACCGCGATTTTGGATGCTTACTCGAGGTATGGAGATGGTGTTGTTCTTGCAAGGAAGGTGTTCGATGAAATGTCTGAGAGAAATGTGGTGTCCTGGACTGAGATGATTTCTGGGTACACGAGAGCTGGAAAGATGGGGAGTGCGATCTTGCTTTTTGAAGAGATGCCGGAGGAGATTAGGGATACGCCGTTTTGGAATTGTATAATTGCAGGGTGTGTGCAGAATGGATTGTTTTCGGAGGCTATCGAGTTTTTTAGAAGGATGGTTGTTGATGAAGGGAATAGGCCTAATCAGGGTACTATAGTGTGTACTCTTTCAGCTTTGGGAAATGGTGGAATGCTGCAGATTGGCAAGTGCATTCATGGCTACATATATAGAAACAGTCTTAGTTTGTGTTTGTTTGTTGTGAATGGCTTGATTGACATGTATGGTAAATGTGGGAGTTTCGAAAAATCAAGAATAGTTTTTGACAAGTCCCCTGAGGTAAATCTGGCATCTTGGAACTCTTTGATAAACTGTTACGCGTTACATGGTCGAAGCCATGAAGCCATTCGTTTATTTGAAGATATGCTGCGGCATGAGGGTGGGCTAAAGCCCGATGCAGTGACTTTTGTCGGCTTGTTGAACGCTTGTACTCATAGAGGGCTGGTTTCGGAGGGGCGTCACTATTATGACATGATGGTTAAGGATTATGGAATCGAGCCTCAGATTGAGCATTACGGGTGTTTGATTGATCTACTTGGGCGATCAGGACGATTTGAAGAGGCAATGGAAGTGGTGCAGGGGATGAGAATCGCGCCAGATGAAGTTGTGTGGGGTTCGTTGCTTAACGGGTGTAAGATTCATAGACGTACAGACTTGGCTGAACTTGCAGTGAAGAAGTTGCTTGAGATCAATCCCAAGAATGGCGGTTATAGTGCAATGCTAGCTAATTTGTACGGGGAATTGGGTAAGTGGGACGAGGCGCAGAAGGTACGAAAATCGTTGTCCGATGGGAGTGTTTATAAAGCAGCTGGTTGCAGTTGGATTGAAGTTGATAAACAGATTCATAGTTTTCATTCTGTTGATAAATCACATGCTAGAAAGGAAGAAATTTATGCAGTTTTGAAATGTCTTGCTGATATGGAGACTGTGATCCTGTAGTAGTAGCCTTTTGTTGCAACATACTATTATCGAGGCAAAACAATCACGTGCGAATTGACAAAATACCCGTTTGTTTTGAAAGTTTGGTACCTGCCCTACGAAAAATGAAAGTTTGGTACTCGAAGTGCACAAAAATAAGTCGGTTTTTGCAATTTGTCTATAATAAAATTGTGAGTTTTAATTGACAGTATATCCAATTTTAGGCCTTTGTCAGTTTTCGATATTTTAACTCATTGGCTTATTTATTTTATTATTTTATACTAAAATGAGAAACTCGCGCAAACAAAAATGGAAAACCAAAAAGTTTTTTATTGACCGTTTCTTTAGTTGGAATTGAACGCTTTACAATCCTTGTCTCTTTCCAGATTGATTTCAATTTTCATTCTCCGATCTTCAAATAATTCATCGAAACCAGGAATTCGATTGAAGATTGACAAATAAAATCAACAAATTGAGAAACCAGGAGTTATGAATAAAACAGGTGGATCAACAGATTCACTCAGAAATTCAACTGCTATAGCGACAGTGGCAACGACGTCGTATACATCCTCTTCTATGTTTTCGAATTATCCATTAATTTCTGCGCTCCTTGCCTTCGCTATTGCCCAGTCATCCAAGTTCATCGCCTCATGGTATACTTCTCATTCATCTATTTTTTTTTGTGTGATTTTGTGGACATGTCTTTGATTTAATGGGTTTTTTTTTTGGTTGAATAATCTTGGAGTATTCTCGTTGATTGTTGTGAATTGTGATGTTTGACTGAGAGAATCATAGGAATATTATGATCTATAATTACCAGCTCGTTGCTATTGGCACGCCTTCATTATTGGCATCATTGTTCGTGTGCGTGCGATGTGGGTTTTCAATTTTCATTTATTAAATGTGCTTTCTATTCAATAGTTCCTTTTAATGATTTAGGATAAGCGTTTTGTTTTCTAATTTGGAAATGTGAGTTTTTCTTGTTGTTTGTGTGCAATTTCTGAGGCTATCATGTTATGTACCAGTTTTAGTTTATGACAAATTTCTGATGGTTAGGATTAGGATTCAGAATGATCTCCACAGCTATAAGAAGTTAACTAGCAACATATGGTTTCCAAGTTTCTGTAGTTACTTGCTAGTATTTATCACATGTAGACATTTTGTGAGAAAGGTTATTAACAATCCTGCATCCCTTATGATCTTGTTATAAGTGATTGTATTATTAACCTCTAGCAATTTTGTGATATCATTTATGCCTTTCTGTCAGATCTTGAAATTGTTCGGTGATAAACACACACATATAATATGTTCCCATTGATATCATCCACAACTCTTTTTTTTGATGTTGAATCAAATTTTAAACAAAGGGGAAGTGCTGAACTTTTTTTCATCATTCGAGGACAGCACTCTTAGGAAACAAAATCAAACACAAGAGCCTGAATTGGGAGCTTGCATTAAAACCTTGTTAGATTGACATAGTGATTTAAAATGTTTTTGGTTCTCTCAATGATTGGAGTAAAGTTTACTAATTTCCTGTACTCGTCTGTAGTGACTCACAAGTTACATCCCAACATCTAAAAGCAAAATTTAATGCTTCAAAACATATAGTCTGTACTAGAGATGTTAATGATGTACATAGATTTCCTATATTTCTGTAACTATTAAAGTCTAAAGGCCATAATAGTCCTGCAGGTATAAGGAAGAACGTTGGGATCTCAAGCAACTTATTGCTCCTGGGGGTATGCCATCGTCCCATTCAGCAACAGTTACTGCTCTCGCAGTGGCTATCGGTCTGCAAGAGGGTTTTGGAGGATCACCATTTGCAGTTGCATTAGTCTTGGCACTTGTGGTATGTTCAATCATCAAAGTTTTCTTATAGCAATGCCTTATATGATCACATAAGAAACCGTTTCTGATCCATTATGTATTTACAACTTAAATGTTTTGTTTGGGGTCTATTATTGTGTTTCTGTCACATTGTTGGAGCTATTATTAAACATGAGTTTAGATTACAACTTTAACAAGTGTCCTAGCACGGAGTCAGCCTTTTCTATTTGTTAAATCATAACTTCCCCTCAATTATCAAAACCATTCCCAAATAAAAAGGAAATGTGAAGGATTTTCCAATTTCAGTGGAAAAGATGAATATTACTGAATTGTAAATCTGTTGAAAGAAATAGATAACGTGATGCATGGTTCTGAAATAGAATCATTTGTAAATCCATAGGAATTCATCCTTTCCCATGAATATCATATAATGTTATCTGCTTCATATGACTTCCTTGAGTATTCTTACATGGTGAACCCGTGCAGGTGATGTATGATGCCACAGGAGTAAGGTTGCACGCTGGGCGTCAAGCAGAGGTCTGTAGCTTTTGCATTGTCTTGTGGGAAATAAGAATCTTAATTATACCGTCTTCCTAATACGTGATCTTCAAACATATGCTAATGAAATGAAAAATTCAGGTCCTTAATCAAATTGTATGTGAGCTGCCATCTGAACATCCTCTTGCTGAGACAAGACCCCTACGTGAAATTCTTGACCACACTCCTCCTCAGGTTCGATTTTATGCTTTTTTTCCCTCATAAGCTTGACAAATTACCATAAATAAAATTCCACTTCAATTTTTAGCAATTTATACTTAAAATTCCTTTTTGGCAAAAGACTGTTGTGGTTGAGCTATTCATATCCATTGTCTACCTTTTTGTTAGAAATTTTTATATAACTGGTATAACTTTTGTGGTTGAGCTATTAAGAAATTGATCTTAAACATTACAAATACCATGTAAATAAGGCCATATGTTCTCCTTGATTCGCCTATTATTTTCCAGGAAATTTATTCATTCCCTGTCAGCTGATAGACAATTTACATATCTGTGTTCACCTCTAATTCACTTCAGGTTGTTGCTGGTGCAACATTGGGATTTGTCTTAGCAACAACTTTGCATTTCATATGTGGCCCTACCGTCGCTCCATCCTGATGATTCTACATGCATACCGATTCTGATACTTCTATACTCAATAACCGGATACTGTTTTCTCATGTTATCAACTCCACAAACTCTTACGGACTGTACGGATTCACCCAAGGTGCAAACGATAATAGGTCACTTTAAAAGTGCATTTTTTTTAAATTTCCAGTAGGATAAATGTAGATAGCAGAACTAATTGTAGTGAGAAAGCCATTTTTCTTCTTGGCTTCTAAAATACCATATATCAGTAGTTGATTGATACTACCACATTGTGGATCATATCTTTTAAGATATACAAAAAAAAGGATACATTCTTATTAACTTACCCCCTCTATTTGTGTTCTAATGTGTTAATCTCATAGTTTTTCTCTAAATGTATCATATGAATATTTTAAACATCAAGATCAAGGAATTCAATTATTATTATTTTTTTCAAAATAACATCTGAATAAAATCAAATATTCCACCTTTTTTTTGAGTTTTGGAGAGCAAAGTGCCAAAAGGGTCATTGTAAAATAACATAACTACGATTTTTTGAATATGCCATTAGTCAGAAGGAGCTATCATTTTCAAAAGTACGACTTTTGTCGAAGCTTGGTTCTCGATTTGATAGATACATTACATGCAGTTCTCGCACATCGAGGAACCACGACTTTAACTTTTCATGTATCCTCTAATATTATACGGTATATCACAGTTTATTCTCCTTAATTAAAGAAAAAATAAATACTAATTAATGAATGCCCTCACATGAAACAAACACAAAATTAATGCAGAAATTTGGATGCATGCACACAAATGCACATGGCCCCCTCAATAAACTAAACCCCATGACAATATCAAAAAATAAATATCTAGCTCCAATAATGAATTTTCTAATAAACTTGCACATGATTTTCTAATAATCTAATAAATTTGTGTAATTTTTTTGGACTATGAATCCGATGGGCATGGCATTGGGCAGGTTAACTTCTAGTGTGTATCCTTAACTTAGAAAAAAAGGAAAAAGAAAGGATTTTTCTGCCATTATATTTGATTATAGAAATAAATATAATGACAATTGCATAAAGACACATACAAATTTAATTGAAGAAAAGATGAAAAACGAGAGAAACATTATTGAGTACCCCATTGGAGAAAATTGGGCCCATTTTTGATGGGATGTGCACAAATATGGGCAAGAAATAAGTCATACATCATTTATTAAATTTTAAATATTTACCAAATTGTACAACAAATATTGCTGCACAATAGACATCACATTTTATTGCCCATCCTTGCCATGTGATATTCTTCAGAAAAATAACATCACTCTCAACCAAAATGGCCCCAAAACTGACACATTATCTTTCCATTTTCTGAAATCCTCTCACATTTTTCTCCATTGGATGCCTTTTTCAGTTGCTATAATATTTTGTACTAATATTCAATACAATAATCTCAGCTTCCAACAATTTTGCCTCATGAGATTGACAATTTGATAGTGAGAATTGATTCAAGATTAGTGGTAAAAAAATGCATACAAAATTGGAGATGAAATATACTAATTTGTAAGAAAAGACTCGGATTCCTACAGTGGTTTTCTGTTTATTAGCTATACCTATTTGTATTTTAGCTGCAGCATGTAAGGTGCTGCCCATATGCTGCTGCTTCTGCTTTTTTTAAGCTGCTGCTTCTGCTTTTCTTTTCTTTTTTTTTAACCATGCATCTATGTAAAGTATTATAGTTGTTTCCACCATGGGTGGATCTCAACTTCATATACAAAATCCTCTGCCATTTTCATGGTTTCAAAGGTTGATTATTCTCTGCATTTTTAGCTTTGCTCTTTGGAATATCCAATGGGCTAAAACCCCACAAAAAATGTACATCTCTCTTTCTCTCTTTTTTCCATACAATGGCTAAGCAAGATTGATGATACTTTGTGCTTTTTTTTGCTTTTTCAGATGCTTTATGTGATTTTTCTTGACTGAATTGCTTGTTAAGTTGTTTCTGTTTTTGGCATCTTGTTTGATTTCATTTTCAGCTTTGGTGATGATGGCTTTCATATATGCTTGAATTTACTAATTACTTCCTAGATTTGTTAAACTTGTTGCTTATTGTGAATTAATGTTGCATGATAGATAAAAAGGAGATAGTTTTTGCTGGTAATTTGAGCCTTTTTGGAAACTGAAAAAATGAGATCCATAGAGGACAAAGGGTGTTTGAACAATTGCCCCACAGAAGAAAACAATTTGGTAGTTTCAAAAGAATAATCGACCCTCTCATCACCAGCGAACGCCTCTAGGAAAACCGACCCCATCAAAATGGGACGATGCTCAGAAATGGCTAGTCAATCTATCCAGAGGTGAAAAAAGCGAAGCTAAGGCCTCACCGCGTAACTCAAACGCCGACGACAGGAGACTGATTGCTCCGGTGCCAAAGAAGTACTTGAACGGGGACGAAGATGAAGGCGAAGACGGGGCTAGTAATAATCAGACGTTGAGACGAAAAATGTAGACTGTGATGATTCAATGTGGAGAAGCCACAACAAGGCTGTTATAACTAGCTCAAAATCAGCTGTGAGATCAATATGTTTGAGGGATATGGGGACAGAAATGACACCAATTGCAAGCAAAGAGCCATCTAGAGCAGCCACTCCTATAAAGGCTAGTAGCCCCGTGTCGTCTGGATCATCCATTGTTACGCCTATTCGGAAATTTGTAAGCCCGAGTGAGGACAGAGGCGAGGGGGGCAGGGGAGGTGGTTCGTCTAGAGATTTGAGACGAGATGGAGACGAAATGGATGGTGTAAATGTGGCTCAAAGTAAGGGTGATAGTAGTGATGATCAGTCTAAGAAGCTGAATCCAATGGAAACACGAGCGGCTGCATGGGAGGAAGCGGAGCGTGCAAAGTACATGGCGAGGTGAGCGCCTTCGTTGTATACTATTCGTTGTTTTTTCTGTTTCGTGTTTGTGACTTTTTCGTTAGGTATAAGCGGGAAGAGGTGAAGATTCAGGCTTGGCATAATCATCAGATGAAGAAGGCTGAAATGGATAATCGAAAAGTAGAGGTACTGGTACTAAATGAAACTGGATCCATACTAATACCATAACATTCATTTACTGATACCATTACTCTTATAAGCTAACACCGTAACATTTACTCACACATAAAAGCTATGGTATTAGTTTAAAAGTGTAACGGTATCAGTTGATAAGTGTTATGGTATTAGTTTATAAGTGGTAATCATATTTTCTTGATCTGATCTGTGTGTATGTGGTGCAGATGAAGGCGGAGCGAATGAAATCACGAGCAAAGGAGACGTTCAATAGCAGGACAGCAACAACGGGGAGGATAGCAGAGGAAAAACGAGCGAATGCAGAGGCTAAACTGAATGAAAAGGCGATGCAAACTAGTGAAAGAGGTGATTATATAAGAAGAACAGGCCATCTTCCATCTCCTTTCTCCTTCAAGCTGCCTTCCTGCTGCAAGTTGCAATGTTCCTGCTGCTGGTAGTTTCTGCTTTGAAGTCCACTTCTGTAATAGCCATGGCAACACTTGGGATTATTTTTAATGGTTTAAGTACAGTTGATATAATAGTTGATGCGCAATTAAAATATGTCTTCAATTCTATGTATAAATTGTTTTGTCTTTCAAATGATTTTGCCAACTTTAATTTTTTCCTTTTGGCCCACATTCTGTGTTACCAAATCACTTTAATACCAAGTATTGAACTCGGATATTACATTTATTTACTGAATCATAGTATATGTATTTATTGAAAACGAATTCATCCATTATATTGAATATTGTATTATACGTGTATTTATTGAAATACGAACACGAGTTCATTCATTATATTGAGTATTGTATTGTATATGTATTTACTGAAAAATTGAACAAGTAACGTGAAATTACATAAGAAAGTAATCATTGAAATTGAACGTGGAGCTCAGTTTAATCAAAATTTTGTAAAAGAAAATTATATGAAAAATGTAGCCATTTGAGAAGAATTTGGAATTGCTAGTTAAATATAAATGTTCGATAGTGTGCTCGACATCTTTATTAGAAAATAAATTATTCAAGCTAAATTAAATAAAAATTCATCATCTAAGTCGATCCACTGACACCATGTATTCCGTAAGTTTTTATTTAAAATGGGTGACATGATTCTTAAAGCTCCCTCTATTAAAATGGAGGCCCATGTTCATTTATTATTTACTCTATTAAAAATGAGGTCCATGTTCAATGATTCTCCAACCGATTATAATACTTATGTTAATAATAATATAAATAAATTCCACCATTTTCAATTACATTGAATTCGGATACATATTAATTGAACATGGAATCGGTCCCATTATAAAAAAATTATTTTATTGTTATAAAAAATTTACTTAAATAATATACACACAAGTAAATTAGTAAAAAGTTTAACATTTTTTTTTTTTTTTTTTTAATTTAAATTTTTTAAAAAATTTAATGCATAAAATTTTTATCATCCTTATTTAAAATATATTATGTTGTCTATGATTTTATTGTGTTTATTTTAAAATGAAATTAATATATAATTTTAAATTTTAAAATTGGTGATTTATTTTATTTTTAATGTAATCCCAAATATTTTAAAAATATAGATAAGGCCCATGTTCATTTATTATCTACTGTATTAAAAATGAGGTCCATGTTCAATTATTCTCCCTTTCATTAATAATAATATTAATAAATTCGATTTGTTTGAAATGAATAATACTTGACCCGGTGAGAGGTTTGAGCGGGTATTTCTTGATATGGTATGGATTTGAAAGAAAGGCCCAATTCAAAATTGAGCGCCCCACCCAAATAATTAAAATTAAATACAAAAAAGGAAACCAATAATTAAACGGACTCTCTTTCAACGCCGAAGCGACTTGTCTCTTTCGTGGCCGGCCGCCATAGTTTATCTGCAGAGAAGCAACCGACCGCCGCCTCTTGCTTTGTCTCTCTACTCTTCTCCGATTACTTGATCGGTAAGCCCTTTGATTTCGACTTCTTCACGGAGAGTGGAGGGTGTAAGCGAGATTTTTTATATTTAATTCTTTTTCTAGGGTTTTCTGTTTCCTAGGGCAATTTTTGTTGGATTTTTGGGATTTTGTTTTTGTGCCTTTTTCTTTCGTGCTGTTTCGGATCTGTTATTCTTTTTTGTTTTCCCATTAAAAAAAAATTAAGAAAAATAAAATTGTTGTCTTGCTTTTGTGCTTTGAATTTGAGGGAGCTAGCCTTGAGTTATTATCTTTTCTTATAATAATAAACCAAAAGAAATCCGGGAGTTAGTTCCTTTAGGGGGTTTTGCTGAGTGCTTTTCAACCTAGGGGAGTTCGTTGGGTGGCTAGGGTTCGGTTTGCTCTATCTGTTGTTATGGCTGCTGGGAAACATGGGGGTTTCAGAGACAATGAATATAGGGACCGTGAGACTGATTTTGGGGTGACGAAGAAGGAGAACGGGTATAGAAGGGGGATATAGAACGGCTTAGGAATGGGGCTCGGGACTATGAGAGGGGTCAGGTTCGGGCTCGAGGTCGAAATAGTTTGGAGCGTAGGGACAAGGCCAGAGATAAGGATGTAAAAGAAAGAGATGTGATGAACGGTGGGTATCGTTCTGCTTCCAGTCGAAGTGATTCTGGAAGTAGCAGTGGTGGTGGGCCCAGGAGATGCGAGTTTGCTGCAGGTGGCATGGATCGAGAGCCTGGGGAGCTATCAAGCGATGGGTCTGATGAGGCTATTGATTCAGAAACTCAAGTTAATGTATTAACTGATGTTAAAAATATGGAAAATGCTAATCAGTTATCTCCTGTGCAGACTAAGAAGCGGAAAGTTTTCGCCGATTGTTTGGGATAGAGATGATAGAGAGGTAAGTAGATCAAATAAAAATGGAATTTCTCTGGAGGCTAACACTTCCAGGTCATCACCCCAGTCGGAAAAGTTGAATCACCAGTCACCCGATGCTAAATGTAGCTCAGATGAAAATGTTGTGAAGACTTCAGCATTGGATGATGGTAAGACTAATTTTGAACCATCACCTTCTAATACTGACTTAGAATTTGATGTCTCTGATATCCATGCTGAAACATCTTCTCTGCATCTTGAAGAAGTTCAATGGGTCAATAACAGGGGAATGGGAGGAGTATTTGAAGATGATTATGTGCCTACACGTACCATTGTATCATCTAGATGGGCTGATGATGCTGAGTGTCCAACTGATGAAGGTGAGATTTCTGATTATGAAAATATGCCTAAATTGAGGAGGAAATCTAGTTCTGAATTTGGTGAATTGAGGGAGACCAGTAAATCAATAAGTCCAGAAGTTGGGGAGGTCAAAGAAGAAGGTTTAAAGGCACCAAAGGGAGGTCCTTGGGATCTGATGAACGTGTTAGATCTTCCAGTAGAGATGGTGATCATGACAATGACTACATGGAGATTGATGATGATCACAAGCATGTTGGCACCAGTGTTAGTCATTCTGAAACAGAATCTGAGGACGATCCTAGGTCTCCTAGTACACCAGAGCCTGATCAACCCCCACAACGGAGTGTCAATATGCTTCAAGGTTGTAGAAGTGTCGATGAGTTTGAGAGACTCAACAAGATAGATGAAGGCACTTATGGGGTCGTGTACAGAGCCAGGGATAAGAAAACTGGAGAAATCGTTGCTTTGAAGAAGGTAAAGATGGAGAAAGAGAGAGAAGGGTTTCCTTTGACTTCACTCCGGGAAATTAACATTCTTTTATCATTTGATCACCCCTCAATTGTGGATGTCAAAGAAGTGGTTGTAGGGAGCAATCTTGACAGCATTTTTATGGTCATGGAGTACATGGAACATGATCTTAAGGCATTAATGGAGACTATGAAACAACCTTTTAGTCAAAGCGAGGTTAAATGTCTCATGCTCCAACTCCTGGAAGGTGTCAAGTACCTCCATGACAACTGGGTCCTTCATCGAGATTTGAAAACATCTAATTTGCTTTTAAATAATCGTGGTGAGTTGAAGATATGTGACTTTGGTCTAGCTCGTCAATATGGGAGCCCATTGAAACCATATACTCATTTGGTGGTTACTCTTTGGTACAGGTTATCATTATTTCTTCTACCAAATTTTTTGTTTGTTTTATACTTGCAGATTTTCTGAACATATGCATGCTCACAAATGTGCTCATCATCAATGATTAAGGTGCAATATTTGTCATTTATTTTTGTTATTAATAACTATTTTTGTCACGTTGAGGTTTGTGTTTTTTAAAGTAAAAAAATTAAGAAATTTACCCTCCTTTTATTTGATTAAACTGTATTTCATTCCATGTTGCAATATTTCCTATATTGTTTTGATTGATTTGGTTAAACTGATTGTATGTTCATTTTCAGGGCGCCGGAACTTCTTTTGGGAGCCAAACAATATTCTACAGCAATTGATATGTGGTCGCTGGGATGCATTATGGCTGAGCTACTATCAAAAGAACCATTGTTCAATGGAAAGAATGGAGTTTGAGCAATTGGACAAGGTAAATATGTTGTGACGCTTAATCAATATGTTTCTTTAGTAGGTTTAGTTATTGTATGGTTAATTACTTTTGTTTGGGGGATGTAATGCAGATATTCAGGATCATGGGAACTCCAAACGAGACTATTTGGCCTGGGTTCTCTCAGCTCCCTGGAGTGAAGTTGAACTTCGTCAAGCATCAGTAAGTATCCATATCTTTATACATAAACCTCACACATGTTGATCTTAAAATTTATGTTTCTCCTTTTGCCACTGTTTCCCAGGCTTCCAGCTTTGGGTGATCTGGTGTGGCTTTCAGGCCTCCATTGGTAACATTGTCAGAACTTGAGTAAAATGTCCATTGCTTCTAACTACTTACATTTATTTCAGGTACAACATGTTGCGTAGGAAGTTTCCAGCAACATCTTTTACTGGTTCACCTGTACTCTCAGATGCTGGATTTGACCTCTTGAACAAACTTCTAACATATGACCCTCTAAAGGTATTTTTGGTGAGTTCGTTACATAAGACCCCCCACCCCCAAACAAACACAAAAGATATGATTTTCTAGACTTGATTTTTTTTTATCTAAGCATGAATTTGAAATCTGTGCAGCGTATAACCGCTGAAGAAGCTCTCAACCATGAATGGTTCCGTGAAGTTCCGCTTCCGAAATCCAAGGAGTTTATGCCTACTTTTCCTGCGCATGGTGCCCAAGATAGGTAATTTGTCTCCATACGAATATTATTCACTTAAGCTTAACGTTATTAAATTTTTCCATTTCGATGTGATTTTAGACGAACCCGAAGAGTGTTGAGGAGTCCCGACCCATTGGAAGAGCAGCGAAGAAAGGAGTTACAACAAGGAGAATTGGGCACCGGTGGTCTTTTTAGCCAGTAGCATAAAATATTTAGACATGTTTGAATATTGCAATGTTTAAGATAGGCACGACGACTTTGATGAGAGATAAGGCCAACAGAGTCTAGTTTGTAAGATTATGAAAACACGTTGGATCTTTCAGCAGGCACCTTGGTGTGAGTTAGGTGGACGAATCCTCTTCTTGTGAATCACATTTATTGGGCATTGCTGACTTGTAGGAACTACTTTTGATAATTCTTGCCCAGAAAGGTGTGGCATAAGGATATGTAATCGATTGATCTTGTGTATGTACCATAATTTTAATGACATTTCTGAAATTGATGAATACAATAGTAAACAACCTTTCTTTTATCTTGGTAGTTATATAGCCTTTGATTCTAAAGAAAAGGGTGAACGAGCAGCGCCGAAAGTTTGTTATTTGACTGCTTGTTGAATGAGTTCATTTCATGCCTTTGACAATAATTAAATCCTTTCTAAGGTAAATCTGAAAGTGTTTCAACTTTTGATACTCTTGATTAAATTCAAGGTAGTGTTTATCAATAAACGTATGTATTAATCAATCAGGCACAACTCCACGGTTGTAAGACGAGTGTGGATGTGTATGACAAAAATATCAACGAATTCTGATTGAATGTTCAGTAAATTATGCGGAAGCATTATGGAAATCAAAGCAAGAACGTTAAAAGTAGTACAGCTGATAATTCGTACAGAAAATGTTCACCTGGAATGGAACCCCCTCTATCGTACAGCCTCTAATACTTCAACTCTCTTCTGGGAGAAACAAAAGGGCAAACAAAACCAAAAATTGGAACCGGGGAAAACTCATCGCAGCTGTAAATAGCAACATCAATCTTTAAACATTCCCATATTGTAACAAGTTTGTAATGTTGCCTCAGCACTGATGGTTTCTTGATATAATAGGTCTTGATAACACATGGTGTGCCCTTCCTGAGATGTCTGATGCCAGTTGAGTTAAAAAACAGAAGATTGTGCGCTACTCTGATGTGACAACTATGGTCTTGCCCAATACGAAAGTAACGAGTGATAATTCGATAAAGAATATGGTGTTGAGAAGGCCTCGATCCACTGTCCATCCGAAAATTGTGATCCCCCTGGATTCGACTGCAAGTACATCACTGCATAAAAACAAATCAATCCTTAATTTTCTACATATGCCCCAAAATAATTAGCACATCGGATCATAAAATAAACAGCAGAAAGAAATTGAATTTTAGGTGAAATTCTGATATTTCTTCCATATCTTCACTCATTAACTTTCTCCATATATGCTCTAACTATGAAGGAAGAAAGCCAAAAGATAATCATATTGAACAATGAAAGCCATGGTAAACAGCTTTAAACCAAATAGATGATAGTCAAAACTACAGAATAATCATGATTCATATAACATTAAGCTCGAGGAAAATGTGCAAAAATTTGTCTTCATGTATGCACCAGTCTCTTTTTTCTCCATTATCATCTCTTCAATGTTCTTATATAAATAAATGGAAAAAAAAAAAAACAGAGCAGAAAGGTCAGTGTCTCCAGTAAAAACTTTTCATTTTTTCACCCATAAGGAAAGCTCAAGCTTATTTGATATCTATATCCATTCCCGGTTATTTCAATAATACAAATCAGTCTTCATGGTCGGACAAGTTCCAAAAAAGTTCGAGATATTAAGCTATCAAATGCAGCTTGAGGTTAGCAGGACATCATGATACAACATTTGCCAGAAATAAATTTACAAATATTATAACAAGCTTTAGAAGACAGTAATGTACCTAGAGCCAGTCTCTTATGGTACGAAGACATATACGACGCCAGCTGTACATTCGATGGTGATGTAACAAAATCAATGGATTCCAAATCACTTTCTGAGTAGTCTACATGGAACAACTTATTAGCAGCCTCCATGTTTCCAAGGCTGTTTGAAGTTTGCAACTGAGATGAATCAGAAACACTGCAAGTTACTAAAGCATGCCATCTACTGCTAATGCTCCAATGCCTTGGCTCTGTGGGATATTTTTGACGCACCATTTAAGCAGAGGATTATTACAGCCACCTGAACGATTGTAGACACCTGCAGAATTCAACAAATGTGATATGTGATTCGTTAAATATGTTGGTAATCGTTCAAAGGGTTAATATCATTTTTGGTCCATAACGTTTTCCTTTGTCCAGTTTTGGTCCCCCTCTTTCACACCCTATCAAGTTTGGTCCTGAAAGTATACTTTTACTCTCACATTTGGTCCCAAAGTTAGTTGACCATGTCTCTCAATAGATGGTCAACTAACGGCAGTATCAAAATTGAGAGAAAAAGTGTACTTTCAGGACCCTACTTGCCAGTCAGTGAAAGAGAGGACAAAAACTAGAAAAAGGTAAACTTTAGGAACCAAAAATGATATTATCCCTAGTTCAAATGGTTATAAAATATGCAAATATTTCGATTATTGAAAATGTGAAGCCACATGAGATAGCAAAATATGCAAATTTTTAGGAACTTACTGCAAAATCACCCCCATTGATTAAAGTAACAATTCCATTGTATTCAGTGGTTTGGAATAGAAACATGAACTGGCTGATAGTGACTATCACAAACTGGAGGAGAAGATATATTCTAAATCTGTGGCTTATTTTGGACAGATAAAAGCGTAGACGGGCATGCTCTTGTAGTAATAATACCACATCAGGTTCTCTTTCCAAAAGCTTTCCATAATCATCAAAATGTATAATTTGCAAGTTGCACACCAAGTGGAACAAGACGCAGGCTGAAAGAATAATAGTGATCACATATGTCCATGATAACACGAAAGCTAATAAAATCACAGCAGACTGCCACCATGACTCATGATGAACATACATAATTCGGATGACTTCTCGTACAAATTTCAAGAGGCAACATGGCAACACCCATAGTACTAGTAACCGTACAGAGTCCTGCAAAGAGAGAATATCTTTCAGGCTTCCTCAATTTTTTTTAAAAGAGACCAACCTTGAAAACTGAAACAAGCCAAAAGTGCTTCAGACTAAAAGCAAACAGATAACATCTGCAACAATCTTGAGATGTTTAACAAAAGATGCAACTTGTTCTTCAAATTAACTAAGTGAATCAAAGAAGCAGGTAAACAATCATAAAGAATGCAGTAGTTATAGCTTCTCACAATCACCACACAAACATGGAATCTCAGATAAACAAACACCACACTAGTTCTAAATACAGAGCAAGTAAATAAATGAGATAAGATGAAGTATATTACTCACTGAAATCTTCTGCACATACTGGCAACTGAACTTTTCCACATGCCCACTGTATCGATCAACAAACAGGAATTTCCTAACACCATATTTCCTCAAATTATGCGATAGGCATATCAAAGCTGATGTAGCCAAAAAAGCCTGAGAAATCACTATGCCGATCTCGAAACTCTTGATCTGACCCTTTTCACAACCGGGACAATTCGAGAGCTCAAGCATCACCACTGGAAGCAAAACCCCAAACACCAAAAAACACCCCCAAGATACCACAAATTTCAAAATTGAGGACTGATTATATCCCAATACAGTGAGAAAAAACTCCAATCTTTGAAGGGTTTTATCCAAAAGAGTCTCTTTGTCATTTTCTCGAGCATCTGGGGGGTTTGATTGCAGGATTTCATCAAGATTTTTAATTAGAGGGGTATTTTCATGTGGGATTCTAGATTCTTCCACTTCTATTTGTACATGAGCCTCAGCCATCGAAGGAAAAAAACTGACTTACAGATAATCAATCAGAAAATGGGAAAAAAAAAAAAAAAGAAAAAAAGATTCACCTTTGACGAAGCTGAAAAGGAAGAGAGATAAAGATACAACACAAGCTACAGAACACCATAACTTCTTCTTAAAACACACGTTATAATAATTTTCTAATCTGATTCAGAAGAATAAATTGCATGTGGGCACCGATGACAAAAATTAAAACTTCAAGAAAAGCAATTAATAGCCCCACCCACCGCAGAAATCTGGACTAGTTTCAACGCCTTTTCTAAATAAAGCCGAACCTTATATTGAGAACTGATGTCAACTGAAATGCAAGCAAAATTTATAATGCGTTAGATGCAGGGCATTTTCCCCTGTGATCCTCCACACCATAAACTTCACAAGATTGTTACTTTACATCAGCCGACCATTAATGAATGGAAAACGAGAAAGTTGGGGGCTGCTCAACTGTGAATCCATCTGTATATTTCTGCAGATGCCAAGTGTTGTTTGTAATGCAAGAATCTTTAAAAGAAAACCTCCATATATTTGATATTTTGGGAGTTTTATTACAGGATTTTATTTGAAATTGAAATTTAGGGGAAAAGGTGGACTATATGTGTACAGAAGAAGTCCGTGAGCAGAAGAAGGGTGGTTGGGTGTTTGGGAGCGAATGGGAAAAATTAGACGAGAAAAATGATTAAATGGTATTAAACTATGAATGTATTTTTTTAATAAATCAAAATAGAGTGAGAAACTGAATGAAAGATTTTTTTTTATTATATTCTATAATGTGATTGTGATGGTATTATTATAGATTGAGAAATAGAACAGACATCAAGACAGTAGATATAAATTACATTCATTGATGGCAGCTGCTAACCTGCTAGATATTAATATTATTATTTTTTTGTTTCAATTTCAGGATATTAATATTATTTAAGCATTCAATTTCTTTAAAATGTGGTATTAACTTAAAAAATATATATATATATCCTTCAGAAGCTTGTCATCTGGACACAAAGTTTAGACTTTGGCATTTGAAGCTGGTCCAAAACCTAAATCTCAATTGATAATATTGTCCTCTTAGATATGACTACTGTGTATACATGAAAAAAACGTGTGTATTTCTCCCTTAAAATACATTAAAATGTTCACATAAAATTGACAAAATAATTTTATACTTTGGCAACCCACAACCCGTCGATTCCACCTCATGGCCTCAAGGGTCGTGAATCGATCTTCTGGAAAAAGAAAGAAAAAAACAGAGCTTCATTCAGATCAAAGGTAGTGTTATTTCTTGGTTTTATTTAGACCACCACCAGCAGCAGTACGAGAAAGAAAACGTTGAAGAGCAGCAAGAATTTTAGTGTCTTTGTCATCAAGAGGTTGAGCAGTGTGAATAGGAATAGCAGCACCATCCTTGTTTAATTCCAACGACTTTTCAGTTTCATCTTTTTCATTACCTCCACCACTGCTTCAATAACAAACACACACAGAAGAATCACATTAAACAAGAGATGTAAGCTCGGAAAGTTTGTTTGTCTTGGAAGTGAGAGGAGGGAGAATTGGCTCACCTGAGTTTGCTGACATTAATTTTCTCCAGTTTGGCTAAGACGGGCCTCACCCATTGCATCTCAACTGCACATACATTTCGCATGTATGGCCGTGATGTAGCAATCAGTTCGTGGTACACCACGTAATTTGGGAGCATTCCATCTTCATCTGGTTTCAGCACTGATGATGGATGCACCTATACAACAGTAAAGTAGGAGTTGATTTTATAATTTGATGACCCCATTTTCTTTTTTTCAAAACTAAAAAGATTATACACAAGATATGGTTCCCATCAAAACAAAGATACATACCTGTACCAATTGTGATTTGAAACCAAGGGTACGAAAGCCATTATGACGAATCATTCGCTCCGCAAGTTGATTTGAGAATCCTGAGCAAAGAGCTTTTCTCAAAACTCTGTAATCTTGCTCTTCTTTCCATTTTTTACTTGTTTTAACATCCATGTTTCCTGTCAAAAAATAGATATTTTGATAAGAAAATATAAATAATTCAATGAAATTTCCAATTCAGTAGCTACCAGTACACACATGACACAATGATTTGAAGATGAGAATATGGTACATCCAAATACTAACCTTTAGCTATCTTCTGCATTATTTGGGATAACTGTTTCCTCACATCCTTGACAAACATCATTCCCCTTACCTAACACAGCAAGTTCAGGTGCAATAACAAATTAATCTTTCTGACATAATTCCAGCGTGAACAGATTAAGACATTCCACCACAACCATGTTATCTCCCTAATTTTTTAGTTCTCAATGAGTTAAATTTATTAGATTAATTCTGCACACAAAAAAAAAAAAAAAAGAGCACCTGCAAGTTGTTCTCTTTACACCAGTCTATGCTGTAGTCAGTTTGATGCCAAAGCTCATAAATCTGCAGCAACTGGATGTGGTCACCCCACCCTGAACCCTGAGGAAGATTTGAAGGAGTGTGTTTCCGCTTCTTCTCAAAGCTCTTACTGCAATACAGATAGAATTGGGAAATGATCTATATGGAGAAGTTCTCCATTAAAAAAAAAAAAAAAAAGACAAGTTAAAGAACTACCTTTGCCCCAAAAGCAATGTAGTTTCGGCAGATAACATTGCAGCAACTGTTAAAGCTTGAGATAAACAGCCACACTCATTTGCCTCTAACAAGGTCCTTGATAGTGAAGGTTCCAACGGAAGTTCTGCATAAGATAAGAGGATGTCAACTCAACACTGCTTCCCCCCATGTATTCTGGTCTAGAACAACATGATTACATCCAATGATAAATGACATAGGTCAGCATTTGACAGAAAATGAATGAACCTTGGATTGTAATATGACACATATTTCAAGCACCTTTTTATTAACAATAGGCTTCTCCAATAATTTGAGCAGATAGACCTTTTTATTAACTATAAGCTTCTCCAATAATTTGAGCAGATAGATCGTGGATTTGAAATTACAGTTTGTCAGCAATTGAGTGAGGAACTTTAACACAAATGTGGAACTACAGCATGCAATACTCGCAGGCAACTAAGATAAAAGCAAGCTAAGGGATGATTGATGGAAAAGTTTGTCACTAAATTCTAAGCACTTATATATATACACAAGTTTTGTACCTACTTCAAATAGTTGTGAATATCCTGATTTGAGCCAAACAAGAATTTGACGGAGAAAACAAAGGGAATAAGAAGAAATTTAATCTTTGACTACCATCAGAGATGGGCAATTAAATTTTCTAATATAATTTTTAAGAGCCATTTGAGTAAGTTGCACTAAGACAAGGTTTCTATTTCAAAATTCATACCAGACATGGTTTTTCCAAGACTTGTTATTGAACCATCTTCATCAATGGCATCAATGAGATATAGCTGCTTTAAGGCATCTTCCAAGGCCTCAGCTGCAGTGAAGGAAATTTAAGGTTTCAACATTCAGACGCTTAATAAATCTGACAAGTTGATTAAGAGACAAGTAAAGAAAACACTTTCTTACATGAAGGTGGGTCAAGGAAGTCAAACTTGAGAATGTCAATGTCTGGCAGGTCTAATGATTTTAAATAAAGGACACTTCCAGCAAGGGAAGATCTCTGTATTTCAGGTACCGTAGCATCCAAAAAATCATCCTTGTAAACTACAGAAGGGTACAGACGATAGCACTTTCCAGGACGTGTTCTTCCAGCTCTTCCTGCTCGCTGATTAGCCTGCACTCTGAAATCAGTTTGTTGGTTGAGATAGGCAGAAATTGGAATGCAACACATGGTACAATTTGACATGAAATTTAAGTTTCATTGATTATAGGGGAAAAAACTCTTACTTGCTAATTTGGACAACATCAAGAGAGTACATGCCAGTTGATGGGTTGTACTGTCGCTGCTTCACAAAACCAGAATCAATTACA
The DNA here is from genome assembly GCA_037126765.1 of Stenogyne calaminthoides. Classification (NCBI taxonomy): domain Eukaryota; kingdom Viridiplantae; phylum Streptophyta; class Magnoliopsida; order Lamiales; family Lamiaceae; genus Stenogyne; species Stenogyne calaminthoides. Next base: position 122,785 of record JBBCBC010000083.1, read on the forward strand.
TACCTGCAGTTCAAATCACAGTTTCTCAAAATTTACACCTAAAGACTCTTTGTCAGAAATCAACTGAATAGAATCTCAAAAGGCATCAAGCAACTTACACCACACCATCGACAGTCAAAGATGTCTCGGCTATGTTTGTAGAAACAATAAATCGACGACAATTGGGAGGTGGAGGACTGAATACACGAACCTGCAGAGATAATGCAAGTGTAAAAGGATAATAGTGACAGGAAAGAGCAACCTGCATGTCCGTTAAGAGACAACTTAATATCATATATCATAGAAATCGCAAAAGAAATAGAGTTTTATATGGAATAAAAAAGATGAAAAACCTATTAGTTTCCATTTTGGGAGTATTCAATACTACAGATATAAAACGCCAAAATAAGAAATATAGGTTGTTCAGAAATTATCCATATTCACAAAAAAGATAAAAACCTAAAGGATACTACAAAAAAATATATTATATCTATAAAAACAAATATCAAAATATTTTTAATGTGCCAGACCAGATACTTTATAGGAAGCAATAACAGAACATATTGAAATTACAGTAAGTTGAAACATGGGTAAAAAGAACAACAAGGTTTTAGTGAAATTTTCTTCTTAATAACATATAAAATGGTGTAAAAAGATAAAGTTGATTTTTTTTTTTTTTGCAAAACAGAAACAATAGCAAATGATCAAGAGATATAAAACAAACCTGCAATTCAGGAGGCAAAGATCCATGAAGAGGAAGAATAACAGCATCCATACAAGACCCTTCGTCCAGGTTTTGGATTCTCTCTTCCAATTTCAATACCAACTTCTCTATATCATCCTACAATGAAATTTCACCAACTATATCTATCATAATTAACATAAATCGCAGCAGTACAATTGCGTAGATGGATGCAACAAAAAACATGGTAGAAAACAAGAAAAAGATGCCAACCTGTCCTGTCATGAAAATTAGGACATCTCCTTCAGGTTCGTGGACGTGTATATCTACAAAACAAACATGAACCATCTAAATGGAGAATTCGAACTAATAGAAAAATGTAGCAAGCAATGATGGGGTGCCATAATGACCACATTGCTTGATATATGTAAGAAGGCAACAGAAGCAAAAAATATTTCAATACTAATTCATATGCCACAAAACGAAAGCTGCATCATACCTAGAGCTGATTTTAAAGAAGCTTCAATATAACTTTTAGGCCGTTCTGAGATATGTTGTATCTCAACAGGGAACAACTTCCCTGGAACATTGAGAATAGGGCAATTACAGAAGAATCTGGATACTTTTTCACCATCAAGAGTAGCTGATGTGATCAAAACCTTTAAATTGGATGCGCGTAACTTGATCAATCGTCTCATCAATCCCAACAATATGTCCCTAACCAATAAAAGAAATATTCCTAAATAATAAAGTCTGAAAGGAACATACAGAAAAAGAATTTGAAACAGTGGGGTGCATCAGCATAGCGTAGGCCAAATTTAGAAACTGCTTCTTATCAATCGATTTGTAAGAAATGACTAAAGTATTACATAAATCACAAGAAGAGGCAATAAAGTTATGAGATTTACGTGTTCAAGCTCCTCTCATGAGCTTCATCTAATATAATGACAGAATATTGGCTCAGCTCCGGATTGGAAAGACTTTCACGAAGGAGAACTCCATCAGTAAGGTACCTACACACCCACTTAGCACCAGTTAATACATAGAACAAGATCAAATATGATTTGTCACTTTTATAAAAATTAATTTTCAATACTTTTGATAAAGTCACATTACTTAATGTGTGTCCTCTCTGAAGTTCTATCTTCAAAGCGTATGGCATAACCAACTTCCTCCCCAAGCTTAACATCAAGTTCCTGTGCAACACGCCTGTTCAGTACAACAAGAGGAAAAAAGTTGGATACATGAACAAGCCCACACTCAACACAGAAACATATGAACTTCAAATGTAATAAAAGAATCAGAACTAAGTGATGGATGCATAAAGTGATGTCATCCTTACCAAGAAAAGTACCTTTTGGAACTTTGGAAACTTATCATGATTTCGGACAGCCAAATTTCCTTATGTTGCCAATTAAGTTTAAAAAAGAACTAGTAGATTTCATGAAAATGATGTCTTTGATGCGCTTTCTAACAAGCTATTCTGTGAGAAATGCCAAATAATTACTAAATAGAGTATAACTTCTCATTCCTTGAGAACTGCTTCAGGGTTTTAATTTGTTTTCTACTCAGAACGACTAAAATCTTAAGTTTAAAGTTTAAACCTTTTGCAAGTACACAAAATTGCCATCATCAAAGCATTGCCCACAGCATTGAGAAGAATATTAGTTGTTGTAGAGACAAAACTCGGAAGCAAATATGCATCATATTCATATATATTTACATCTTAAATGAGCAAGCGCGAAAATTACCTAGATACAGAAACGGCAGCAACCCGACGCGGCTGAGTTACAGCGATGCACCCATCTTTCGTGTAACCTCTTCTGTGAAGAATTTGAGAGAGTTGTGTGCTTTTTCCAGAACCCGTTTCTCCAATTACTACCACGACTGGATTTTTCTCCACTGTGTCCACAATTTTGTCTTCATATTGGAGTATAGGCAATTTTGCCATTCGACAGACAAAAGTTTATGATTGACAAAGAAAGGAAGCCAAGAATTAGGCTACGAAGAAGCTTATTAATAGGTTGTAAGTAGAAGGCGATTCCGAATCAAGATTCAAAAAGTTGGTGTAATTATCTTTCTTCTATAGTTCTTCCTTCTCTCTTTCTCTCTTTTTCTTCTGTTCTTTTCTCAATCTCTTCTTTGATCTTCCTCAGATTCTCTTATCAACGAACCTCTGATGTGAACTGCGGCTACTATGGTTTTAACTTAATCACAACACAATGAAAGAAATACCGAATTGGAGAAATTTGCAAGGGTTTTGGGGGACTCGCGGGAAAAATTGAATTTGGTTTTTATTTTTATTTCAAAGGCAACTCCGACCGACTATTTCTAGGGTTTTGGGAAATTTGGGGGCGATTTGAAATCCGTTTTCACCAATTTTGTTTATTGGGCCCCAAGTTTTGTTTTTATACGGGATTTTTTTTTATTTTATTGGGCCTGAAGGCCCACAGGCCCACTGAAACTCTATAATTGGTGAGTGCAATCTTGACTAGTTAATCAGCCTCGTTTTAATAAATTGAAAAATACAATTTGTTTTCGGATGCAACTATTTTTCCATATCAATAGTTAGTTGCGGTTAATCTTTCAAATATAACAAATTACATGGTTTTTATTTAAAGATGATTTGGATACATTTATTTAATAATTTCGGATTTGATAGACATGCACAAAATCGTTTATGTGGCCACATAATTTTTTTTATCATTTAATTAATTTTTTTAATTAATTCAATCTTCTCATTAATTATATAAACATAAACTCTAAACCATGAACCATTCAAGTCGGATGAACCATGAACCACTCATGCCGTGTTCGGGTTGGATCGGTTTGGGTTGAGTCCAGGTCGGTAAATTTTTAAAAAATATAATTAATGAAATTGAGTAAAATATGGAATATATATAAATGAGAAAATTGAATTAATTAAAGAAACTAATTAAATGAAACTTAGCCAAGAAAAAGATTAATAAATTAACTCTCTTATTTGTTTAAATTATTGTTTAAAATTCAAAATTCTCTTTTTAAGTATAATATGGTTTATAAGTGCTTAAAGATTGAATCACATATATGAAGGCACAAGTGAGGAATAATAACCTACAAACATATTGCACCAAATGACAAAAGATAAATAATTACTCCTATATTATACAGAAACATTATTCTTTTTTCTTATAGAGGAATTAAGTATATTATACCACATGATTTTTATATAGTAGTAAAATATAAATAATTACTAATAACTAGAGTAATAATAATTAATAAACAAATAAAAAGGGATAAAATATTTATGCAATGCAAAACAAATGAAATTTCGTGTCACACGTGTAATATTGTGTTATGCTACTCAAATGAATGACACAAATAGAGTGTCATGTAACACAACATACCTAATGTGTATATGTATTAATACGTATTAACACACCATACAAACATCACATCTAATATAAAATCACAAACTGCTGATGCATCATTGTCTATTGTACATTATTCCTCCCGAAAATAGCCTCCCTAGTTAACAGCCTTATTCCCCTTACCCACAACTTAGCCTTTTCAAGTCCACCAGAGCAAGAAAAATGGATCTCTTTGTTCTTGGTAGTTACCACCCTAAACACACCTGCATCATCTGCATCATTCTTTCGCCTGCGGTTCCATCTGAACGCGCAGCTCGGCCCCACCTCAGCCCCTCGACAGATCACGTTTCTCTTGCTCGATTTTCCCCAATGCAGCACGCCTGCAGCCTCGACCATCTTCAACATCTTCACATGAGGCGCCCCTTTCCCTCCCTTTGTGTGCTTCTTCACGAAAGCCCCACTTACCACGAGTCTTCGTGCAAGCTCGTCTAGTATTACACATTCTGCGCCCTTTCCTTTCCTAGCCAATGAAAGCGCGGTTTCGTGCCTTGCATTCTTGATATCACAATCTGCCCCATAAGAAATTAGAAGCTCACAAATGTTTCCATCGCCTAACTTTGCTGCTAACATGAGTGGAGTGTATCCTTCAGAGTCCAGAACGTTGATGCCATGACCATTGTTTCCCAGCTCTCGAACTGAGTCTATATTGTTGAGACGTACAGCATGATGTAGAGGATAAGAGCCACTGGAAATGGTGGTTTTCTTTTTATAAGCATGGGAAGCTAGTATCTTTGCAAATGCATCACGGTTTTGGTTTGCTTCTGCTATACTTACCGCAGTTTCACCGTACTTATTCTGTGTTGCCACGTCAACTCCTGCAGTTACAAGCTGCCTAAAAGCCTCAACATGACCAGCAGCAGCAGCAACCATAACAGCTGAGAATCCATTCTCATCTTTCTCATCAACATTCAAATTTGACTGTTTGAGGAGTTCAGTTAAGGCCTCAACATCATTTGCTCGAGTTACAAACACCAAAGAAGAAAATATTTCGGAATTGCTGGATTTAGCTAATTTTCCAGCTCGAATCACGTCTACAACTGCTCGTTGGAAGCAATGTGTCCACCGTACTGATGCAGCAATGGACGTAGTAGATTCACCAGACGTGTTGGATAAACCAAAATCAGACCCTGATGAAGCTAGAAGTTTAAGGCACTCCTCCTGCTTATATCTAGCACAAATCATTAGTGCAGTGTCCCCAGATCCTGTTCTCGAGTTGAGATTACAGCCAGCACCTATCAAGAGGCCAAGAATCGTGGCCAACCCGAGACGAGAAGCCAAGTGTACAGGACGTACATCTATGTGTTTAGATGTTTGGATAGGGAATTCTATGTCAGCCCCACAACTCAGAAGCACCTCAAATGCTCTGGCATTGCCACATAGGATGGCGTGGTGGACGATCGTCCTTCCAAAATGGGGTACATTAGGAGAGAGATGGTGAAGGAGCATTCGCAAGATTGAACCACTGGCTTCAAAATATTCTACAGCACACCAAGTGATGTAAAATGGTTCAGCCAAGCCAGCACCTACTCGAAATTCTTCTCCTGTAGTTGTATCCCATGACCAAGCACCAAGCCTAACTTTAGTGTCTCTTCTGCATCCAACCTTAGATAAGATAGAATAAAAGAGCCTCAGATAACAGCAAACGTCATATTAAAAGCAGCTATAAATTATAATACAATAATTCTTACCTTTAAGAGCAGCTGAACAACAGAGACTTGCCTACTAACAATAGCTGCAACTAGTGCATTACAGTCCACGTTGGCATAGAGAGATGGTTTGGAAGATTGCAGCAATATCCTCGTGTTTGCATTGACATCAACTCCATTCTGCATCAATTGTACAAGTTTTTTTACTTACATTCTTGGTTAATTATTCACTTTCAAGACTATGTTTAAAACTTATAGAAGTACCTTAATGAGTGTTTCGACAAAATCAACAAAACCTCTGCTAGATGCAACAACAAGGGCATGCACTGCAACGTGAGGGCGGATCATATCGGATGCCATGAGCAGGTTAGCAGCTCGGGACCGTCCCAAGTAGGAGGCCTCCAACAAAGCCTCCTCACATGCCACTTGAGCTGCCCCACCATTCAAAAGTATCTCCAACACCTCAATATGGCCCTCCCTTACAGCCGCTGTGGTTGCATAACCCCGGAACAATTTCTGGTTAACATTAGCTCCAAGATTCTGTCATCAGAAAAAAAACAACCAGATTATGATTGGTTATTGTTTAATTCTAATATTCATTGAGTGACAAAATCTTAGGCCAAGAAACTTAATAGAGACAAATGGATTGCCTATTATATGTGATTTTACTGTGATCTCATTTACCTGTTCAGTTCAAACAATTCTAACACTATTAAATTCAGCGAATATGTTCAAAATTGGCCCGATGATTGATTTTTCTTCTTTTTTAATAAACAATTATGTTGCTTTCGACTAAATAGCGCCTGTTGGGATAAGAAACATTTTTTTGTATATTATAATCACAAGCTCATTACCACGCTCCAAAGCAATATACCTTAACTTTGACACTTTAGGCCTAAAGAAAGACAAACAAGAAATGGACTATTATTTAATTCTCTCACTAATAATTGATTTGCGATTTGGCAGCTCATAAAATTGTAGACAACTCTCGAGAGTTCTCATTAAAGTTTCAACAAAAATCTAAACAAACTACGATCAGAAACAGTACATTCAGTTTCTATTATTTGCGTGCAAACAAATATCGCACCTGCCGATTCTGCAATAATGGTTATATTACTTAATAATAAACTTAAAAAATCATATGAATTCATAAGCATCTCAAGTGGCTCAAAATCATACGTATACGACCTTAATCTTATAATGAAAGGATTCAAACGAACAGAAAACACAGGAGCGGAGAATGAATTTCTTATTACAAAAATCGAAAGTTGTTCAAATTTTGCTTAATAGGACCCATGATACAAAGAATATGAAGCAGTATACACGTTACGATCGATCAAAATTATCAAATAGTGAAATAGGCTAAAAAAACATTTGCCTCCTTTATTGGTGATTGATATTAAAGTTCATGTGTACGATATAAACGAGATTGCCGGAATTAATGCTTAAAATTAGCATAAAAATCATAAACATTCACGTGAATAAGTTAAATTCCAATATTAATTGATATTTGAAAAGGACTACTCACCAGCAATTCCCTGACTAGCGAAATGTTTCCGTTATGAGACGCGAGGAAAAGAGCCGTGACGTCAGTCCTGAACTCTTCGAACTCCACGCGCACGTCGCTCGCCGATTCGCCGTTCAACACAACCTCTGTTTTTCTGGATTTCAAGCAAACTGTCTCGATGAAATTAACGTCGATCGATGGATGAGAAACGAGTTCCAAAGCTCGCCGGAGATCGTTGACGTGCGCCGCGCCGACGAGCTCCAGAGAAACAGGCTCGTCTTCGTAATCGGCGACGAGTCTCACCGGAAAAAACTGTTGTCTCCTTCCGATCGCGTACTGGCTGCCTCCGTCGGCGGACGTGGTGGTGGTGGTAGTGATTACTGCCGTCATTTGAAACTGCTAGCGCAAATTCGAGGTCACGCTTCAAGTGTGATGTATTTGCTCTGTGCGTGTGTCGGTGTGTGGGGGGAGGAAGGAGAGTTTAGAAGTTGGGAGAAACAGAGAAAGTGTGCAGTGCTAAATAAAAACTTGATTCATCAACTAATTTTTAAAATTTTTGATTTCTTCTGTTAATTAATTGTGATTTAATTTTAATTATGACATAATCGTATTGGATTTGAGCTTGATTTAGTGATAATGACACTGGATAGTGCTCTGTTTACGTGTTCTCCTTGTGTTGAAATTTTCAACTGAATAAATAAATCAACTTTTATACCGCTTATTAAAAACGGTTAATATTCCAACAAATATACAATTTGTTTATGTTTATATTTCATCACTTTGATGTATATGAGAAAGTTTTGTGTGAAATATAGTTTAATTTCTAATTTACGGTGGTTTTAGGTTTACATAACAACTCGATGTGTTTACGTGAACAAAAAGAGTGTTCCTATGAAAGCAAAAAAAGAGTGTTTCTACATGAATAAAAATCAAGACAAACGCATAAACAAAAACAAAGTTGTTAAAAATTTTAACAACACGATGTGTTCTTACATGAACAAAAATGAGCAAAAAAGTGTTCTTATATGAATAAAAACTGCAGTACAAAAGCGAAAAATATCATCAAGAAAAAAAGTGTTCTACATGAACAAAAATCATTTCAAACGCATAAATACCGCTCATTTTAACAACTTGATGTGTTACTACATGAACAAAAAAGAGTGTTTAATACTCCATCGGTAAAAATTACAGTTGTGAAATTTTTTATGAAAGAGAGGAGAATGAAGTAAATTTTAATAGTTTAATTTATAATTTGAACCTATAATTCATTGGTTTTTTGATATTGTATATAAGTTTTTGCAGATGTATATAGCTTTATAGTCTTTACATTTTATGTATGCATATTTTACATGCATCTAGTGGATTTATATTTTATACTTAGCTTTTACTAAGTTTATTTAGAGGGCGTCTTTTACTAAGTTTATTTAGAGGGCGTTTGGTTCATGGGACAAGATTGATTAGGTTTTATACGATTGAGTGAGATTGAATAAAATTTGATTGAATTTGTTTGAATCAAAATATGTGTTTGAATTGTAGGATTTAATTTAGGGATTGAATGAAATATCTATTAAAATGTCATAAATAATCTTAAATTGAATTGAAACAATCATACTTCATTCTCGTGAATCTATTTGTATTTGGGATATGTTTTATCCCACCTTTCACATGTGATTGACATGAAGGGATTTAATATATTTTCTACCTGGTCTTGAAGTATATCATGGTTTTTCATCCCACAAAACAAACAGTGGATTAGTTGAGATTAAATCATAGTCCTGATTTATCCCGATCAATCACGCGAACCAAACGGAGCCTTATAATTTGTATACTGTAAAACTTATTCATCGTGAAACCGGTTCATTTTTTAAAAATATAATTTTTTTAGTTATCACGACTAATACCTTTTATAATAGGGTAAATTGCGTCAAACCCTCTTGTGGTTTGCAAAATCGGTGTCAAACCCCCCTGTGTTTTAAAAATTGTGTGAAATTCCCTTGTAGTTTTATAAATATTGCGCGAAACTCCCTTGTGGTTTTTTAATATGGCGTGAAATCCCCCAATTTTGTTGGTATAATGGAAAATGTATTACACACTCGCTTTTTAATGTTATTTTTTTCACATTTTTTGTTGGAAAATGACATAATTATCCTCCATTAACTATATTAAATGTGATTTTTGTGTCAAACCTTCATATTTTTACAATTAAATAACTATATAAAAAATTTAAATTGTAAAAATATGAAAGTTTGACGTCAAACCCCCCTTTAATATAATCAATGGAGGGTAATTATGTCATTTTTCAACAAAACGGGTGAAAAAAGGGAGTGTGTAATACACTTTCAATTATATCAACAAAAATGGGGGTTTCACACCATATTTATAAACCAGAAGAGAGTTTCACACAATTTTTAAAGGTACATGGGGGTTTGACGTCGATTTTTCAAACCACAGAGGGATTTGACACAATTTACCCTTTTATAATATAAGTAACACCCTGTAATTATCACAACTAATACCCTTTATTGTAACATAAATTACACCCTTTAATGTTATGAGCAAAGTAAAAAGTCACACCCTTCCATCATCATAATTAATACACTTTAATAATATAAGTCACATTTCTTAATCAATTTTATATATTTTTGTGTGAAATTTGTTCACCCTATGTGTACTTTACCTTTTATTTAAGTTGAAAACATTTCTTAGGTTTCTTTAATAGGTTGGGGCATAAAAATCATCCACTCAATTAGTGAATTAAAAACGATTAACCGGCTAAGCAAAGATACGATGATGAAAGGGTTCATCATTACCAAACAGACAACAATGCAACTAATTTATTAGTATTATTTTTTAAATTTTATTTTAAGAATAAAATAATAGTAGTTCATTGTAACCGGATTTCGCCTGCAAACAAAAATTTAGCCATAAATTTACACAATTTAGAGGCCCAAATATTGTACATATCTGAAGTTGATTGCCAACGCAGACAATTCAGCCTCTCTGTCGTAAATCCATTTGTACAATTTGTGTAAAACATTTTTTATATAGAGAGACTAGTAGTAAAGTTATGTGTTACTTGTACGGCTAGTGCCTTATACTTCACCATTTATACGTGCTAATTTTATACATAAAATAAAAATATGTGAGAAAGTTTATATTCACTAAAACATGCAAACAAACGACATATTTTATTGAAAATATTTACACGTTTCATTAAAAAAAAATTATACATCTAAAAAATAAATTTGAATTGTATAATGTACTATAGTGGAAGAAGTGATGTTGCTTTACTTATACGCCCAATCATTTATATCCCCATCATGATTCATGATTAGTGAGAATAATACGAATTATAGGTTGCATAGTATATAATGTAATCCAGCTATATGGGCTCCGAATAAAATCCAGAAAATATGGGCTTAGAATAAAATCCAGAAAATATGGGCTTAGAATAAAATCCAGAAAATATGGGCTTCAAATAGAGCCCATCATATTATATATTTAAGTTAAATGGGCTTCAAATAGGGCCCAAATTGAGAAAAGCCCAAGTCCAGCCCAATTTATTCAACTGGGACATTGTGTTGCCACAGAAGATCCACGATATCTCCACGTGTCCATTTTAATCGCACAAATGAAACGTTGCATTTTTTACCGTAAGATTATAATAGTAGTCAAAATAGCGCAGAAGGCTCGCATCCTCACCGTCCATTGTCTCAGCCTCACGGATAACTACCGTAGACTTGCCCGCACCGTGGTTCGTAAAGCTCGTTTTCACCTCTGTGCTATTCTTCCCAATTTCTCTCTGCCCTTCTTTCTATCGCGCTCTCTGTGTAAAAGCTCGTCATAAGCTGCGAGGTTGGTTATCAAAGCAACTGTGCGCATACCGTTTGATGCCCTCATGGTACGCGTTCGTGCTGAATCAAACTGATAGATCATTTGTTTTTCTGATTCTTTTTTCTGTCTATCTGGTTATGTGCAAAGTTTTTGGATCTTGTTTATGGAGTGAGTTGAAAATGCAAGAATTAAATCGCGAATTGATTCTGTTTGTGTCTGGGACAGAAAATTCGAAGCCCTGGCTTTTTTAATTGTAAATAGATGACGTTTAGTTTTTGGGTTATTTTCGTGTGTTTTTTTTTATCAGTCGTGAGAAAATTTTATCCATTTGCAGTGATGGGTCGATCCTTAGTTTTCATAATTTTAAGGTTTCTGTTATGGATTCGTTTCAAACTTCTAAATGTGTTTTTAGGGCATCCAATTGCTACCATAAAGATTTTGTAACTATATTGATTTTTAAATTCACATGGGAAATGTTTGTGTTTAGTAAACTTGAAATGCTTGGCTTAGAAATGTTAGCTTTTAGTAGTTTGTATTCGGTGCCTTAATTTTCATCAGGCTTTGGTAGAATTTTTGTGTGGTTGTACTGCTGAAAAACATAAACGTTTTACACGAGGAGATAAATATCCTTTGGGGTTTTGCCATCTTGGCAGCTCAGTTTAAGTTTCTAGATTTGTATATGACAGATATTTTATGCAACACTATATGATTGGGTATATTGGCCAGGGTTTAATTTTATTCAAGAATTGAATTCTTGTCGTCGAGGCTACTCATTGTGCACCAGGGAAAATGAAATCTGCTTTCATGATCACCTCCATATTCTACTACTTGCCAGCTTTGATCTTGAATTTTTTTTTTTTTTTGCAATAAAACTCATATTTTTATGTGTAATAAAATTAATAGGGATGTCATGGGTTTATATTCAACTATCCTTCCCTTCACTCACTTGTTCAGAGTCGTGCATATATTTAAGTCACAAGAGGTTGAGTGGCTGAAAATGATAGTATTCAGCCTTGCAGCTCTTCATTTTTTGAGGCTCTTCTTTTGGGTATTTAATAACTACCACATAATGTCAGCTATATAATTGGGATTTGGTATCAGTTAGTCAGTTACCCACTAAGATGTTGTGCAGTTTGCTCATCTCCATGCATTTTTTTCCTCTGTGTGTTTTGGTGGGGGTGGTTATTTATTCTTGTGGTGACATTTTTTCTTGCTTTCTGCATCTTATTCGAGGATGAATAGTGGAAAACTCCATATACTCTTTTACTTTGTGGCCTTGAACTAAACATTCCATTTTGTCACATTATTTTAATGTTTCAACAGGCACCTATAAAAGCCATTCTTTCTCTACAAAGAGCTGCTTTGGTTCAGCGCTCCAGTGAGAATTGGGGCCTTGCACGGAGATTGTTCAGCACACAGGCTGCAACAACTTCTCCTAATCCACAGCCCCCACCCCCTCCGCCACCCCCAGAGAAGACCCACTTTGGTGGCCTCAAAGATGAGGATCGCATCTTCACTAATGTATATGGGCTGCATGATCCCTTTCTGAAAGGTGCCATGAAACGTGGAGACTGGTACAGGACAAAAGACCTAGTTCTTAAAGGAGCTGACTGGATTGTCAACGAGATGAAGAAATCGGGTCTTAGAGGGCGTGGTGGTGCTGGTTTTCCCTCTGGGCTTAAATGGTCTTTTATGCCAAAGGCTTCTGATGGCCGCCCTTCATATCTTGTTGTTAATGCTGATGAAAGTGAACCTGGAACGTGTAAAGATAGAGAAATTATGCGACATGATCCTCATAAATTACTAGAAGGCTGTCTAATAGCTGGTGTTGGGATGAGGGCTAGTGCTGCATATATTTATATCCGTGGTGAGTATGTGAATGAAAGATTGAATCTGGAGAAAGCTAGGCAAGAAGCCTATGCATCTGGATTGTTGGGAAAGAATGCTTGCGGATCAGGTTACGATTTTGACGTGCATATCCACTTTGGTGCTGGGGCTTATATATGTGGTGAAGAGACTGCTCTTCTAGAGAGCCTCGAGGGTAAGCAAGGAAAGCCTCGATTGAAGCCTCCTTTTCCAGCCAATTCAGGACTATACGGTTGCCCTACAACCGTTACAAATGTTGAAACGGTGGCTGTTTCTCCTACCATTCTAAGGCGGGGCCCAGAATGGTTCGCTAGTTTTGGAAGGAAGAACAATTCTGGAACTAAACTGTTTTGTATCTCAGGGCATGTAAACAAACCTTGCACCGTTGAAGAGGAGATGAGTATTCCTCTGAAAGAGCTTATCGAAAGACACTGTGGTGGTGTTCGTGGTGGGTGGGACAATTTACTTGCTGTCATTCCAGGTGGTTCTTCTGTCCCATTGATTCCCAAACACATGTGTGAGGATGTGCTGATGGACTTTGATGCCCTTAAGGCTGTCCAGTCGGGTCTGGGAACTGCTGCTGTGATTGTGATGGACAAGTCAACCGATGTTGTGGATGCAATTGCAAGGCTGTCTTACTTCTACAAGCACGAGAGCTGTGGGCAGTGTACGCCTTGCAGGGAAGGTACGGGATGGCTGTGGATGATCATGGAGAGAATGAAGGTGGGAAATGCAAAGTTGGAGGAGATTGACATGCTTCAGGAAGTGACTAAGCAGATTGAAGGGCACACAATTTGTGCCTTGGGTGATGCTGCTGCTTGGCCTGTTCAGGGGCTTATCAGGCATTTTAGACCAGAAATGGAAAGGAGGATCAGGGAGCGAGCTGATAGAGAGTTGCAGGAGGCTGCTGCTGCTTGATTTCCATAAAGGTTGGTGCTACAACAAAACATATATGATTTCTCTCTCTATATATGTGTGTGTGTGTGATTCCAAAACCTAATTCTATGATTAAATTTGAGGTTTCTATCCTAATTAATTAAATAATGAGATCATGAGAAATTTTATTTTGGGCAAGTCAAGGCAAATTATTTATTTAAAGAATGCTAGACTAGTTTCTTATGATAATGTGGTATTTGTTTTTAAGGCACGCCTATTCAGTATTCACAACCCGATTTTTGCTGGATACACCATATGTACAACATTTTTAGAACTCTGCTCCATCACATACAGCTGTAAAATGTGTGTTTGAGCAAATACTCGGGTGTTAATAGTTGTGCCCTTGTTTTTATTATTTAATTTGAATGCATGCGCCTACAATGTTCATATTTCTGATCCATGGTGCCGTCATTTGAGAAGTGGCCCTTTGTAGAAACTCTCTTCTCAGATGAGAATGACCCAAACTTTGATAGGGTGACTGACTGAATATGGAAAAACAATCTGCCTTGTATTTTTAGATACATTTAATTTCCCAGCAGAAGATTTGTTGTCAACATTTTATTCTAATTGTGGAGATGATATTCCAAAGGGTCATTTTCTTCATATTATTGTTCAGTTCTTCTAGCCTCTTCAAACATTTCTCATTCAATAACATATGATTTTTTTTTGATTCCTGGTTTTTGCAGGGAATGCATTTCCTTTAGATCCCTGTTCAATAAACTCCGGTGATATCTAGAGTTTGAGAATTCTATCCATCCTTGAAGCAGCGTGGTCAAACTTTGATGATTTGTATCTTGAATGACTGCATTAAATTTTTTTACATTTGATATATCTTTCTGGTCCTCGGCCTATGTTTTTTGCCTAAAGCGTGTAAGATGATGTTTCATCCTATGAACTTTTAAAACAGTTTATCTGTTTTTGTAATTCTGCCAATAAGTGAACAGACATGTTCTTCAGTTCATGTCATAATACTCAAACATTTGTTGGTCAATCAGACGGGCCAAAATGTTTTTTTATCGATCTTTGTTGATGACCTTGTGTAAGGTTGTAAAATGAATCCAGTCGAGCTGAACGTACTTGTGTTCAAATTTGTTTGAAATATTATTGAGTTTCAGAGTTTATATTTAAGTTTGTTTTGTAATTTGAGTGTCAATAAATTTAATAATCATTCGACTTTGAACGAGTTTTTCGTTTTATAAAATTTATTAAGTTTGAATTTTTCCTGTATATAGGATGGATCCGTGTTAACAGTTGACGTGATGCATTAACAAATTTGTTCTTAATTCAACTTAGCTGACATGACATTGTAGCTATATAAACCTTTTTTTTTTTCTTTTTTTAAATCGAAAAATTTATTCAATTGCATGAATTGTCGTGTTTACCGTCCACAAAATTATTACTATTTGATATTTGTTCCTCTGATTTTTTTTTTAATTTTTTTTTTCCGATTGTTTGGGTGGTTGTGTTTGATTTTATTCCCAATAAGATACTACATTTATAGAGGTACATCTACAATCTATAATTTATAGTATAAATATTAATCGTTCACATGTATAAATATTATATATATATATATATATAAAATATTATAATAAAGAAATATTACAAATTTAAAGTCCATAAAAATAAATTCTTCTACATTACTCTTGAATACAGAACCCTTTGGCCTCTTTAAATAACATGTATGATATAACATGTATCCAATATAAACGATAAATTCTTTATATACTATATATTTATTTATAGAAAAGTTAAGATAGTTTGAGTGGTTAAAATATAGTAACTATTTTTACCTAAAAAATTATGAATTCGAGTCATTAATTTGATTTATTAAAAAAAGTTTATTTACAAGTGAACAATTTCTAATTCAATTGAAACACAAGGTATATATCAAAGTGGAATAAATATACAGTGAAAATCGCCTTTCACAAAATTTTCCCATTCTATTTTTATAAATAATAAATGACATCATAAATAATTATTAATAATATTTGTTATGTGACAAAGGTATGGTCGTGGTTTGTGACAAAAAATGTGTTAGATGAGAATAAGAGTTTTGGAGCTTGGTTGAAAGATCCTAGAATATGATTTAAGAATTTGAGTCGGGTTGGAGTCGTTATATTTATTTCTTATGATATGTAATTGTTTTTAAAATTTTAAATTTTGTACGGGTTGGAGCACCCCTTGTTCTCTAATTTTGTATAATGAATTTATTTTTGCCTGATAAAAAAAATAAAATAATAATAATATTTGTTATGTATCAAAGTCATTGAAACACAAGATAAAATAGCAAAATAAAATATAAAGTGAAAATCACTTTTTAGGAAGGATTCTAATACATTTTGGTGTTCCATTGCTTTTAATACTTGTCAAGAAAACATATGACATATAAATTATACTAGTAATTAATAGCATTAATGAAACACAAGACAAAATACAAAAATTGAAATATACAATGAATGTCACCTTTCAGGAAGGATTCCATATTCGAGTTTGATGTTCATCTCATATATCACTGTTTCTAATATATGACAAATGTAAAAAGATATCATAAATCATCATTCATAACTTTTCTATATAACCATCGTTAATAATACATGACATGTATAAAGTTACTGAAATAATAAAAATGAAATCACAAAAATACACGCACAAAAACTGAGAAAAGTATGTAATTTTATAATAAAAGTCAAGTCCAACCCCCTTTTTCAATTGTAAATTGTAATACTAGTCGACGTCCACACCCCTACTTTTTCGTTCGTTTTTTTGTTATTTCAGGAGTAGTTAACTTTTATTTGTAGACAACTCCATTTTCAGTAAAAAAAAAAAAAAGAAGCTCAAACCACTGTATTTCAACACAGGGTGCTTCTCTTCTCTCTATTATTCATCCTGATTTTCAATCATTTTTATTCTCTACATGAACAAATAAAGAAATCCCATCTGCAGGATGATGAAATAAAGATTGAAATCGAATCCACGGAGCTGAATTCTCTTTATCTCCTCCTAATTTGAATCTAGGTAAATGGCTAATCTTTTTCTTAATTTTGAGTGTGAGAGAGAGAGAGAGAATGAGCTGATTTACTGATGGTATGGATCCAATTTTACGTTGTATGATATGATGATTATGTGATTGTTAAATTTTGTATCTGAATAGTCAATTGCTCGCCCCATCCCCACCAAAAAGGGAAAAAAAACGCATCTTGTTGAGTGTTTGTGTAAATGTGCATTAGATACAGATTAGCTTAATTATTATACTATGCTTGTTTCTGATTACTTTATGAAACTTGATGAAAAGAAGTTCTTTTTAGATGACTGTGAGCCTCTGTTGTTGGTCTTTATTGTGTTTGAATAATGCTGTAATGTGATTTTCAAGATAGATTTTTTCCTCTGCATTATTATGCAAATACTGTGTATCTGTGTTGGAGTTAATCTTATTGTTGATGGATTTAATCTGATTTTAGTTTTCTTGTTGGGGTTTGTGCTTGATCAGAGATTACATTTCTGAAGCTATGGTTCTTGGGCTTAGGTCGAAGCACAGAAGAGAGGCATCGGTTAAAGTTGATTACATCGTCCATGTAGACGGGATAAGGCCTTGGCCTCCATCGGAATCTTTAAGATCTGTACAAACCGTGTTCCTTCAGTGGGAAAACGGGGCCCACAATTCCGGGTCGTTCCTCTCCACCCCTCATGATTCAAAACTTGTATTCAACGACTCGTTCAAGCTTGCCTTGGTTCTTTACCAAGACAAGAAGAACCATGATAAGTTTCAGAGGAATTATTTGGAGTTTAGCTTGCGTAAGGATAAGGCTAAAGGACAGCTTCTGGGAACGGCTCAGCTGAACCTCGCAGATTATGGAGTAATCGAGAATATCATAAGCATTAATGTTCCTGTAAATTTCAAGAAGAGTTCTAACAACTTGGGACAACCGGCTTTGGCAATTAGCCTGGAGCCGGTTGATAAGGACAGCTCTAGCTCATCGCCTAATGTTGGCTTATCAAAGTTAACGTCTCTGGACCGTGATAATGATGGCTTGGAAATTGCTTCTATTACAGATGATGATGATTCTCCACAGTCTTCGAGGACTGCAGGGTCGTCAAACTTTGAGGTTGGAACATCTTCACCATTTCAGATTGAGAAGGTAAGCAAGTTATTCATTATTAATTTTAATTCTGTTTGTTATAGTTATATTGCTGCTTTGAATTAATGACTAATTTAAAGAAGAAAGAAATTAAGGGAAGTCCTACTTTTAAGCTCCTTGTGTATATACTTCTGCTGTGTAATAATTTGTAGCTGAATGCAGCATGGATATGGATATGCCGGATTTGATCCAGAGCAAAAGACGAATGGACGGCCTTCATCTACTGATGCATCGTCAGAAACTGGGACCCGTGAAAATGATAGCATTTCTTTCTCCAAGATTTATGAGCGAAGCAAGACGGCTGTCGAGAAGAATTCTGAAACACCCCTTCTTAGATCTTCTCTTTCATCAGTTCAGGGTAGTGTTCCTCTTAATTCTGATAAAGCGATTGCTACTAGCAAACGTACTATTGGAATCATTCAACAAGGCAAATCCTCTGAAGAATTTGCACCTGAAGCTATAGCTATATCTGCTAATAAACATGGAATCATACAACAAGGCAAATCCTCTGAAGAATCTTCACCTATATCACCTAATAATTATGGAAAAGATGTTGATGAGTTCAACTCACTGTACTCCAATTCTCCTCGAGAAAAGGAGTTGTCAGAAGAAGACGAGCAAATAAATCATGCACGACATGCTGGTCTGGTGAATGTTGAGAAGAAAATGGAACAGAAAGAGATTGAATCGGATGACCATATGGGGAAGATGAGTCATTTTCCCGAGACCAAATTATTTGGAAATGTGTTGGAAGATTCTATTGGAGGGAATGAAACAGAGAAAAGGAAGAAAGAAGCAGCTGTTCCACTATCTAACAATAATAAAGCTGGGTTAACGGATGTGAAATCTGTCCAAAGACATGACTCAATTAAAGGAAACAAATTGCCATCTGACGTTTATGCAGAGAAGAAAGAACGTCATCTGCAAACGCCTGATGGCTTACAAACGAGAGATGATTTAAGTGCTGAAATTGAAGGAAAAGAACCACAGGTTGAACTCTCTGACTGTAAAAATGAATGGAAAATGAGAGTCGAGATGCTAGAGGAAGAATTAAGGGAAGCAGCAGCTACTGAGATAGGATTATATTCTACAGTTGCTGAACATGCAAGTTCAGCAAATAAGGTTCATACTCCAGCTCGAAGACTCTCCAGATTTTATACTAATGCTTGCAAAGCGGGGTCTCAAGGTAAACGGGCAAGTGCAGCAAGAGCTGCCGTTTCAGGGTTAGTTTTGGTTTCTAAATCGTGTGGACATGATGTTCCAAGGTACGTCATGCTGGTGTATCAAATATGTGGATGTGACTTCTCTAATTTGATTCTTTATTATGCAAAATATCTCACCTGTTCAGAATATATTCTTTACAGGTTGACCTTCTGGTTATCGAATGTGATAATGTTGAGGGCCATTGTTAGCAAAGCTGCTGCAGAATTTCCACATTCTGATGGCACTGGAGTCGATGAATCGGATGACAGGGAGGATGTCACGACATTTATAACTGCCTTGGAGAAAGTTGAATCTTGGCTCTTTTCTCGAACCGTTGAATCTTTATGGTGGCAGGTTGTTTTCTCTCTCTCTCCTTGACTAATTTCTTATTTTTTACGTAGTTACTGAGATGAACTGTGATGATTTTTTTTTGAACTGCAGACTTTTACGCCACATATGCAGCCAACAGTTGCAAAAGGCAGTGATGCAACATCAGGTTCAGGTACAAAGAAAACAGTTGGAAGAAGAAACAGTTTGGTTAACCATGAGCAGGGAAATTTCTCTACAGAGTTGTGGCAGAAAGCATTCAAAGATGCCCGTGAAAGGCTTTGTCCGCTACGTGCTGGAGGGCACGAGTGTGGCTGCTTGTCTGTGCTTGTTAGAATGGTACGGCGTACGTTAAACATCTTGTCATCCATGCATTATTTTTTTTAGTGAGCACACAACTTTTGCATATTAACATATATTGTGATTGAATGCGTGATCCAATCTTGTGAACTAGATACTTGACTGGCTAAATATGCGTTACTTAATGTTGTATTGGTAGCACAATGATAGTTTTGGGTGTTTTTCAGGTAATGGAGCAGTTAGTTGATAGGCTCGACATGGCAATGTTTAATGCAATTCTACGTGAATCTGCAGAAGAAATGCCTACTGATCCTCTCTCTGACCCAATTAGTGATTCCAAGGTCCTTCCAATTGCAGCTGGGAAATCAAGCTTTGGTGCTGGTGTTGAATTGAAAAATTCTGTAAGTTCAGTCTACATTGCAAAAACATGATAGTTATCCTTTTCACTAATGCTATATTTAGTTATTCTTTCCCTAATGCTATATTTCGACCTTTGTGCTGTTGTTGAATGCGAAAGATTCTTGTTCTGCTTGAGCACTTTGAGCATATTCCGTTATTCCTCTTTATTTTTATCTTGCAGATTGGGAACTGGTCCAGATGGCTTACAGATCTATTTGGCCTAGAAGATGACTCAACTGAGCAGAGTGATATACGTGGACATGGAAAGAAATCGAAATCTTTCAAGGCTTTTCGTTTGCTCCACTCATTGAGTGACCTCATGATGCTCCCATTTGGAATGCTTGCGGATGCTTCTTCCAGGAAAGAAGTGAGCCACCATCAACACAGAATTATTTATAGAGTATCATTTATATTCTTTCCGTACTCTCATCATCCCTTCTTCTTTTTTGTGTGTGTTGAAGGTTTGCCCGATGTTTGGTCCAAGAATAATCGAAAGGGTCCTAACCAGTTTCGTCCCAGATGAATTCTGTCCAGAACCTATTCCTCAAGACATCATCGATGCCCTCGAAACTGAGGTTGGTGCATCCCATGTTAACATTAGATTGTTAGTCTAACAGCTGTCTAATATAGCTATTTCTTCTTGGTATAGGAGGTGGATTCAGAGGCTTCAGAAGATCTACTCACCACATTTCCCTGTACTGCAAGTCCTGCAAAATATACACCCCCTGCTGCAGCATTACTAACTTGTGTGGGAGAAGTTGGGAACCAAGTGCTTAAGACCAGCAGATTATCATCACTCAAGAAATCCTACAATAGTGATGATGAACTAGATGAGCTCGACTCGCACTTCACTTCTATAGTTCCTGATAGCTTTCAGAGTTCTGCTTTAGCAAAACTCGGCTCGATAGCAAAAGAGAAGGGTGGTAGAAATGTTCTCAGGTATCAGTTGCTCAGAGAGGTATGGCAAGATGATGAGTAAATTGTATGTATATATATATATATATGTGTATATATGTGTATATATATGTACATCCCACTGTATACACCTCCAGGACATGAAAGTGTTTGGAGAAACATTAAAAACTTGTTACAATTTTACAATGGACAAAGAAAATAGATTCCCAAATATGTAAGCTTTATTCAGATGTGCAATTGTGTTATCTTCATTAAGAAGTGTTTTAAGGAGTGACAATAGATTATAATTACAGCGAATATGAAGTTCTTTACAATTAACCCCAGGAAATTAGAGTAATGAGGGGGTAATTATCTTCCCTCTGCCATATAACTTTTCCCCTTTTTTGCATACTTATTTTTTTTGACATCCGATTCGTTCTACTATTGTTGTTTCACCATCTCTTGCTCCTGCAAAGTTGATTTTTTTTTTGAACAATTAGGATCATGGTGATACATACACATACTTGTATTTCTATGGTGGTGGTTTTGAGATCAACAGACTTACAGCTTCGATTGCAGACCATCAGATGGGGTCTTTAAGGCATCGTAGTGCCCATAACCATGATATAAAACGCGAATTGGGTTCTCCTTCCCATATTCTTGACCATATTCGGCTATAACCTGGAGGCAATTCTTCTTCTTATCCCACATGTGAACAGTTATTGGAAGCCTGAAATTTGTTTTATTTCTTGAACATTCTTCATCAAGATAATGAGAAAAAAGTGTAATCTTTCCAGAATGGGTAACTTAAAACTTGAGAGATACTTTCCCAATACTAGTGTTATTCTGATTACAGCAAGGAATAGTAAACTACAACACCTACTGTAGCACGTATGATGCCATTAGAAGCTCAGGTTCTCCTCCCCATACATGGGGCTGTCGCATCTTTGCAACGTAAGTATCAAAATCACCTTCAACAAACCTGGAAAGAACACAAAATTCGTGTAGGAAGTTCAATAAATGCTAGAGATTTTACACCCTGTTTATGTGAAACGAATTGCAAGAGGCAAGTCCTATATAGAGTTGTGTAGTAATAACATGATTAAAAGACATAATGAAATTGTTTTCACTTACAGATAATTAAACTACCCAAAAATACAGGTTTACTGAACTATCCTTACCATTCAGTATCTGATCGTCTCTTGATGAATTCATCAGCAACCTGCATAACCAATGGTGTCCCCTTCTTTAAGCAAAATGTAAATAAGCATCTGAATTCCTTCCATTATTGAAAAAAACATAAAAAAGAACAGATTTTACTGCTGCTCTAAGATCATCAGCAAGTTCCTTTTCTTGGCTTTCGCTTGGAGATGGCTTTCCTGCTCTTAGACAAGCACCATGAACCACGGATCGAAACAAACACCTCCCATCACCTGGTATCCCTGCATCAAATATGTTAATAGGCCCATCAACCCAACTATGAACTATTGAAGAAATGCAAAAGAACCAAAGGGTAAAAGATAGTGGAAGAAAATGATTCTCATAGTTAAAAATATTCACAAAATGGAGTAAATTCATCATCTTTGCCCAACCTAGATGTTAATAATATTTCTGCAAGTTTCATCTAGCCATCCATAGGCATTAAATTTAGTTAAACATTTCTAATTTGAGAAAAGTGCTCGATTCTCCATTCTCTAGAGACGATCACTACTAGTAGTTTGAATATATCGACAGAGAGAAAAAGAAGCATGAATATCTTGATCATGAAATAGTACTTTCACAAAATTATGAAACATTATATTCACATACCTGAACCAAATTCCATATTAACAGAATGAATATCCCAAAAATTGGAAAAGAAAGTTGGAGCATTTCCTCAAAGAAAAGCTCTTAATAACAACACAAGAAGCTGAAACAACACATTCACGCCAAAATAGTGTGAATCTGACGAAAAGAATAAACAAAGAGTGGCGAGTATGATCTAAGCTTCAAACAAGCAACCTAATTGTGTCATCAATTATTATAAAAAAAAAAAAAAAAAAAAAATTGGAAAACATACTAATAGTGTGGAGATGGTTACCGAGCGAAAGTTTAAATTTAGGCATGGGCAGTGGAGATTTTAAGCAGCGAAATGGCATAATAGATATATAAGTTGAGTTGTGTGTGTAATTTTGCAGAATCGAAATTCTACGACATTGTTAATTTGTTTTTACCTGATGTTGATGATTCCGTGGAGAGGGAGCATAATGCCTGGTTGTAAAGTGGGGGATTCACTTCTTCACTGTTTCACCGAATCGAATTCGATCCAGGCATTGGTGGAGAAGATGACTCGGTCTTTCCGAGTTGACCCAATTGGTTTCTAATTCAGGTTTCTACTTTCTACCCGAGTTTACAACCCGTTGAGTCAATGTCTCATTTTATTTCCATTTTGCTTATTAATGCTATTGAAATCTGCCTAATACTTGCTTACAAGAGTTCTTTCACATTTATTATGACCTAATTATTAATTCTATTTTCCTTCACATTTACTATGACCTAATTGTTAATTTCTTTTTTTTTTAACGAATTCTTGATTTTCTATAACTTAATTGTAAGTGTTACAAATTGACAGCAGCAACGACATGGAATAATCCTAAATGCTTCCCTCGATTTGATTGTTGAATTTATTTAGATATTTCACACGAATTTAAAAAATTATTAAATAATAATAAATATATTTGAAAGGTGCTCCATTTGTTTATGAGGTTTACTGTTTTGTTTTTCTTTTTAAAGAATTTTTTTGTCGCATAGTAATTGGTTTTTACACTAATTGAGTATTAATTTTGTTATTTTTATAATAATATACATTAAAGTTTAAACCACCATATAGATAAATAAAAAGTATAATTAAAACATTACACATATATTTATTTCTATTTAATAACTTTCTTAGTTCAGTTCGTATGGATAATGGAACACCCTAAAACCTAAAAAGACAAACAAAAAATAGAACTAAATTGGAATATGAATTTAATTTTGCAACATAACAAATAGTTGGACCTTATGTACGAGAACCCAAAACAGCCCAACTTGGTCCTTCAATGGGCCAGATTAGCTAGGCTTAGATGAGACACTGGGCTTTAATATAAGATTACTCTTTAATGTGCCCAATAGGTTGGGCTTATATTTTCTATTTTTAAACCCAATTGAGCCCGCCCAATGGTTTAAAAATTGGGTCCCCCAACTTTAGGAGATACACCCTCTAAATACTTTTATTATTTTATTATAATATAAAAATACAATACTACCCTTCAATAAAATCCTCATTTTTCTCCCACCTTCCTCTTCCACGCTTCTCACGGCCGTTCTCCATCACCAGTCAATATTTCAATCCTTCACATCGGAATATTGATTAATCCATGCATCTAAATCTATATTTGTACTAATTTTTCAATCCTGCTTCACATCAATCCCAACATGTGACCTCCAAACACATCGCCACCATCACCGTTAATCTGGGAAAAAAATCACTACCCACCGCCGTAGCTGCCGCCGTGCCCGGCCTCCCTCCCCTTGCTGGCTATTTTTGTAATTACTGAGTAGAGCTTGAAGGTAGTGCTATGTGGCCTGATTTTTTTTTTTTGGAAGAAAATTGTTTGGAGATTTTGAGGGTTGAGGAGAGGGAGAGTTTGATTGGTTGAGTTTAGATGTGAGCCGACGACGACTCGGCGAGTAGCGGCACTGGAATGTGATTGGAGTTTGTTGTAGACCGGCGGCTATTGTAAGATGGCAGTAGTTGCTTTGGTTCAAATTGACAGAAGGGTAATATTGTACATTACCATGAGTATTGCTGCTCAAGAAAACGGGTTCTCGTTACAGACTTAACACACTTTTTCACTTCTTTTCCCACTTTTTACAAAGTTTACGATTAATCTTCTGCATTGGCGATTGTTCTTCGTAAACTCTATAGGAATCAGGTAAATCATCTATCGATTGTTTTTTCTTCTTCTAATTATTGTTAAAAAAACCTCAACTCCATACCTGACCACCGACGGTCCGACACAAAAGCAAGCAATTACTGTGAAGAAAATTTCGGTAAATCGCTTTGCTCAAAGAACTGATGTTTATCAGAGATTTTTAATCACAAATTCGTCCTAGTATGAACGTAGAAGTGATGTTCCTTGTCTGTTAATTCTCCTCAATTAAATCAACCTGCTATTTCTTCTGTGTGAGATCTGACTAGAAGAAAAAAGAAAATCCTGTACAATTTTCTGGATTAGAAATTAGATCATGGCTAACCTGTTGAATTTGGGGTCAGTTTAGTGTCCAATGTAACAGGGTTGCTTGTTCCCCTTTCTAAATATGAGGGGGTGAATGGTTCCATTTGACATAGATAAAGGGCTTGGTTGGACAAGATAAAACATTACATTAGGTACTTGGTCTTAGGGCAAAAAATTAGGATCTTAGAAGCACATTTTCCCTTTTGTATTGAAATTCTTTTGCACCCTGGTCTCTGGTTATTATTGAGAATTTCAATTGCAATAAAATTAAAATTATAGTGTGTTTACCTCTTTGATGGCTGTGTTAGTTTAGTACTCGGTTGAACTGTGGAATAATATGTTCCTGTGAAGTGCCGTTTAACTGGAGTTTGTCGGTAAGGAAATTAAGAATTGGTAATTCTTGTTTTAGTTTTAGTGTATTCTATTTTTGATAGAATTCATATTGCAGTTGGAAGTTTGGACATGTAAAGATTTACTGATTATAAGTTGGGTTTTGTTGATTATTTTCTCTTTGTAAAGGGGACGATGATTGGGATTGATTTTAGTGGGCTTGAGCCCTTGGCACCAGTTAAGGGAAACAGAGATGTTTTGGATAATGAGATTTTGGCTGCGCCATCTTTTGCACTTCCTACTACCATTGATGTGAGCTTGGTTTCATTCTATTTCATTTATATTGGCTCTTTGATTACTATTAACTCTTTGAGCCTGAAATGACTAAGTTTCTCTTCATTCTTCCTATTTTTTCCTGTTTAGTTTGATGGATTTCAGAAAGCCTCAGTACAGATGGTAAAGCCTGCAAAGGGAACCACAACCCTGGCTTTTATATTCAAAGAAGGTGTCATGGTTGCTGCTGATTCTCGTGCGAGCATGGGAGGATATATATGTAAGCCCTTATTCAATCTTAACTAAATATTGGGTTTGTCATATTTGGTGCTGATTTTATTTGTAAGGGATTTCAACCTCATGAATGATTGTCTTCAAGATAATCCATTTTGGGGCCGTGATGTTAATTTGATCTCAATATCTTACTAGTGAAATTTACCTGGAGTACAAAATAGTGATTTACCTTCTCCATGGTTGTTTGGATTCCCATGTCAAAATGGCCCTAATAATCATATAATTATTGCAGCATCACAATCTGTCAAGAAAATCATAGAAATTAATCCCTATATGCTTGGTACAATGGCTGGAGGAGCTGCTGACTGTCAGTTCTGGCATAGAAATCTAGGAATCAAGGTACCTTAGTTGGATTTTGCATCTTATCTTTCATCTTTACAAAATCTGTTAGGTGGTTCCAATTCAATATTTTCATGAAAGAGTGCATGAGCATGAGCTATGTTGTTCAAACTGGGAGTTCGTGCACTCTAGATTTCATTTTATGTATTTGGGCTCCTCATATTATTTGGTGGAACTTCTGCTTGATTGAATCATGTGATTTGGATTATGGGCTTTTGAAAGTTGGAAAGTGTTCTCCAATATTTTTCCCTCTATTAATGAACAGAAATAACTAAATTGAAGACATGGGTTAGAAATAGATTTATCATTATTAGTTTAGAAGAAGATTTCGTTGTTTGATGTTCCTCTGTGATGCTTTGAGTGACTGCATCATCCTTGCACACACATATATTTATGTGTGTTTGTGGGTTCCTTCTTGGCCTCCTTCATGGATGCAAGGCTCTTGTTTTGAGATACCATATCCTAATGAAAGATTATGACTGAATGATGTCTGTGCATATTTCAGTGTCGTTTACATGAATTGGCTAATAAGAGAAGAATTTCTGTTGCTGGAGCTTCAAAAATGCTGTCAAACATTCTGTATTCCTATCGAGGAATGGGTTTGTCTGTTGGCACAATGATTGCTGGCTGGGATGAAAAGGTGAGGATGAAATTAAGCATTCTGCTGTCCCTTAAAAAAGTGTAACTCTTTTGCTGGTTGTTTGGTGCAGGGTCCAAATCTCTATTATGTGGACAGTGAAGGTGGGAGGCTTAAAGGGACTCGATTCTCAGTTGGTTCTGGTTCACCATATGCTTATGGTGTTTTGGACAGCGGGTGTGTTAATGTCCACACTCTCTTTTACACTGTTTTTATTTACAATCTTTTGGTTTTTACATTCTTTGGCAGCTGCTAGAAATTACCTTGCACTTCATATTGCTACAAATAAATAAATACCATTTGCATCAAGGCATAGAATTCCCTATGGTTTATCCATATAAAGCTATGCTAATTGGTGGTTCAACTTTCGTCTATTTTAATTATTAAAATTCAGTTGGCCATGTCTCTAGCTGTTTCTTAAAGAAATCTGGATTTGATAATCCAATTCAGTTGACCATCTGAATTTTTTCTAGATACCGTTTTGATTTGTCTGTTGAGGAAGCTGCAGAGCTGGCTAGACGAGCAATCTATCATGCAACATTCCGTGATGGTGCCAGTGGTGGTGTTGCAAGCGGTAATGCACTTTCTCCCTCCTTTCAGTTATGTAATTTTCTTATTATTATTCTCTTTCCTATCTTGACCTCCTCCTGCCCCCCCCCAAACAACCAGTATACCATGTTGGGCCAAATGGATGGAAAAAGCTGTCTGGTGATGATGTTGGAGAACTCCACTATCACTACTATCCCGTTGAACCTTCAACTGTGGAACAAGAGATGACCGAGGTACCTATTGCATGAAGAATGAACCGAAGTTTGGGTTTTTTTTCTGTCATCAGTCATTTGCTTCGGATATTATTGTGACAATATAGTTTACAACAGCTTTTCCCATAACTAAGTTGGCTGTTTTTTTTTTTTTTTTTTGTAACATTTTATTTTTAAATTCAGCTACACGCTCTTACCATTTTCCCACACGAAACCCTGTTTCAATAGAGTTCTTCCTTTCAGAAAAAGGCTAGTGGTGACTACTGATAAATAACAGATTAAGGAAAACCTCCTCTTGTGCAAGGAACACCCCCAATGTTAGTTGCCTGTGTTAATGCTTTTGATAGGCGTTTTATGCAGAAACTAGGCGCAAAATTATTGAACCCTTTTACTTTTCCTGTTTTGGTTGATTGCTAGTGTTTTACAACAACTATATTTAGACTTTACTACATGTTGGATGGGATTGAAAACCATTTCTCTTTGGCTAAAAACATGCTAAAAGTGGTGCTTCAAGTATATGTAGCTCATAGCTTTGTGCTGTCTATAGTTGCAGTTTCTCTATATATGTAGATATTTTTGTTATTACATTTATATTTTGGAGCACATGATTGAAGGATTGCCCTAACAATAATCACCAATAGAATAATGCTAATGGAAACCTTTGCTTGGCAGCTAATTCTAGGTATGTCAGCTGCATGAATCCACTATATTGGGTAATGGGGCCCTCCATTTTACTCATGAATGAATATGAAGAACTAATTGAGAATTATCTTTGTTATCAAGTCTAGAGATTGTTTCTTTCTTCTACATTTTCCAATTGATTTTGTATAGGGAAATGATTATTACCAATGACATAGGAACCTAGGAGCATAATGCCTCATATATTATACATAAAAGAGACATATACATCCTTTATTACCTTGCTTATGGCCAAATTTATTGATTATGTATAATTACACTGTATGTACAAATGGTGTATAAGAGTGTTACTCTCTACTTATAACTTTGATATAAAAAGATTAAGAATATATTATGAATATGAAATTGAGATCTCTCAATATGATTATTACACAATATTTTAGGGTGGAACTAGAAGAAGTTAAAAAAAATGATCCAACTTTTATTAATAAAATGACATTGACCCACTTATAGAAAAATAAAATTATGACTCAAATATTTTTCGTTTCTTATTATTAGTATTTGATTGTATGGATAATTAAATATTGCAATCGTGTAATAGAACTAAATGTATATTTTCTTCACGTGCGAACCCTACCATTGAATCAATCAATTTAGAGCAAGCAACAACAGCATTTGTATTCCCAATATCCAACTGCACATAATTGCTACCAGTTTGCAGAATAATGCACAGACAATCAAACTATAATAAAATAGTACAATTTGGGAAAACACACACTTATACATACTTTTGTTAGCTTCTAAGCATGTTTTCATGATTAAGTTATAATGCAATGATCCCATCTCCACTAAAATAATAAAAGTAGATCAACTGTATTATAATTATTTTTTTATAATGGGGCAGTGAAAGTCAAACAAAGGGAAAAAACGAGTGTGTGAATTAATATAGTGCTTCTCTCTTTGTCCCATTATTCATTGCATACTATTTTATGACACTTATTATTATGATTGTGAATTATCACAAATGCTAGATGCAGTGTGGGACTATTTGCATCTACACCAAACAAACAAGAATTCACAAATTGCTATCAATTATTTGGAAGTGACCAATCAGATGAAGATGAGGAGGAAAGGCACTATCACTTTTTCCTAGTACATCCTTGTAATGAAATTGCCCATGAAAGATTCCTTCAACTATTTTCCCTACAAAAATTCCTATATAATAGGAAAATAAAGATATTAATTTGGATGAGATCCATGTGTATTACCTAATATCTATGCTCAACGATGATGTAACGAGATTATGTGCATCATCAAAACATTAACCATTATAAAATTTAAGAATTATTTTTTGTTCACACTTCAGAAATCGGTAATTGAAAAACTCAAGTCGAAAAAAAAAAAAACCTAACTTGTTCTAAACTATAGTATCACCTAGTGTCGATTGCGTAATTCATTGATGTGGCATCTTACGATGGATTTCAGATAATCATATTTGAAAAATGAGTGTTAATGTTTCTTTCTTTGATCATACAAAGTGATTCTCTTGTAAATAGCTACTAATAGTCCTATTTATTAGAGTTACTGAAGTGATACCTTTACATGGCCGAACTAATACTGTTTCGCTAGTGCACTAATACCTTGTCTGCATGCACTAGCACTTTATTCATCCACGTGCAGCTGTGCGCGTGTAACAAACTTGTAACTGATTTCTGTTAGTTGTTACGCTCTAACTGATTGACATGTGATCAGTAGAGTCTATTTATACTGTAAGTCAGCTCTTATGAGCTCAGATTAATAAATCACATTTTAAATTTGTGTTGATCTCAACATGGTATCGCGAGTCGGTTACAAGTCGATCTAAAATGGTTACTGTGTATCTTCATGCATGCTCTGCTCATCTTCATCTAATCTTCTTCAGTTTTCCTTGTATCTTCATCCAGTTTTCCTTTACATCTTCATATCTTCATCCAGTTTTCCTTTACATCTTCATATCTTCATCCAACTTTTCTCTATATCTTCAAATCTTCATAACCACTTCATAACTCTGCTCTTCCGTATACCTTTTAGATATGGATCCAACTCTTCCTCTGTCTAAATCTAAACTCCCTACCTTCATTAATCTCCATATTCGTCTGGATCGTTCCAATTACCAGTTTTAGTGATCTCAGATTCTCGCCACTGTGCGCGCACATGGTTATGAGGATGTTCTGCTTTGTAATGCGGACTCCATTCCGGCGCTCGATTCCAGTTCTGATACTGATGTTCACTGGAATCGCCATGATCAATTCCTTATGAGTTGGATGTTCAGCTCTGTTGGGAAATTTAGAGTTTTGATGAAAGTTCTAAAACACATGTAATAGGACAAGTCAGACCTGTTAGCTGACTGATGTTTATATTACCGTTTATAGAATACCAGTTGATAATTACTGTATAGAACAACTGATGTAATAGATATGTCACATATTGAGGGGAACCTCAATATGTATAAAATCCGAAGATCCAAAGAATAGCCGATATCATGGACCGGAATGCAAGAGAAGAACAAAAGATCGGATTCGATCAAGTCGGATATCTCGGTTTGAAGTCATGAAGCTCAAACTTCGAGAATACTTGCGGATCGGATGACTTCGGAAGATCGTTTGAATTCTTTTTCTTATAATTCAGTATCGATTCCGATCGGTCACCACCAGTGAGTGTGATGTTTCACCAAATCATCGTCGATGATCCGAACAAGAAGAATGTCAACCTTAGTTGGAAGAACAACACCGAAAAGTCGCACAATTACGGGATTTGGTCGCCGCTTTCTCCAATGGCTATAAAAGACACTATTCACGCTTTTTCGGCCATTCAAATCACATCAATCTTGCAAACTACCAAATATACGAAATTCAAATTGCTCTCCAGCGGCTCTTTGATTTGAGGTCTATAAATATGGGATCACAAAAAACACGGAAACCCCGAACGATCAAGAAGCTCAAGCTATAATCGATTTCCACCACGAAGAACACGAACAAGAAGATTATTTTATTAAGTGTTCATCCCATAAGTTCTTAGCATAGAAATCTTTTCATCTAGGTGATAGGCTATCTTAAACACTAGAGAAGATTTCATAGTTGGAACCAAAACAATCTTATCCAAACCCAAAGTTAGGTTAAGTTGTTTAGCAAGATTCGGACTAGGGTTTCTAGTTACGATTTACGGGATCGGTTGAGTGAGAACTCTTTAAATATCATCGATTGTCTTGTGTTGGACTAACACAAAAATCTAAGTCCATTGGTTTAGTTGGTGCCCCTTGTGATAGGGAAAGTGGGCGTGGGGTGGTTTGTCCGAACCACTATAAATCTTGTGTATTTTACCGCTTTGTTGTTTACACAATCGCACACAACTATTAAAGCATCATACATATTCTAAGTTAAGATCGGCCCTAGCACCAAGCTTACGATCGATCAAGTTGACACTTTAGTCAATTTGGTTAAAAAGACCGACTTTGGAATCGATTTATCAAAACTGGTTTTTCACACGGGTAAAACTTAGCTTCCTGACATCGGTTAAAACGATAAATCTGCTTAACAGCGATTAGTAAGTTGATTATCGATCCAAACCGATTTTTCAGACTCGATCAAAGCTAATTGCTCTCACACCTAATCTGCACAAAAAGTTTTTTTGAAGTCTATTCACCCGCCCCTCTAGACTTACGCCCACACAAAACCCGTTTGGGACCTACAAAGCGGTGGTTCTACGGACCAGCGGCTTTGAGTATCATCGATTCTTGAGGAAGAATCTTTGTGGTCATTTGAATCTTGAAAAACCGTTTTTAAAACTCATTCGTTTTTCCAAAATCAATGGATAATACCTACGGTATGTATCATGATCTGCCGAAGTTCTCAATTGATGAGTATGCAGATTGGGTCATTTATAGTGCAAACCATCTAGGTTCGATTAGTGGCGAGAATGTTGAAAGTCATTGAAAGAGGACCCATCATCATATATTACGACAACCCTGCGGTTGGAGGAGATCCAACTTTGCGGGAAGTCTTGTACAAAAAAGCCCGGCCTTGATGGAAGAGGAAAGGAAATCAGTATACTCTAGATACAATCGACGGGCATATTATCATGAAAAGCGATGGACAAGGTCACCAAGGAAAAGATTAAATATCTCAAAAGCTGCGAAAAGCAATGTGGGATACTCTAAATTTGAGATATGCGAAGGAAATGAAGACGCGTCTACTACCCGAACTAGTGAAGATCTTTGCCCAACGAGACCATCAACGAACTTCGATGGAAGGATTACTATGTCGATTGAATAAGCTACGAGAACTTGGTAGAGATGTCGACAAGGACATCAACTACAAGATCTTAAGATCCTCACCAAGAAATGGGATATGAAAGTCACGGTAATCAAGGATTGCCAAGACATTTCAAAGATGAAAAAGCTTGTTCTTAAGCCTTAAAAGCTCACGAGTTCGATTTAATTGAAAGAGGACAAGCGAGATGAAGATGAGGTGCCATTTGAAGCCTCAACTTCCAAATCGATTGCGTTTAAGGCAAAGTCAAAGTCCAATGAACCCGTTGGAAACATCACAATGAGCAGTCTTCGCTTTTGAAACTAGAAAAATCAAATATTCAACTTGGTAAGTATCGAAGATTCTATAAAGATTATCAACACAAGATAGGAGATCACCCAACAGATCTGATCGATCATGAGAAGAAAAAAAAAGAGATAATCTAAATGATGAGAGAAGAGATAATCGATCCGAAAAGAAGGAGCTCGAGACTACTATCGTAAAGGGAAGTCACATAATAGATCATCTGAGACGGAGTGATTCACGTGGATCAGGGCGTGCTTCAACCTGAGAAGCGGTCACTTTTAGATGCCGCCGGACTGAACGCCAAAAGAAAGGGAAGAAAAGAAGAAACGAGAAAGAAAAAAGGACGGAAAAAGCCATGGTTGTTGACACATCCGAATCGACGATTCTATCCGCCCCTTTCGGATATAGAAGATTTATGTTTGATCGATCATTGGCTTCTATGAAAATGAAGATATGATATTCTCTTGGATGATGATGAGATTAGATGGCAAGGAGGACCAACTGAGGTAACCTTCAAACTTACACCGCTTATTTTTGGGGAGATTGACTTTTTTACTCCGAGCAATTGCTTGATCTCTCCAACGCAAGAGACACTTATGCTATAGTGGATTTGAAAATGACAAGCTAAGGATCGAAATAAACTTTGTTAAAGAGAACGATCTCAATAAAAGCTTCTCGAAATCTAATTAAGTCGGCGAAAGGCAAATTCGAGGAACTTTCGAAAGTTAAGTCTTCCGATCGGGAGAAGCAGATCAAAGATCACTAGCAATTAACAAACAAAAAGTTCGATGACTTCAAAATCCTTCGGGCTAAATTTGATGAGCTATTCGAATTTGCATGAGAGTCTAAAATCTTCGAGGATAATCTGCAAGAAAATAGAGGTTCTTACAAAATCTTCTAAAATTGTTCAAGATATGAACACCTATTTTCGAACAACGATTAACAAGAAGGGTCTTGGGTATGAGAACCCTTCCACATCCTCAAAAGCCCCGGTTGATTCACCTCAAAAAGGTGTAATCAGACGAGTTTCGACAAAGATACACCAAAAGCCGGACTTGTATCTAATAAGGGAAAAAAGACCGGTTGAAAAGTAAGGTAAAGGCCAAACTAACTAGAAAGAGAAATGGACCTTAACGGTAAAACATCACCGAGGAATCGAGAAGAATCGGTTCTTAAGAAGAGACCTCAACTCGATCAACGGATCGGTATCGAAAAAAACAACACAGAAAAAGAAGTCTAATCTCGAGACCCAATCAAGGTTTTTTGCCGAATAAGCACGCTTTTAGCAAAAACCACCTATGCCAAAAAAAAGATATGAATCTTTTGATGGTAGCGATCGTACCTACCCCTATAATCGTAAAACCCAGGTCACTTTTTTTTGAGCCCTTGGAAGAAAAGAAAAAGCAAAAAAGATAAATCTCAAGTCTTCTAAGTCACCAAAGGCTCACATAATAATCATACCAATCGAAAGCATATAAAGAGATGTATGATTATGTTGATAGGTATGAGAGACAAAATTAGGCCTTGATCTAAGCGATCACAATAGAAGTGCTTCTGTTTGTATGGATCCCCAAAACCAAACCTAACCCCTCAAGACCCAATCCAAAAGGGGTACCTAAAATTTGATTTGATTGCGGGTTGGCGTGGGTGCGGCCAACAAAGGAGGGTGTCAAGCAACTATCTGGTACATCGATAGTGGATGCTCAAGGCACATATTTGGAAGCAAACACCTCCTCAACTCTTACATAGAACGTAAAAGGCCTGCGTGTACTCTTCGGTGATGATAACTTTGGTTATACCAAAGGATTTGGAACCTTAGATAATGATGATGTACAAATGGCGGAGTCTAGTATGTCGAAGGTCTAAAGCACAACCTATTATCGGTTTCAAAATTCTGCGACCAATGATTCAATGTTGAGTTCTCGATGATTAATGCACTATCAAGAATCGAGCCACTCAGCAGATTTTCTTGGTTCAAGGAAAGGGACGATCTACACATGATTGGACAGTTGCCCAAGAAATACATGCCTAATTGTTAAGAGTTCCAAAAGTAGCGGTTGGCTCTCGCACAAAAGAATGAGTCATCCGAACTTTAAAACTCTTAATAAGATAGCAAGGATGTCTCTAGTGGAAGGACTTCGAATGAAGTATTTTCAAAGGATCGGACATGTCTTTGCATGTCGGAAGGAAAACGGTCAAATCTTCATTCAAGGGAATTTCGGACCCAAGATCCGGCCAGGTATTCGGTTTGCTTCATATGGATCTATTTGGACTAGTTACACCGGTGGGTCTCGTGACGATATAAATATACTCGTAATCGTGGATGATTATTCCAAGTTTTTACGGGTTATATTCTTACATAAGAAGAATGAGGCGCCGAAGTGCCTTAAAAGATTACAAAATGAGAAGGGTTTTTCGGATCGGATAAAGGAACGAAATTTACGAACTCTTTTATAAGCGATTTTTGCTCTAAGTTTGGTATACAACATGAGACATCGGTACCAAGAACGCCACAAATGAGAATGGAGTAGCGAAGCGAGAAAACAGAACCTCAAAGAATCGCCGCGATGTTAAATGAACATGCAATACCAAGCCGTTTTAGCGTAAGCAATATGTCATACCGTAAGCGGATGTCTTCGACTAAGGCTCACTACAAAACACCCTTATCGTGGAAAGGCGAGAAAAACCTGTGTTTCTTACTTCCATATTTTTTGAGTGCAAGTGTTTCATACACAACAATGGGAAGAATCGGTTGAAAACTTTTGAGGCCAAGTCGGATGAGGGTATATTCTTAGGATATTCCTCATCTAGCAAAACTTTTCGGGGTTTACAACAGGCGAACCCTAGTTGTGGAAGAAACACCCATGTAGTCTTTGATGAAACATCTTTCGAACAAGAGAAATCGCCTCGAACAAGATGTACCGATCAACCGTGCACGATGCTTTCGAAAAATGGATCGCCTAACGATCAAGGAAAAAGAATCGACATCGTAAAATTATACATTCCAGATCTACTGATTCACCGGATCAATCGAGATCTAATCTCTCTGGTTCGAGATAAATATCAGCCCCGAACCATCCGGTTCGGGGAAACTGAAGTTTGACATCATCACATGATGAGTCCAACATCGGTTGAGGCGTGTTCTTATCAAGTGGATCATAACTCGCACCACTCCCAATCGCTAGTAATGAATCTTTATCAAAAATGGATGATGTTCTCCAAACCCGCCTTAAATCGATCGAGCGAAGGACACGGATAACTAGTCATCCATGATCCGATCATCGGAGACCATCGATAGAGTTAAAACTAGACATCAGTTGGTGAAAGTGCCATGTATTGTTGTTATCCGTCTATGAAGGAACCAACAAGCTGTAGAGGAAGCTCGTAAAGACACAAGGATTCTAGCCATGCTGGGCGATTCGAGAGAAATCAAGTTTGGGAACGGTGGGCCGGACAAATCATCAAGGCGTAATTGACACGAAGTGGGTATTCAAGAACAAGAGAGATGAGAAAAATGTCATAACCAGGAATAAGACAAGACTTGTTGCTAAGGGGTATTCACAATCAGAAGGAATTGATTATGATGAGACCTTTGCACCGATTATTCTTTAGAAGCCATTAATTTTTTTCGGCATATGCTTCCCACGAGGGTTCACTGTGTGTATCGATGGGCGTAAATAGTGCATTCTTAAACATGGTACTAGCAGAGGAAGTTTATGTCGAACAACCTCCAGACTTTGAAAAGGGCAACCAAGTGTACCGTTTAAGAAAAACTCTTTATGGCCTGAAACAAGCTCCTCGAGCTTGGTATGATACACTCTCTCAGTTCTTGATAGACAGTGGGTTCACTAAAGGAGCGATGGGGAGAACCTTATGAGAATAGAAGATTTAATGGTTGATTTCGTGGGCGACATCATCTTGGATCTCCCAACAAGAGTCTATGTGAAAGATTGAAAAACCGATTTGAGGAAGTTCGAGATGTCCATGATGGGTCGGATGAATTATTTTTACGGGTCTACAAGTGAAGCAAAGCAATGTGAGAAGGGATATTCATCGCCAAAGCAAAGTACACTAGGAATCTATTGGCTAAGTTTGGAGTTCAAAAGCGTAAGGAAGCCAAAATTCCTATGATGATTGGATTCAAGATGGATCGGATGAGGATGGTCGAAAAAACAAATCGAAAAGAATATAGGGCTCTCATTGGATCCTTATTATACATTGCCGCCCAGACCTAGATATCACTTTTTGCGATGAGGTGTATGTGCGATTTGAGGCAAATCCTATGCAAAGCCACCTAGAAAGCGATAAGCGGATTCTTAAGTATCTGAAGGGATAAACCTTGGATCGGATGATAATCTAAACTTAGTGGGTATTCGATTTCGATTATGGAGGTTGCAAGATTGATGAAAAATCAACCTCGGGAACATGGGCCCGATCTCGTGGTTTTCAAAAAAGCGAGACATCGATTTGCGACATATTCGAGAATATATGGGAATATTACTCCGCTTAGTCGGCGGTGAGGATTATAACATTGTAGCTAAGAATATACCTATATTACGTGACGATAATAGTGATATTGCAATCACTTTCGTAATCATGTTCTACATACAAGATGCAAGCATGTGGATGTCGGACACCATTTTATAAGAGATCATGTTGAAAAGAAGAATATCGAATGGAAAAAGATTCATCTTCGATATCTGAGGAAAAGTCGATATTCTAACCAAGCCACTAGCCGAGATCGATTGAGAGAATTATGCATGAATTAGAGTGGCACGGATCTTGGAGAAAAAGCTCCTAAAATGCTTGATGGGATGATCTCGAACCCGGTGGTTAAGAGACTAACCAAAGTTAAAAAGGAGTAAGTTGAGTTTGGTATCTCAATCGATCGTAAGATCGATCAAGGAACCGATATAAGAAGGTCTTGATCAGTTACGATTTGTCGATTAAAAAACCGATCGATTGAAGGTTTATCGGTTAAGGTTTATCGATTAAAGGCGATCGTCTTAAGGAATTATCCGATTAAACCCGGTTTGGTTATTTCGCTTTGTAAGTCAATTAGTTCGATACTCAACAAGCAAGAATCACAAGATTAAAGCTTACATCGCATAAAAAAGCATGGTA
Organism: Stenogyne calaminthoides; assembly: GCA_037126765.1. Lineage (NCBI taxonomy): Eukaryota > Viridiplantae > Streptophyta > Magnoliopsida > Lamiales > Lamiaceae > Stenogyne > Stenogyne calaminthoides. The sequence goes on from JBBCBC010000083.1 coordinate 161,155, forward strand.
ATTTACACAACAATGGAATAATAGAAATTTTCATTGATAAAGACAGAAGGTCGATTTACTTTACAAGTTACAAGTACAAGAGGAGAGGGGAGGTCAAGACATAAGTCATAACCGAAAACCCTAAACCTATAACCCTAAACCCTCATCCTAACCCTAGAAGAGGGGAGAGAGAGATTTTAAGATCTCATGCTCCCATTTTCCCCACTTAACAAGGGTAAGAAGGCTTTGAAATAATCCTAAAGCCCTCACCGAAGCTAAAACCAATGGGCGAGAGAGGCCTTGATAGGATTTTTCTAAGCGAGAGCCCTTAGACTGAAGTCAATGGGCTCTCCAAAATTAAATGGAGCACGTGTGCAAGAAAGTGGTTCAAAGACCTTATGGGCACATGTGTGCATGAAAAAAATAGAGTTGATATCTGAAGATGGATTTGTTATCCGATCCGCACCGTATATCAAACTCATGTTTTATATCGATCGAGTCTGTTGATGCTAGTTTATCTCGATAGACACACAAAGGTGCATACGGTTAGGAGAAGTGTCCTACCGGTTGACAATGAAGAAGAACTTCGCCATTTTGGTGGTAGAGAAGCTTGGCAACAATTGTATGTGAAATCTTTGATGACAACGAAAAACAAAGTGATAAAGGGACACACAAGGTTGATTTGAGAAGTGAAATCATTGAAAAAGGGGTAAAGGAAGTCTCACGGAAATAAGGGTTCACCGGGATACATGATTCTACAAAGAAGATAAGTATGGTGAATGGGTTATGTTGTGTAAAACATTGGTCCAATTTATAGAGGTAAGGGTGCAAATGCAAATTTGATTTCAAAAAGCCTTTTAGAGAAATTTGCATCACAAGGACGTGTAGGAATTGGCTTGCCGATAATTGGATAAATTTATGGCGGATTGACATATCAAAATATTCGGACTATAATTACAAGATATGTCAAATCGTACAACTTAGGGAATAGAGACTACTATTCTAGACTAAGTTTTAGCGGTAACCACGTATCCCAAGAATTGGCTTGATCGAGAAGAATCGATTAGGTCAATGAAACTGATTATATCTGGCCCGATCGATGAGGAAGATCGGTTGAGCTTGATACAACAACAAATCGATATATTCTATGAGAAACAAAAATATCGAGTTGAAGAGGAACTTCAACCGATACGAGATCGAAAAGGGAAATCGGGGACGAAAAGTGAAGCGGATCGGTTGAAAAAGAACGGTTGGGAAATTATAAGGATTAGGCAGAAAACTAAGATCAACAAGTGGAATCAACAACTACAAGTGGTATTGATCGATTACAATATCGACCAACCGAATCGCTTTTTTGTTTCCTTGTTTATTGCTTACTTATTTGATCTTATCCGATATTATTTGCCTTTTGTACTCATTACCTTTTTGTGACGTATTCCTCGCAAAACATTTAATGCGGACGTGGGGTACTTGTATTAATTGCTACAAAATGTGCTTTTAAATCCAAAAGGTATTAAATGCGTCTTTTCCCGACCATACGATCAAAACCGCTTAAACGGATCGTTTAATCTTTTCAAACGATTGATCTTCCAATCTCGTTTTCCCTCCTCCTCCTTATAAGTTACATCAAAAACCCTACGAGTTTTTTTCTTATTCTCAAATTTGCGATTTATTCTCTGAAAACTCAAAATTACCTTTTCGTGATTCAAGTGTTTTGCGATTCAAACTCATTTTTCGAAAAAATTGAATCGGTAATTTGGTTATTTGATGTTTTTCCTTTTCAAAATCCTTTGATCATATAGATTATGTCTATGTGTTATCTCTGCGATATGCCTTTATATTTTCTTGTTATCCAGTATGTGTTTATCGATTACTAGGCACGAGAATAGGTCGATAATCTATACATGATATCTTTATGTATATGCACAATTTTAATCGAGTCTATCTTGTTGTAGATGGCCACTCACGGTATGGGAAAGATAATGTGCAACTATCTTTGAACTAGCAACAAAGATTATGATTTGGTGCGGGATCGAGAATCCATGGAAGTGGAACAAATTGAAGAAAGGAGGCCTTGAGATTTGGTCGCCAACGCAATTGCAATATGAAGCACAATTCCTAAGGAATTTGAAAATCTGAACACCGCGGAGATGGTGATCTTTCAATCAGCGGAGAGAGATCGGTAACGAATCTTACATATTATTCAGCTTACCTAAAGGACGAATCTCACTGCGCACTCTGAGGAGAATGAAGATGGTGATCATAAATGAACTCTTGGGGAATGTGGTTTTGTCGGACCAATGCTAAAAAGGAAATACCCATTTGTTGTTTGACATATTGTCAAAACAATCATGGGTATTTCATTTAACCAGATGCTCTAACATGTCAAAACATGCACAAAGATGGTCTGCGATAATTGATGAAGCCAAGAACATCAACTGGCATGGCTTCTCGAAGGCCATTCTACTCTGGGAACATGAAAAATTTGGAGTTAATGAATGGAGGCAGTCTATCTGAAGAAGAGGATCGCAATCTCAACAAGGTTGCGATTATCTTGAAAAAAGACAAACCGCCAAATCTTTGAATGGGGACGAGAATGGACTAAAGTCCTACAAGGCCTTCCTCACAACAACTTCACTATATATGGGTGATGATGATACTGCTCACTCCTCCAAAGGTGAAGAAAGGAAAAAACCGAGGCGGCCTCGTCTACACGGATGCTCTCAAAAAAGAAAAAAAAACGGGTGAAGGCTCAAGAGAAGAGGCCGAAGAAGGCAAAAAACAGCCTCCATGACTCTGTTTTGGAAGATGAGTCAAAGCGCCAGATCGTCTTTTTTCAGGGAACATTTCGAGGAAGGATTCCTCAAACTCGAAGTTGATTCACCGCTCGGACTTACAGCTCGAAAGCATGTTTCTCCTTCTCTGACATGTTTGAACACGAAACTACATCGGTTCGCGAACTAGTCATATTTTAGGACGTAATTACAACAACCTCTTTCGAGCCAATCACCAACTTCAGCTTACTCAAGCACCACCGTAAATACATCTCATTGAACAAATAATTCTCGAAGTGGATCATCCAAGACCATCACCGGGAAAATGGTCAGGATGCAAATTGAACAAGATATTAATGCGATGTATCCAGAAATGGTAGCCCATCCCGTTATCGAGAGAGGAAGTTATGGAGATCCTCACATGGAAAGATCTCCGGTTAAAAGAGCTTCTCGAGACTTTTGATGATTATAGAACAAATGGGAATGAAATATTTTGATTTCGATATGAAGAAATCTCTCCAATAGATCACCTGGTGATAACTCTTGAATCAATTAAAGCTCGATCCACGCGAAGTTGGGGTTCGAACAATCTGGCTGATATGCCTATGAAGGATCTTGAGGTTGCCGATGATAGTGGAACTGGTCTTTGCAGTTCATGACCAACCCTTTGGGAGGCACAAACAACTAAAACAGATCAAGTGGCGATACCATTCCTACATCTCACATCATATGATCAACTTCGGAGATCGGATCATGTCTCAAAGATCTCCGAAAAGAAGAAAGGAGTTGATCATTGGCCTCAAAGAAATAATGATCAAAGGAATTGGCTATTTCCCGGATCGAGGCAATCAAAGATTGACCACCGTATCTGCCGAACTTATAAAATCGGTTGATGACAAACTAATTGGTGGATCAACAACAAGTTTCCTTTTCGATGTGAAAAAGCTAGAATTGATGAAGAGAAACTTGACAAACCGATTCTTACACTCTCTCATCGCCATGGAATCTGTCCAAGATCGAGTGATCTCGAAGGTTCAAAATCTAAATGCTCAAGCTCAAGGTTTATCATTTGCAGATCTCAACAGGCGATATCGATCATTATGGTTCTCGACCTCCCACCCTCCTTTTTTTTATCAAACCAAAAAGGGGGAAGGATAGAGTGAGAAACCAACCGACACGATCGTAACAATGAAGACCCGATTCGAAACGGTTGAATCTTATGGACAAAGACTAAACCATCTGGATCTTTTTGCTAACGAAATTTCGAAAAGATGGAAAAAGTCAAAGCAAGAAAAACAGCTGGTCTTTGGGACATCACAACTTGTACCCTATCACTCGAGTAAGAAAATCACAAAAAGTAGATAAGAAACCGGCCGAGAAATTGTCAAAGAACATTGCGGAAGAAGCCCGAATAAGTGAATCGGCGGACAAATTGGCATGCGGAAGATCTCAAGAGGAAATTCGGATCGAGGGCTAAGAAATGAAAAAATTTGGAAAATCTGTGCGGAACCTCAATTTGCCAAGCCAAGAGTTGATGAGATCATTCAAAAAACCTGCTGCATCTTTAAGAGGTTTGAGGAATGGAATAAGATCGAAGTGAATGGCTTCGGATGCCTTTGTTCTTGATCTTGTTCCACGAGAAGAATCTCCGGATGATGAATTCCTCAATGGTTGGAAAACAAATATCCATTTTTTTGAAGTATCCGGAAAATGAGGCCAAGATAATCAATGTAAAAATATCTCGCCAAGAGTATGATCCGTTGGATTACTCGAAGAAGGGATGGCTCATTTGATGATGGCATTTCGAGATTCTATTTTGACATCTGAGCAAAACGCCATAACCGATCCTCGGCGGACCAATGATGTCAAATGGAAACTTTATCGATTTTCAACGTGCCTCAAGATCAAAGAGAGATGAGGAAGGATACAACTAAAGAGTGAAGAATCGGAAGACTTCTCGAGGATCATTGTTTTTTTTAAATTCAAACTTTTACGATGTAACATGTAATCGACATATCTAATGAGAAAAGTTTATTTTTCGATCCTAAGAAAAAAATCTCATTGTCTTACGATTATGTGCTCTTTCTTTGTTCTATATTTATCAACTGTGATTGGTTTCTCAAAATGTTTTGGTTTTTTTCATCAAAAGGGGAAAATTGTTGGGAAATTTAGAGTTTTGATGAAAGTTCTAAAACACGTGTAATAGGACCGGTCGGACACTGTTAGGTTCGATGTTTATATTATCGTTTATAGAATACCGGTTGATAATTCTTGTATAGAATAACCGATGTAATAGATATGTCACATATTGAGGGAACCTCAATATGTATAGGTCGAATCGAAGATCCGATGTCAAGTGCCGAATGCAAGAGAAGAACAGAGTCGGATCGATCGATCAAGGATATCTCAATTTGAAGTCATGAAGCTCAAACTCGAATACTTGCAGATCGGATGACTTAGGAAGATCGGACGGGAAAACCTACATCGGTAAAGTCCGCTAGTTGAAGCTAAGTCGGCCGGCACCGAAGACTCCATGAAGTGGTGATCGATTCGGTGATCGGTCACTTCACCGGTGAAAAGTGTGATGTTTCACCAAATCATCGTCGATGATCCGAACAAGAAGAATGTCAACCTTAGTTGGAAGAACAACCTTTGAAAAGTGCGTACATTAACCAATAAGGACGAGACACGTATGATCGGAGGACAATTACGGGATTTGGTGCCGCTTTCTCCAACGGCTATAAAAGACACTATTCATGCTTTTCGCCATGCCGAGATTCTGAAAGACGTCACATCAATCCTGCAAACTTTACCAAATATAGCCGAAATTCAAATTGCTCTCCAACGGCTCTTTGATTTCGAGGTCTATAAATATGGGATCACACTTGAGAGTGAAAACATGGAAACCCCGAACGATCAAGAAGCTCAAGCTATAATCGATTTCCATACGAAGAACACGAACAAGAAGATTATTTTATTAAGTGTTCATCCCATAAGTTCTTAGCATAGAAATCTTTTCATCTAGGCGATAGACTATCTTAAACACTAGAGAAGATTTCATAGTTGGAACCAAAACAATCTTATCCAAACCCAAAGTTAGGTTAAGTTGTTTAGCAAGATTCGAGACTAGGGTTTCTAGTTACGATTTGGGATCGGTTGAGTGAGAACTCTTTAAATATCTGTCGATTGTCTTTGTGTTGGACTAACACAAAAATCTAAGTTTGGTTTAGTTGGTGCCCTTGTGATAGGGAAGAGTGGACGTAGGGATTTGGTTTGTCGAAACCACTATAAATCTTGTGTGCCTTTACCGCTTTGATTATTTGTTTACACAATCGCACACAACTATTAAAGCAAACATACATATTCTAAGTTAAGATCTTAGCACCAAGCTTTTGATCGATCAAGTTTGGCACTTTTCCGACTTTGGAATCGATTTATCAAAACGGTTTTTCACACGGGTTTTCGGTTAAAGCGACGAATCGATCCGCCTTGAGCGATTAGTAAGTTGGTTATCGATCAAACCGATTCACTGTGACTTGATTTTTAACTTTGCTCTCACACCGATCTGCGACATTTTTTTTTTTCAGAAGTCTATTCACCCCTCCCCTCTAGACTTCTGCCCTCACAAAACCCGTTCGGGACCTACAAGCTCGATTGCTGAATCCATGCTTGGCTATGTTAGCCGCTGCTCGCATGCATTTGAGGTGTGGAAAGTCTTTGATGACTTGTTTCAATCTCAGTCGAAAGCACGAGCTATGAGTTTGAGATTCCAGCTGCAAACTCTTAAGAAAGGAAATCTTTCTATTGATGAATATGTTCTACAGATGCGTATTCTAGCTGATGGATTGCAAGCTGCAAGACATGTTTTGAGTGATGATGACTTGGTGTTATACATACTTGGTGGTTTGGGATCAGATTTTGATGCTGTGGTGGTAAACCTGACTACTAAATGTGAAGTTCCATCTCTTGCTGAGGTGCAATCTATCCTTCACAATCATGAAATGAGGCTTCAACATTTGACTAGTGTTCCTGCTTACACACATCCTCAGTCTGGAAATTCATCAGGATCTCAGAATCCTATGGCTAATCTGGCCACTAAGGATGGTAAAGGGAAAGGTTCTTGAAACTTCAAAGGGAAAACAAGTTTGGCAACAAGCCTAAGGTGATCTGTCAACTGTGTGGGAAAAACAATCACATTGCAGCCAAATGCTTCAAGAGATTTGACACCTCTTTCCATGGATTAGAGTTTCAGAATCAATCTTACTCTCACTCTCAGAGTAATCCTACTTACAATGGTCCTCAGCATGGTTCACTCTTGCCTGGTGGTGCCTCTACTCAATTCCAAGCACACTTGACTCAGCATCATGGCAGACCACAGGCCTCTCAGTATGAGTACTCTCCCTCATCTCCTTACTCTAACCATACTGATGCTTCTACTTCTCACTATAATTCAGGTTCAGAGTGGTATGTTGATAGTGGAGCCACTCACCACATCACATCTCAGCTTGGCAATCTTCAACTCTCCTCACCTTATCAAGGTACATCTCACCTTACTGTTGGAAATGGCCAATCCATTCCTATTAAGCATGTTGGTGCTCTTAAATTGCCAAGTAATCTACCATCTACACCTGTTATTATCAGTAATGTGTTACATGTACCAGACATTACTAAAAATTTGCTCAGTATATCTCAGTTTCTTAAAGATAATGATGATGTCATTGAGTTTCATGCTGATGGTTGTTTGATTAAGGATGTGAGAACAAACAAGACTCTGCTGAAAGGAGTTCTTAAGAATGGCCTGTATCAGCTGGACATTGGACACTGGAGGAATAAATCCACTGCTCCCTCTACTTTTGAGTGTAATTCAGTTTCTCACTTTGTAAACTCACAACACAACCTATGGCACAGTAGACTAGGTCATCCATGTGATGCTTCATTGAATTTTGTACTTCATTCACTGAAACTCTCTTCTGCAATAAAGTCTGGGCACTTCTGTGATGATTGTAAACTGGGTGAAATGCATCAAAGATCATTTGTTTCTGCTATGCATTCTACTACTGCTCCACTTGACTTATTACATATGGATGTGTGGGGTCCTGCCTCTGTGTTTTCAACTGAGGGTTACAGGGACTATCTGGTTATTGTTGATGATTTTACCAGATACACATGGTTGTTTCCTTTGAGACTTAAGTCTGATGTTGCCACTATAATTCCTCAATTTGTTGTCAAAGTGGAAAGACAATTTAATACTAAGGTCAAGATGTTTCAAAGTGATATGGGGGGTGAGTTCATTGCTCTCAAGGGTTACTGCAACTCTATTGGCATTACTATGAGAAATTCATGACCTCACACACATCAACAGAATGGGTTGGTTGAGAGAAAACATCAGCATATTATTGAACTTGGTCTATCAATGCTCAGTCACAGTCACATGCCCATGTCATTCTGGTGGTGTGCCTTTGCAACTGTTGTCTATCTCATTAACATTCTTCCCTCTCCTGTCACTCATAACACATCTCCACATAATCTTTTGCTTCACACACCTCCCTCATATACTGAACTCAGGGTTTTTGGGTGTGCTTGCTTCCCATTCTTGAGACCATATAATAACTCAAAACTCCAATTCAGATCCACTAAATGTGTGTTTATTGGTTATAGTTCTTCTCATAAGGGGTACTTGTGTCTTCATCCTTCAGGGAGGGTTTACATATCATCAACTGTTGTTTTTAATGAACAAGAGTTTACATATACTTCTCTATTTCCAACTGAATCACCTACTTTCTGCTGAAACTCAGCACATTCCCACATCTACCACTCAAACTCCTGTTCTGCCTCATCTTCCCACACACTCTCAGGCATCTAACTCTCATTCAACATCTTCCACTTCTGAGGCCTCCCCTATGCTTATTGCTTCATCTTCATCATCATCATCCTCTCCTTCTCCACCTGTCCACCCATCTCCACCTCCTATACCACCTCCTCCAAAACACTCCATGCAGACCAGATCTAGGTCTGGCATATTCAAACCCAAACTCTTCACTGCAGTCCTCCAACCACCCATTCCAGAACCTGATAATGTCTCTGAGGCACTCTCTATTCCAGCTTGGAAGCAGGCTATGCAGTCTGAGTTTGATGCTCTCATGACCAACAAGACTTGGACACTGGTGCCTTGCACCTCTAACATGAATCTGATCACCTGCAAATGGCTTTTCAGAGTGAAATACACTAAAGATGGCACTGTAGAGAGATACAAGGCCAGATTGGTGGCTAGAGGGTTTCAGCAAACAGCTGGTGTTGACTATTTCAACACTTTCAGTCCGGTCATTAAGCCACTCACATTGAGAATCATTTTCACCATTGTTGTCTCTAAGAAGTGGGCTATTCAGCAAGTGGATATTAACAATGCGTTCCTTCATGGGGAGTTGAATGAAGTAGTGTACATTAAACAACCTGAGGGTTTTGTTGATCCCAAACACCCATCTCATGTGTGCAAACTGGAGAAGGCATTGTATGGGTTGAAACAGGCACCTAAGGCCTGGTATGACAAATTGAAAGGGTTTTTGGTTGAGTATGGTTTCACTCACTCTTCAGCAGATCACTGCCTCTTCTTCCTTCATACAACTCAATACACTCTCATTCTGCTTGTCTATGTGGATGACATTCTAATTACTGGCAGTGACAATCTTGCCATTCAAACTCTCATTGAGGCTCTTCATACCAAATTCTCACTCAAGCATCTTGGAGTGGTCAATTACTTCCTTGGTATTGAGGCCTTAGTCCAATCTTCAGTTATTACTCTCACACAAACCAAATATGCCAAAGATCTTCTTTCCAAAACTGGTCTTCTTGACAACAATCCTTGTCCCACTCCCATTTGTCCTGGCCAAAAACTCTCTCTCAAAGACAGTGATCCCTTCTTGGATCCCTCTCTTTTCAGGAGTGTGATAGGCACTCTTCAGTATCTTACTCTCACACGGCGGGACATTTCCTTTGCTGTCAACAAACTCTCTCAATTCTTGCATGAACCTACACAAAACCATTGGACGGCTGGTAAACGTATCCTGAGATACATTAAAGGGACATTAACACATGGTTTGCTTTTTTCTCCGGTTTCTGATTTCAGGGTTGATGGTTTTGCTGAGATGACTATGCGGCTAATTTGGATGATCGTCGCAACACTTCTGGATATTGCATCAAGCTTGGCCCAAATCTCATCTCTTGGTGTTCTAAAAAGCAAAGTGTGGTTGCCCGTAGCAGCACTGAAGCTGAGTATCGTGCTCTTGCTCTTGCAACAACATATATTTTATGGATCCGCATGCTATTTCATGATCTTCGCATTCCGATGTGCTCTTCTTCGGTCCTTTGGTGTGACAATCAAGGGGCCATAACACTTGCATTTAGTCCTGCATTCCACTCCAGGACAAAACATGTAGAGGTGGATGTACACTTCCTACTCGAGAAGGTGCAAAATCAAGTCTTGGATGTTCGATATGTTCCTACTGAGGATCAGCCCGTGGACATCCTTACTAAGGTTCTCTCACCTGCTCGTTTTCGTCTGCTCCGCGCCTCTCTTGGCCTTGGCATCATGGGAGGTCCACTTTGTGCCGGAGCATATTAGAGTTACTGAAGTGATACCTTTACATGACCGAACTAATACTGTTTCGCTAGTGCACTAATACCTTGTCTGCATGCACTAGCACTTTATTCATCCACGTGCAGCTGTGCGCGTGTAACAAACTTGTAACTGATTTCTGTTAGTTGTTACGCTCTAACTGATTGACATGTGATCAGTAGAGTCTATTTATACTGTAAGTCAGCTCTTATGAGCTCAGATTAATAAATCACATTTTAAATTTGTGTTGATCTCAGCACTATTCATGTGAATCAAAAGTCCAGATTCTTTTTTCTTATAATTGTACCATAATCTCGTGTGGTATAAATATACTTATAAACACACACTATGTGTATAGTATGACACATTCATTGTCCTCATATTATGAATTGCGATGGAATATTAATATTTTTATCACATTAAGAAATAAGAATTACTAAAACTATATATTCTTCTTGCATTGTTATAAAGTTTTTCATAAACAAGGAGTCACAACTCCACATCAAACCAATCTTCTTAGTATCAGTGGTTTTATTAAAAAAAAATAAAAAATAAATAAAATAAATAGTAAATACAGAGCATATTGCCCCTTATCAAAAGACACATTTACACAACAGAAAAGACAACCCATAACATCAGTTATTACCCTTCTTGGCCTCTGGACCCCCCACCATGTTGCCCAAGTTCATACATTCATCTCAATCCTAAAAACACATTTATGTTTTCCATTCAAAATAACTATTCATTGTTCAAGATAATTGACAAAAGTAGGTATTAAAGATCAGGATGTGAACTGTTGTGTTGCTACTGAATTGAGTGATTATCAAACAAGAATGCTCATTTTAAAATTGTACAAATTGCAAATGGATCTTATCTTAACAAAGTACCCGTAAAACTATAATCCGGAAAAAGACATTAAAAGACAGATAAAAACAAGATAAACTAGCAGTATAAGTAGATATTTTGACACATCAACATACAAAATGGTGGTAAATGTATTCAAGAAAACCAGAAAAGAGACAAGAACATCTCAATCATGGAAAAAGAAGAAGCATTCTAACTAACATCATTAACATAATTGTTGTTGTACGAACAATTAGCACTAAATATAAAAAGACTATCTTGCTTTTCTTCTACTACTCGCCCTCTTATGTTGTTTTGTTGAGGTAAAACTAAAAAGGCCTCTCTCTTTTGGTTCGGTGTGGGCCCCATTCACACACACCCTTCTTCTAGTGAAGTCTTTTTCTCATAAATTCCTCAACTCCCAAATCGCCGAACCCCATTTCGATTTCACCCTTTTTACACTTCGACCTTCGTGAAAGAAGCAGCCTTTGCTGCTTTCCTCTGAATTTCTAGTTTCTTGAAATTTATTTTTTTGCTTTTTTTCTGGGAAAGCTCAATCTGTATTATTTCTCACATTCTCCAACTTTGAGAACGAAATCGAAAAGGGTTTATGTTCCTTCTCCTCCAAAATCTAGATTCTTGAATTTGAAGACTGGGTTTTTAAAAAATGGCAGCTTCTTGAATTCTTGCTCCTCTGTTTTTCTGGAAAAAAAAATCGATGTATGTTTTGTGAATGTCAATCTATTTAGTTCCACAAATGTTGTTCGAAAAGCTGCATTTCTCCCTTTTCCTTTTGCTAATTTTCCATCTACACACAACCTCAGTCCTTTCTTTAACTCCCGACGGCCTATCCCTCCTCTCCTTAAAATCCGCCGTCGACGGCGCCGCCCTACCCGACTGGAACGAGAACGATACGACACCGTGCCGCTGGACCGGAATTTCATGTATGAACGTTTCCGGGTCGGGTGACCCGCGTGTCGTCGGAATATCCATCGCCGGAAGGAGCCTCCGTGGCTACATCCCGTCGGAGCTCGGCGGCCTGATTTATCTCCGGCGGCTGAATTTACATGGAAACAATTTTTACGGATCAATCCCTGATCAGTTATTCAATGCTTCTTCATTGCATAGCATTTTCCTGTACGGGAATAATCTCTCTGGTTCTTTGCCTCCCTCTTTGTGTAATCTCCCTCGCTTGCAAAATCTTGATGTTTCGAATAATTCTCTGTCAGGCCCTCTGCCAAAGTTTATCCGTAATTGCAGGGAGTTACAGAGGTTGATTCTGGCTGGAAATAAGTTTTCTGGTTCGATTTCTGATGGGATTTTCCCTGAGTTAGCTAATCTTGAGCAGCTCGATTTATCTGCAAATGGGTTCAATGGCTCGATTCCGGATGATATAGGAGAGATGAAGTCTTTATCTGGGACTTTGAACTTGTCTTTTAATCACTTTTCAGGGAGAATTCCGAAAAGTTTGGGTGATTTAGCACTTACTGTGAGCTTTGATCTTAGGAGCAATGATTTGAGTGGTGAGATTCCTCAAACGGGGTCGTTTGCGAATCAGGGGCCAACTGCATTCTTGAATAATCCCAACTTGTGTGGTTTTCCATTACAAATGTCTTGTAAGAATAGTTCAGATTCTTCACCTGGTATTCAGGCCGGTTCTCAGGATACCGATGGGGTTAGTGACCGAAAGGGGCTGAAACCCGGGCTGATTATACTGATATCTGTAGCTGATGCAATAGGAGTGGCATTTATAGGATTAGTTATAGTTTATATCTATTGGAAGAAGAAGGATTCTCATGGATGTAGTTGTACAGGGAAAGGAAAGCTTGGAGGGAGCGAAAAGACGGGCTTGTGTGCTTTCCCTTGTATGAATGGTTTTCCTAGTAATGAGTCGGAAGTGGAGTCGGAAAAGGGTGGCGGTGGTGGTGCTAGTGGCGGCATGAGTGGTGGAGAGGGGGATCTGGTGGCGATTGATAAGGGGTTTAATTTTGAGTTGGATGAATTGTTGAGAGCATCTGCTTATGTATTGGGAAAGAGTGGTTTGGGGATAGTTTATAAGGTTGTGCTTGGAAATGGAATCCCTGTGGCGGTTAGGAGGTTAGGCGAAGGCGGGGAACAGAGGTATAAGGAGTTTGTTGCCGAAGTTCAGGCGATTGGGAGAGTAAAGCATCCGAATGTTGTGAAGTTAAGGGCGTATTATTGGGCGCCCGATGAAAAGCTTCTTATAAGTGATTACATTTCGAATGGCAACTTGGCGTCTGCTCTTCGTGGTAATTTTACCGTTTCTCTTTATATGAAGTTCTGATATTTTACATATTTTTTGATGATATAGATTGTGCATGTTTGAGTCATAGTTGCTGGGAATTGATTGTAGAGAGTATGGATGCATGTGAAAGAGCTATTTGATTTGGTTTTGTTTGTTACTAACTGCAAATAATTACTATTGAATTGAATGAAGTGGGGAAAAAACCCACAGAAGTTATGATTTGGTTTTGTTTGTTTCTAAGTGCAAATAATTACTATTAAATGAAATGGGGTGGGGTGGGTGAGAAAAACCAAAGAAATCATGATTTGGTGCATTGATCTTTTAGTTGGCATGATATGATTACCAGTTTTTCCAAACATTTGAATGTGGTAACATGTAATTGTAACACTACCTTACCCACATGATTATAATGTGGACCATGACTTTCTTTTTCTGCCAAAACATGCATGAGTTTGAGAAAAAATTCTTTAGCAAAACTCTAACTAGGATTTGGAAGAATAATTGTTTAGGACTCTGTCTTTATCTTAAGAGTGAGAGATTGTGTTTCTGGTTGGTTGTGGGGTTTTCCCAAATCTTTGCTTTTCAGGGACTCTTTGATAATTCTGGTGGTTTGATAGTCACTAATAAGAAACAACTTTTCTAATGCTTTCATCAGACTACTTTCAAATAGACAGCATTGATAATATTATGGATTTAAGATTTCTAATTGGATCAAATGCTATCAAAAAGTTGGCTTTTTCAGCAGAACCAAACAAAATTCTAAAACCTGGTAAAATTTGTCTCCACATTCTGAAAACCTTGATTGCATAAAAAAAGACAAACCTTGAACTTATATACCTCATTGCTTATCTTAAATTGCATCAATCAAGAAAGTTGTATTATGTTCTATTGCTACAGGAAAGGCAGGTCAACAATCACCCTCCTTATCATGGTCAGTCAGGCTGAAAATCTTAAAGGGAACAGCCCGAGGCTTGGCCTACCTACACGAATGCAGCCCCAGGAAATTCGTCCACGCAGATGTAAAACCATCAAACATCCTCCTCGACAACGACTACCACCCCTACGTTTCCGATTTCGGCCTCAACCGCCTCATCACCATCACCGGAAACAACCCTTCTTCATCCGGAGGCTTCATTGGTGGGGCCCTCCCGTACATCCAACCGCCCCAACCCGAAAAAGTCAACAATTATCGAGCACCAGAAGCACGGGTGCCAGGTGGCCGACCAACTCAAAAATGGGACGTCTACTCATTTGGAGTCGTCTTACTCGAGCTGCTAACAGGAAAGTCTCCGGAGATCTCGTCCCCAAAGAGCTCAACTTCTACGGAGATTCTAGACCTTGTAGGGTGGGTGAGGAAAGGGTTCAATGAGGAGAGCCCGTTGTCTGATATGGTGGACCCCGTGTTGCTACAGGAAGTACACGCGAAGAAGGAAGTACTTGCTGCGTTCCATGTGGCACTTGCGTGCACGGAGGGCGACCCTGAAGTTCGACCTAGGATGAAAACTGTGTCTGAAAATCTTGACAAGATTGGGGCATGAGAGGCTGGATTTTGATTATTGTTGGTTGGTTTATCAGGGATCTTTGGACAATGGTTTTGAATAGTTGGCTATGTTGAAGTAGTTTTGACAGTTACAAGAAGCAGCAGAACTTTGCTTTGGTTTCAACATTCTTTTTTTTACATATATAGCTACTACAGCTTCATTTGCATTGCAGTTCATTTAGAAATTAAGCTAGTATATATGTGGTGTAACTTATCTTGTTTTCCAGTATGTTTTTTTGTAATAAATTACATGCAAATTAATTTCTATCACAGCTCTCATATTTCATTTGACTAGTGTGCTACTATGTGTGATGTGATACGTTATAAATATGTAGTTTGTACTAGTAAACGAAATATGAAATTAAAATTTGAGTCTATATGAAATGCTCTCTATTGTTTTTTTGCATATAGTAACATCTGATGGCTCATCAAAAACATCTATTGGGTTCTATTAGTGGGCCGTTTAAATAGACTTGTTTAGCCTGAATTTCATTCGGACTGATCTAGAGGTGACAAAATGAATCTGAGATTTCATTATTGTGGGCTGAAAAGAACAGGGAGGATTTGGCGCAGCCCAATTGACCCAGTGTGGCTTTTTCTGGCCCGACAGTTATTAAATTTGTTCTTGACACTAAGTTTCAAAGGCTGCCCAATGCTCAAGTCGAATCCAATTACAAAAGCCCAACATATTTAGTTTGAAGTTTCCACCAAAGGCAAAAAAATTGAGCATAACTTGAAAACATGAGTTAATCATTAGCCCAAATTATACCTCAGTGTATATATTTCTTTACAACCATGGCTGTACATAATGTATAATGTCTACGAATGATTAGAAGAATTAATTGCATCCCAAAAATATTTTGAGACCATTAAAATTAAGATTATTAATTACATATATATATGTACACACACTCTCTAGGGTATTTGGGCTCGATGGCCCGATAACACATCTAGAATTTGGCTAGGCCTAAAAAAAATAGACCGATAGAATCGGCCAGTCCAACCACAAATATATCATTTGGTAGAACCAATTCTAATCATCGGGCCAACTGATTTTTTGGGGCCCAGGTAGGTCGGTTCTTAGTGGGTCTATTATTTTGAGGCCCAATCTGAACTCAATAGGGATCCATCCGTTTAATATCATTAAGGAGATGTTTGCAACCTCAACATAATAGTATAGAATCACTTTTTTGAGAAGCGTGACTCAACTTTTCAAAGTGAAAGTGGTTCTACCTTGAAGTAGTAGTTGTAAACAAACACTAATTATATATACATATATGTAAACAATTAGATAATTAAAAAAAAAACAGGTGAGGTACCCTTTTTAAAAAAAAAAAAAAGTTATAAGGTGGCTTGGTGAATTTGTGGAGTTTTTGGGTCTTGGACTAACTACTAACAACTAACTTTGTCCGATCAAAAAAAAAAAAACTTCTTTTCCAATCTGGAATACCCCTTTATTCGGTTTTCCACCAATCTTATGCACACTCCATTTTTGGGGTTAATTTATCTTTATCCCTCAACCATCACTTAAGTATCAAATGTCATTTTATCACAAACAATCATTTTATTTATAAATAGACCCCAACAATACCATATAATACTCTTACTTTTATCTATGGTGAATTTGTGGAATGTTTGTTTCAAATTTGGGTATATATTAATTGCAAAGAGATATTAAATCAGGCCAGACGGACCAGACCTAAAATTAATAGAGTTAGGGCCAATCTTTCAAGGCCCGTCTAAATCAGGCCTTTTTTAAACAGTACAGGCCCATGAGTTTAAACGGGTTGTCATCTTTTATTTTTATTTCCATGTTAATTTAAAAAGCAACGCCCCGTATAAATTTTCTGTTTAAAAAAAAACCGCTCTTTTTTCTCTACGGCGAACAATCGAAAAAAAGAACCCTAACTCAGTGCTCAGGTAATTTTTTTAAATTGGCTGTTATTTAAATTGCTTCGCTAAGAAAATTTGTTAGTTTTATAAATTTAAAATTAAAAGAATAGATTGGTGGGCCTTTCGTAGACGGTTTAGTTGGATTGAGTTCAAGAAAAGCAAGTGTAGAGGGAAATCTACCTCAATCCACTTTCAATTTGGATTTTTAATTTTATGTTTGCTGCAAAGGCATCTCTGAGATTCACACGATTGGCCCATATAATCTTCCTCACCTCGCATTTTTGGTAAAATTTCTCTTTAATTTATCTTTTTCCATCAGGAATGAATGATTATCCCATTTCAATATATTTTGTTGACAACCCCGTTTTTTTATTTTTTCAGAAGTAGCAGACATCACAATCCAGATAAGTTAACAGATACTTTGACACCAGACAATCATTTTATTTATAAATAGACCACAGAAAAAATCTATTTTAGGTATGATTAAAAAGCATTGACTCTTGTTTCCCATCAATAAGAGTTTCTTTTTTCATTGTTTTGAACTGCTATAATGTTTGTTACTACACATGAGTATGCTAAGTTTTTGACACCATAGAAAATTTAAAAAAAAAATATGTTATATCTTAAAAAGTGGAAACGTTTATTGGGTATAAGTTATCCAATGATTTTAACTGATGATGCAACATTACTAATTAGTTCAAAAAATAAAGGAGTATCAAATTAAAAACCTAAAAAAAATATTCTAAATAATGGATAATCAAATTGGCAGTAGGATTAATAATCATAGATATTAAATCAGGCCAGACGGACCAGACCTGGAAAAATTAATAGAGTTAGAAAAAGGGCCAATGTTTTCTAGATGAAAGGCCCGTCTAAATCAGGCCTTGGCCCATGAGTTTAAACGGGTTGTCATCTTTTATTTTTATTTCCATGTTAATTTAAACAGCAGCTCTACGCCCCGTCATACATAATCCATTTTTCTGTTTCTCCTTCATCGCTCATCGCCGAGTCGCCAACCGCCTCTTTTTCTCTCTGCACTCCTCTACGGCGAACAATCGAAAAAAAAGAACCCTAACTCAGTGCTCAGGTAATTTCTTAAATTGCTTCGCTATAGAAACGTTTAAATTGCATAAAGAACTACAATAGCTTCTTGTATTTGTTAGTTTTATAAATTTAAGCAATGGGTAAAAGAATAGATTGGTGGGCCTTCGTAGACGGTTTAGTTGGATTGAGTTCAAGAAAAGCAAGTGTAGAGGGAAATCTACCTCAATCCACTTTCAATTTGGATCAGTTTAATTTTATGTTTGCTGCAAAGGCATCTCTGAGATTCACATGATTGGCCCATATAGTATCTTCCTCACCTCGCATAGAGAGTAGGTAAATAAGGGGCTTTGAATTGTACCGCCATGAGAAATTTCTCTTGTGAAGATACTCTGCTCATTGCGTTATCTTGTAATAGAGATTTTTCATATAAATAATGCTTAGTTTTTTTATGATTGTGACTTCTATATATAGGATTGGTTTCTATGAATGATTATCCCATTTGCAATATATTTTTGTTGACAACCCCATTTCCAATCTTAATTATTGGATAGGTTGCTTCAGCAACGACAGCAAATATCAGAAGTAGCAGACATGGATGGTGGACCATTTGATCCAGATAAGTTAACAGATACTTTGAAACCAGAGGATTCTGGCAGTGGGGGTCTGGTTGTAACTGGAAAGGATAGGGTTGTTTTCAGACCACAGAGGAAATCTATTTTAGGTATGAGGCTCAAAGCATTGACTCTTGTTTCCCATCAATATGAGAGTTTCTTTTTCATTGTTTTGAACTGCTATAATGTTTGTTACATACACATGAGTATGCTAAGTTTGACTGACACCATAGAAATCTTTCAAATTGTTCTAGAATATGTTATATCTTCTCTGAAGTGGAAACGTTTATTGGGTATAAGTTATCCAATGATTTTAACTGATGATGCAACATTACTAACTTGCCTTAGTTCAGAAAATAAAGCTGTCCCAAACTTCTCACCTCCTTAATTGTCATGTACCTTGCAGCTATTCTAAATGGATAATCAAATTGGCAGTAGGACTATAATAATCATATGTTGTGTTTCAATTGGTTACTGTTGCAGGCCTCGACATTCTTGCTGATGCAAAACACATGGAATCAAAGGCTGTGGGTTCATTTAAGGTTCCCAAAGAAAGAGGTGCCTCTGTTATAGCATCTCTAGATGAAGATGAGAAGGCTACATCTTCAGTAATTGATGAGGCGGAGAATGACGGGTTTAGCAGCTTACGCAGTACTACTAATAGGCGATACCGTGAATCGGCTTCAAATGGGGCATCTAATTTAGGTATTTTATTGAGTCGTAGTGCTATAACTTGATAATAATTAATTAACAAGAGTTATTTCGATGAAAATATTATAATTCCTTGTGGTCTTGCTTCATAGATTGGTGTTGCTTCTTTGTTTGTACTCTTAGTTTATCTTCTTCTCTCTTTAGCAATTGTTCTCTCTCCTATGCTTGCAGGAAGTGTTGTAACTGAAGAGGTACAAGCTACTGAAGAGATTCGTCGGCATCGTGCGGACTATGCCAACCGTGACAGGACTCCAAGTTCAGACAATGCCAACCGTGATAGAACTCCAAGTTCAGACTATGCCAACCGAGATAGAAGCCGAAGCAATCACGAGGAATACTACAAAAGCTCCAGTAAATCAACAAAGTATAGACATAGCTCTGATAGGGAAGGGAGGACTCCTAGAGAGTCATCATATGGTCAAGACAAAGAGTACAGTGGAGACTATGAGAGAAAGCGAAGTAGATATGATAGGTCTATGAGGTCACCTGGTACGTCATTTTCTTGGTTTTCACTGTCTTAATTGTCTTTTAATGTTCTATCCATTGACTGAACCTTCAGATGTTGGAAACATATTAACAAAGAAAGCAACCGCAGTTATATTAATTTAGCTAGTTCATATTTTCACATTCTTGCAAAGGAAGTTACTAAAGCTCCCCTTCTCCCTATTCTCTACTCTGATGCATGTCATTGCAGCCAGTTCAAACTGGGATGATGGTCGATGGGAATGGGAAGATTCTCCCCGTCGGGATGGACGCAGTTCTAGCAGCAGACACCAACAACGTTTCCCATCCCCCATGCTTGTTGGGGCCTCTCCTGATGCACGACTCGTGTCTCCATGGTTGGGAGGGCGCACCCCCAATTCTTATGGTATGTGACAGAAATATTTTATAATTACTTTAGGCTGTTTGCTTTTGAATATGAAATTATGTTGTCTGGCTTAGACTTTCTTGGTTGAGTTTCTACATAATTTATGTGTAACCTCATATAAGAAAATTGAATATTCACAGCAGGATCTACATCTCCTTGGGATAGTGTTGCTCCTTCCCCCACTCCAATTCGAGCATCGGGGTCCTCTGCGAGGTCTGCAAGTTCCCGATATGGTGGGAAATCTAATCAGGCTAGCTCCTATTCAGATAGACTGCAATCGGCCGAGGTAATGAGTTTATCTTTCTTTCTTTTCCTTTTCTTGCATTTCACATTAATCTGATGGTTTTTTAACCTTTATCTCTTTGTTCTTTTCTCTGGTTCTAGAATGGAGAAAATGATCAAGAATATGTGCCTGGAGCTGAGTATCATGAGATATCAGAGAGTATGCGCTTAGAGATGGAATACAAATCTGATCTTGCCTGGTAATTTTATCCCTATTGTCTTTTTGAATTTGCCTGGTAATTTTATCCTACTGTATGGCATTTACTTGGATGATTCCTATAGGTTTGTATGAATGGAAAAAAAAGAGCTTGTTCATGTAAAGAGATAGATTTATGTTTCTTTTTATTTGAGGAAAATTATATTAAAAAAAGAGTTTGTTTGGCTACGGGAAGAAGCACCTGAAAGCAGTATATGGAGATATCTTATGTCAAATTTAAATTGCAGCTTATTGCGTCACCATCTTCTTTTGGCTTAGTGTTAGTATATGAGTTCTTTTAGGTTGCATCTTAAGCAATATGGATGCTATTCTTGTCCTTAAACAAACTGTATCTGTGGTGATGCAGGTATGATCGGGAAGAAGGCAGCACTATGCATGATGCAGATAGCTCCACAGTTTTTCTTGGCGATGAGGCATCTTTTCAAAAGAAAGAAGCAGAGTTGGCTAAAAGACTGGTACAATTTTAAATCGCTTTATGTGGTTCCATCTTTCTAGCCCTTTGTGTTAACATTCAGATATTTTTCTCACAAAAAATGTTGTTAGTAGCTCATCCCCAAAGAAACATTGAATATGCATCTTCTTATGTGCAATATTGTATCCTTGTCAATATATCACTTTACATTCCACAAAATTTGCAGTATGCATTGCTACTTTTAGGTTGTGCCAGCTTTTGTGAACCCTTGTGCATATTATTAGGAATGCCTGCTACCGAGGAATGGATTATATTTTGCTGTGAATGCAGGCGTTGATAGTTGTGGTTGAATCAGGATTTTTATGTCATACCCTTAAATCCTAAGGACATGAAGGGGCTTACTTGGTATATACTATATAACTTCAATCCCGTCTCCCTTAAGATTCTTTCATGCAAATGAACATGCAGTCTTGTGGTTCAAACACTATACCTCCACCTCTATCGAATTTTGTTTAATTAAGAAATCGTCTAAGTTATTATATAGTGTGTCAAAAGTTTGATGCATATAATATTGTTCCAATAGAAACTTTTACAGCTTTAATTATTTTTATTTTAATTGTAGGTTCGGAAAGATGGAAGCAAGATGAGTCTTGCACAAAGTAAAAAACTATCCCAGCTTACTGCTGATAATGCTCAATGGGAGGATCGGCAACTTCTAAGATCAGGAGCTGTCAGAGGAACTGAGGTGCAGACTGAGTTTGATGATGAGGACGAACGGAAGGTTATTCTTCTTGTACATGGTATATCCCAGTGTTTCCCTTAAATTATTAAATGATGTCTTGGTTGATCACTTTAGATCCAAAGTTGCTATAATTTTTTGCCGTTTCTAACTTTCTTTCTTAACAGATACGAAACCCCCTTTCCTCGATGGGAGGATTGTTTTCACAAAGCAAGCAGAGCCTATTATGCCACTAAAAGACCCCACATCTGATATGGCTATAATATCACGGAAAGGCTCTAATTTGGTTAGGGAAATCCGTGAAAAACAAAGTTCGAGCAAGTCACGACAACGTTTCTGGGAGCTTGCTGGTTCCAAGCTTGGTGATATTCTTGGTGTTGAGAAAACTGCAGAACAGGTGTGCTACAATCAAAAGTTGACCAACTTATTGGCTAGATTCTATGTCATCTTTTAGTAATCAATAGTAATGTTCTGAACTTTTTTTTTCTGCATTGCTTGCTAGGTTGATGCAGATACTGCTGTAGTGGGTGAAGAAGGTGAAATTGATTTCAAAGAGGATGCCAAATTTGCTCAGCATTTAAAGAAGAGAGAGGGAGTGAGTGATTTTGCTAAATCAAATACATTAGCACAACAACGTCAGTATTTGCCCATATTTTCTGTACGAGAGGAGTTACTGCAGGTATGAGTCGTTTGCTTGCTTTATTCTTGAAATAGCTATCCTATAACTGGAACTTCTTCTGAACTATTTTATGATGTTAGAATAGTTTTGTTTATGAATAATTGACAAGTACTAAAGATCAGAT
Organism: Stenogyne calaminthoides; assembly: GCA_037126765.1. Taxonomy (NCBI): domain Eukaryota; kingdom Viridiplantae; phylum Streptophyta; class Magnoliopsida; order Lamiales; family Lamiaceae; genus Stenogyne; species Stenogyne calaminthoides. Next base: position 183,749 of record JBBCBC010000083.1, read on the forward strand.
CGTTTTTGCTATTTCATTACATGAAGGTTTGATTGGACGGAAACTCTAAATGATGCACTGTGATTTCAGTGTATTTATTTGCTTTTACAAACAAATCATTTTCTTCCTACTGGTGTACATATTTGTGTTGTATCTTGTGTTACTATTCATTTGCGGACTGCATCAATCCTTTTGGTAAATAGAGCAAGGAGAGGTTGGTGGTGTCTTTATTCAGTTCCAATTTATGTGGTCAAATACCCCCAACACCCCTCTCTTATAGTTGTTTCTGGCCAAGCCCATAAAACTAATTAGCAAAGACAAAATGTGGATCTCTCAAATCACTCATTTAGTACCATTTCCACCACTTTGTTATTATTAGAAGAGACAATGAAAAAAAGAAAGTTACTGGAGTTAGATGGTTGTTTCTCACTCTCATCCTTCACGAATGCAGGTAATCCGTGAGAATCAGGTGGTGATAGTGGTCGGTGAAACTGGTTCTGGAAAGACAACTCAACTAACCCAGGTTTGTTTGGCGTTGTAATCTCTTATGGTTTGAATTAGTAAGCTATTTTTTGGTTCAGTAGTGACTGAAATACTTGGCTAATGTGTGATTGTTCACAGTATCTTCATGAAGATGAGTACACAATCAATGGTGTAGTTGGATGCACCCAACCAAGACGTGTAGCTGCTATGAGCGTTGCCAAAAGAGTCAGTGAAGAGATGGAAACTGAACTTGGTGATAAAGTTGGATATGCAATACGTTTTGAGGATGTGACTGGGCCCAACACCGTTATTAAGGTAATAAATTTTATTTTCTATATAGTCTAAATTTTGATTGTCAGATATTTATTCATGGAAAGTCATATTGTTATTGGTTTGTTTTGCAGTACATGACTGATGGTGTGTTGCTGAGGGAGACCTTAAAAGATTCCGATTTGGATAAGTATCGGTATGCATTCAAATGTCCCGTATACTACTTTTTTTCACTTCCAAGTGTTTGAGGGGGTGTTTGCAATCACAACTAAAGGGGGCAGAATCATTTTTTTTCTAAAAGCTGCTCCCTCACAGCGTTAGCTTTTCAGAAGTGCTTTTAAGCTGTGAGTAGAGTTTGCAAACACCCCGAGTAGTGTCTGTATTATGTGTAGCTCTTTTAATTCATTGTCTCCATCGTGTAGCGTCATTGTCATGGATGAAGCACACGAACGGTCTCTAAGCACAGATGTGCTATTTGGTATCCTCAAGAAAGTTGTAGCCAGGCGCCGAGATTTCAAGCTCATCGTGACATCTGCCACTCTTAACGCTCAGAAATTCTCGGATTTTTTTGGGAGGTAAAAAATCATTTCTACTTTGAGTCTACTTTTGTCTTTCTATTTTTGTATTCTTACGATTGTCACCATTTCCATGCAGTGTACCTATATTTCACATTCCTGGGAGAACTTTTCCAGTTCAGATACTGTACAGTAAAACTCCTTGTGAAGACTACGTCGAAGCTGCTGTGAAGCAGGTGATGACGATTCACGTCACTAGTGCTCCTGGTGATATACTAATCTTCATGACTGGTCAAGATGAGATTGAGGCAACCTGTTTTGCTCTCCAAGAACGAATGGAGCAACTTTCAAGCAAAAAGGAAGCTCCAAAGCTGTTAATCCTTCCCATATACTCTCAGCTGCCTGCTGACTTGCAAGCAAAGATCTTCGAGAATGCTGAAGATGGTGCTCGTAAGTGTATTGTTGCTACAAATATTGCTGAGACGTCGTTGACTGTTGATGGGATCTTCTACGTCATTGACACGGGTTATGGTAAAATAAAGGTGTATAACCCTCGTATGGGCATGGATGCTCTTCAAGTGTTTCCTGTTAGTCGGGCTGCTGCTGACCAGCGGGCCGGACGGGCTGGAAGAACTGGACCTGGGACTTGCTATCGGCTTTATACTGAAACTGCATATCTAAATGAAATGCTTCCCAGTCCTGTGCCTGAAATTCAGCGAACCAACCTTGGGAATGTGGTTTTATTACTCAAGTCTCTGAAAATTGACAACTTGTTGGATTTTGATTTCATGGACCCCCCTCCTCAAGAAAACATCCTAAACTCCATGTACCAGTTGTGGGTATTAGGTGCTTTGAACAATGTTGGGGATTTAACAGATCTGGGTTGGAAAATGGTGGAGTTTCCCCTTGATCCACCCCTTGCTAAAATGCTTTTGATGGGTGAAGAGCTAGGATGCCTTAACGAGGTTTTGACAATTGTATCGATGCTTTCTGTGCCGTCTGTTTTCTTTAGACCCAAGGATCGGGCAGAGGAGAGCGATGCTGCCAGGGAAAAATTCTTCGTGCCAGAATCTGACCACCTTACTCTTCTAAATGTATACCAGCAATGGAAATCCAATCAATATCGTGGTGATTGGTGCAACGACCATTATCTACATGTGAAAGGTTTACGCAAGGCTAGGGAAGTGAGATCACAGTTGCTAGATATTCTGAAGACGCTTAAAATTCCATTAACATCGTGTGGACCCGATTGGGACGTTGTTAGACAAGCCATATGTTCTGCGTATTTCCATAATGCTGCTCGTCTCAAGGGGGTTGGGGAATACGTCAACTGCAGAAACGGGATGCCATGTCACTTGCACCCGAGCAGTGCTTTATACGGGTTGGGTTATACTCCAGATTACGTGGTTTACCACGAATTGATATTGACTTCAAAAGAATACATGCAGTGTGCTACATCAGTTGAACCCCAGTGGTTGGCTGAACTGGGGCCCATGTTTTTCTCGGTGAAAGATTCGGATACATCGATGATTGAGCATAAGAAGAAACAGAAACAGGAGAAAACTGCAATGGAGGAGGAGATGGAGAATTTAAGGAAAGTGCAAGAGGAGATGGAGATAAGGAACAAGGAGAAGGAGAAGATGAAGAGGGCGAAAGACCAGCAACGAGTTTCTATGCCTGGCATGAAGCAAAAGGGGCCTTCCACTTATCTCAGGCCTAAAAAATTTGGCTTGTGATGTGATTAATGTATGCTGGGGTTATTGTAGAGTAAAAGCCATCGTTTGTATCTGTATTCTTACCGGGAACGTCCTACAAAAATGTTTCCAGGACTTTAATACACGGTTACACTCTCCACATGGGTGCAAATATGTAACGAGGAATTTTTGGATCAATTACTTGCAAATATTCGAGCAGCTGATTGACTCTAGATAACATCAATTATTTTTAAGACTAGATTTAGGGTTTGTTATAAATACTCACTTAAGCATATTTGAATTCTATAACCCATTTTTTCACCTAATAATAAATGTCATCAATTTTGTGGAGATATGACTGAATTTAAAAAGAACTTTCTATTTTTAAATAGTAAATATTAAATTGAACACATGTTAAGTATTTTTTTTTCTTTTTTCAATTTATAATACATGTTAAATATACGTCATTCATCTTTCCTCCTATCATTTTATCTTTCCTCCATTTTTATTCTTTCTTTTTTTAGCAAACCCTATTAGTAATTTTATTTACTTGATTTTAATATTTACATTTAATTAAATTACATTTTAAGTTTTTTTTTTTCTTTTTTTGATTTATATAATACAAGTTAAATATATTTCATCCATCTTTTCTCCTGTCATTTATATTCCCTCCATTTATTCTTTTTTTAGCAAAGCCTATTAATAATTGTTCTTTCTAATCTTGATTTTTTTTTAAAAAATTTTATTAGTGATCGTTCTTTTCAGCAACTCTTTTTACTTTTTAGTTTTGAACGCCTAAAATATCTCTTTAGTTATCATTGATATTGAAAGTCTTAATTAATATATCCATCTTTATTGTCAAACGTGACAACGCATGGTGGAAGTATATATATATTTTTTAAAGGGACCGAAGCAAAATAATGGACTCGGGCAAATTAAAACAATCAATTAATGGAAGAATATTTAGTAAAAAAAAAAATATATCAGTGTTTTCATAATCGGACCGGCGATCAAACCGGATGGAGCACTGGTTGACGGTTCAACCGGTTGGACCGACGGTCCAACCGTTAAAATGATATCTATCTTTTTTTTAAAATTTCGTAGATTATAAAACTTTAAAATGATAATTTATAAGTTTCATATTGAAAATAAACACAATAGAATCATAAACAATATCATACAATACAATTTAAAATACTAAAATAGTTTTTTGAGGGTAATTGAACCGGTTTCATGTCTGGTTCAACCCGATTCTGAAAACATTGATGCACAAATGGTATTATTTTAGGCCCTAGAAAAAGTGTAAACAAAAAAAATTTAAAGCTTAAATAGACAGACATAATTTTCGGCCCATTCAAAATCCACCATACATAAATTTTTGCCAACAAAAATAATACAACAAAGATTACTCAAGTCTTAAATAGTTGAATATGCTCTATCTTCGTGGAAATCTTCATTTTTTTTAATACAAGTTCTTCATATGTTTGGATCGACTTCATCATCTAGACCAATATAATGCATTTCTGCGTAAGAAGTAAATAATCATGTCATGTAAATGTATGAAATAACGAAATAAAAAATTAAATACATATAATGCATGAAATAACGAATTAAAAATTAAATACATATAATGCATGAAATAACGAATTAAAAATAAAATTTTATATCCATACAATGCAACCTAAATTATGAAGATAAAATTCAACATAAGTGGATGTATTTGGATGCGATTCCAGAAATTTCGTTAATGACATAAGTATGCAGCCATATATATAGAAATTTTTAAAAGGAATTTGAAAGATCAATTTGGTTCCACCATCAGACCATCAAGGCGATTAAAAGTAATAATTCTCACTATTAATTAGTGCGTTATAAAAGCTTAATGGGGCCTAGTAATCATGAGGCATTCCTTTTTTTTTTGGTACACTTGGCGGAAGCATGAATGCGACACTTGTCGGAAGCTGGTGAAGTGTTTCCTCCTTTTATAATATAAGATTTGCATCTCGAGTCAAATACTAGGGGTTGAAGGAAAATACGTATTTTAACTGAAATTAAGGTCACGTTTTAAGAAATTTCATTCCTAGACTAAATATTAGGTATGCACTTTTTCCCCTAGTGAGAAACTCGTACTTTAATCGTGTGATTTTTTCACTTAAAACTATAAAAATTGGAGAATACGGTTGCTACGTATGTCAGCACAGTTGTTTAATTGCAGAATTAGAAGAGATGCGAAATTCATAACAAATTTTTGGCTTTTGGTATGATTAGAAAATGATAATTTCGTTAGGGATTGGTGAATGATTAAGAATGATAATGGGTATCGTTGAGGAATCAATGCACCAATGATTGTTATTGTTTGGTTAGAATATCGATAATGGGTATCAATTGGATTGAACATCCAAGAACTTCTTTTATTCTCATTAATTGTATATATTTATCAAATCAATTCATATACCATTGTCAAAATATCATACAAAATTTTATACTTGCATTTTTGACTGATAACGGTGAATCCAAAATCCAGATTCACCAAAGTCTGCACACTGCACCAATGATGCATCAAATAGTACAATTACACATCCAAGAACAAATCACAATCTTCATATATCATGTCAAAATACATAATGGTGGTTCAAGTTCTGTTTCATACACTGATATTAGGAGCAATGAAGAAAGTTGAGTGCCTTAACACCAACTCTCTATTGCTCAGAAACAAATTTTTGAAAAAAAAAACCCTTCTATGCCTTAATTGTAACAGTGCAAAGACACAAACCCAGAGGTTTTATCTCAGAAGTTTTCCATTCACAGCCTGGGGCAGCATCTGGATCATACAACAGTGTGTGGTAACCAGGATCCTCCTGTAATGAAAACAGCAGCAGCTTCCCATCCAGTATCCCAAACCGGAACCCGATGCTCGAGCTTCCGGTCAATGGAACCGGAACCATTTTCCATGAATTCTCAGCAGGGTCGAATATTGCTAACCTGCGCTCGTTTTTCCACTCCATGCAACACACCTTCTCTCCAACAACAGCATGAGCAGTTACCATAACACACCCATTTTTCATCTGGCACCATGTCTGCTTTTCTGGGTTGTACACGTCGATCACCCTCGAGTTTCCGATTGTGAAACTTGACCTCCCACCCATCACGTACAGCTTTCCCTCGACCCCACATGCAAAACAGCCCCACCGTGGACGCCTCAGGCTCTCAATCACCGTCCACTTGTCGATGTCGGGATCGTACACCTCGACACATGAGAGGGATTCTCCATTGGTCCCGCATCCTCCTATTGCGTAGATCAAGCCATTCACCTCGGCACAAGCAAAGTCGTAGCGAGCAACGTTCATGCTAGCCAATTTGCTCCAGCTGGAATAAGTATGTTTGTTAAGAGTGTATAGCAAACAGAACAATGAAAAACCATTTCAATTGTTAAATGGTCGAAGAAGATTTCTTGGTTCGATAAACCAATGGATAGTTACAAACCTGTCGAGGCAGGAATCATATTGGTAAAGATCAGATGAGATGGATACCGTTCCATCGGCCACAGAGAATAACCGGCAATAACCATAAGCTTTCCATTGAGAACAACCACGCTGAACCCTGCTTTAGCAGGGCCAGGCATAGGTTGGAGTTGGTGGTGCTTATGTCCTACAGAATCTAAAACCTCCCAATGGCTCTCTTTTCCATCGGGGTCTGCAGTAAGGAAATAAAGCCATTCCTCGAGCACCCCAGCTAGTTTTCTCACAGCAATGAATTCTTTGCTTTTGATAAATGATCTCCATCGCTTGCACACAGCACCTTATGGTGGGGAGGTCGGATCGAGGAACGAGAGCAAGGCAGTGCTTGGAGACATCGTCAGGCAATCCAGGCAAGATAGGACTATTACAATCATCAGCATATTTAGAAATTAAGAAAGGACCACTTTTGGAAGAGGGGTTATCTTGCTTGGAGAAACACATATCTGATTCTTTAATTTGCTTCTTCTTCTTCAAAGAAAACAAACCTGACATTCTTAAAGTGAGAATAAAGTGAGATCACAACCAGAATTACCACTTAACATTTCACTCTTGAAGAAAACATAATTAAGAAAAGTAACAGGTACCTAACTAGAGAAATTCGCGGAAACCTTCTTCGATAGATATTCTAGTACACCAAACCATGACAGATGATGTGGAACAGATTGCTTGAGCTATAAAAATCAACGAATGTTTTGTACAATTGGATTCAAATTCCATAACACTTCCACAGATTCTGTTGTTTGGCTTCCTTAAACCAGCCAAGTCGACTCCAAATTCAAGTTCTCTAAATGTAACGTTTTTTTCTCCAAACATTTCCCCAGTACCTACACATTTTTAGAAACTTGATTTAAAAAAATATTCACAAAGACTATAAATCACAAAATCTAAAAACAACCGAGTCGAAAAAAAAAAAAAAAAATACCAAACAAGGCCATAACCGACTTTTAACCTCCAGTTATTTCCATTTCTTACTGTTTATAATCACCTGGAGTAAAGAGAACAAATAATGTAAGTCATACTATCAATAAAACCATAATAAAAGCTAAAAGAGTGGTTGCATTTCTTCATGATTTGCAGAAAAAAAAGCTCAAGAAAGCTATTCACCTACTGCAGAATTTGAATTCTTGAACAATTTTAAAATGATGCCTCTGATTTATCAACAGAAAGCGGAAAAAGGAAAAAAAAAAAAAAAAAAAAGCACGTGCGAATATAATACGACTTGTTAAGTTGTAAGCAAATCAAACAATTCCAATAATCCAAATATTAGATGTTAATAATGTAAAGACAAGCTGGAACCAACTAGAGATACACCATAAGTAAATAATTCTAGATTAAACAGTATATGCATAAACTACACTTTTAAAGACGGACCACCAACCCCTAACCTACCCGCCAGATTGTAGTGTTCACACCCTGCATAAAAATCTTGCACCAAACCATTTTCCTAATCATAGAGCTCAAGAAAATATCATCTCCCTCCGTCCCACCCAAAGTTTTACATTTTGTCATTTTTGGACGTCTCATTCAAAGTTTTACTACATTTCCTCGTTTGGCAAGTTGTGGCCACACTTTAAACAACAATTATCCCTACTTTTACTCAAAATTACACCAATTATCAGTCTATTAATATTAAAATACACACACTTTCTCCACCTTTTACTTTTCTTACCCATTTCATCAACCAACAGTACATTTAATAATATATTACCAACAATACATTTAACAATATATTACAAATATAAAGCTTTGGCTAGGACAGAAGGATTATAATTTAATGAAATTAAATTAAGCAGAATGCAGCAAAGAAACGAAACAAAAAAAGCACTTAGCTGAAAGAATAGCAAGAACACTATAAACCTAAAATCCCAAAAGAGTCAACATGCAAACAAGATCAAATTTTTATACAAATCAAGATTAGTTTGATATAATTTTTTTGAATAAATGACAAAAATTATCAGAAGCTTCACCACCATAAAATCAGATTCCAAAAATAAATCCATAATACCTTCAAACACTCAATAAATGGAATAATAAACAAGTAATTTCTTACAAAACAGAGCAAAGTAAAGAGGAATTCAAAGGAGATAAGCTAAAAACAGATACGCACCTATAGATTAGGAGTGAATGAGGAAAGCTACAAGTAAAGAGGCACCGCTGAAAAGAGGAATAAATAGGGAGATGAGGATTTGGATAAGGATTGAAGAAATGGTGTCGGAATGGGTCATAAATATTTATTTGGGGAAGAAAATGTAATTGATTGGTATTATTATTATTATTCCCACTGAAATAAGAAGGAAATGAGATAGAGATTCACCACATAAATTTCCGCTCGTGGACTAAATCACCGCTAAATTATTATTACTCCATTGAAGAGTGAAGACAGGAATAAATAATGAATGTGAATTGACCAACACTCACATTTTCTTGGTACAGAGTCTACAGACGATCTGTTTCAATTTAAAAAGACAGATATAGTAATAATCATTAATCATAATGTATGGATAAGCTGTAACCACGTCGGATCATTACATTTTTCCAATTTTAATTGACTTGTTTCCCTAATACACACCTATTTTTTCTGCTTCAAATTGAATTAAGACTCGATATATATACAATTTAATAGGTTTATAATTTGTGAAATTTACACTATTATACATTTATAATATTATATTCTCTCCGTTCACCAATTTTATGGTGATTACTTTTGATTTTTTTTTATGGCGTTTTTTGTATTAATAATTTAAAAATTCTTTTATCATTTCAAAAAATAATACAAAATTTTTTTTTTTAAAAAATCTTAAAAAAAATCAATGTCCGTAAGATTCTCATTCGGGGAATTTTATTTATCTTAGAGACAGAAAAAATCGAATATAAATTAGATATTGACGTTTAACACTTTGAAAAAAAGTGATAAAAACAATTGATCTTTAAAAAATTTGAAATATTCCACTTTGTTGTTAATTTGAGACAGTCTAAACTCTAATACTCAGTGATAAATTTTAAATTAAATTGGATACTTATTGGGTAAAAGCTTTTTTGATCTCAATTTGATATGGATTTCAAATAACCTTGAACATATTTTTATACTCAGATACCATGTAAAGCTTGGCTCGAGCTTCATAGTAAAAAAATAAAACAAGTGTAACTACTTGAGCGCGATTCGACTAAAGTTCGTTTGAATTTGACAAATTTACTTATCAAACAAACTTAAATGTGAATTTAAAAGCTCAATAATATTTTTAAAGAACTTGAATAGCAACCCGCTAAGCTCGATTTTGAGTCATTTACGGACCTACTAAAATTAGATGAGTGTCATTAAACACACCCCAAAATCTTCTAAACAATTTAAGCTTTTAAGGCAAAAATAAATATATATAAAATGACTAAGTTCACCCTATATAAATATATAGTATTATTTGTCTTTTAAATTTTATTTACTTTGATTTTAGTCCTCTAAATTAATTTTTTAACTTTGAAATTGATCCTTTACTTTTTGTCAACCTATCTTTTTTAAAATTTATACATGGAAAAATAATTGAAAATTTTGAAAAAATTAAATTAAAATATAAAAATAATAAAACAATAAATATATATATATTTTAAAAGAACTAAATAAAAAAAACCAAACAAGCAAAATTCGAAAAAAATAATCTGAAAAAAAATAAATTAAATTTTAAAATATTAAAAAAAACAACTAAATCTTAAAAAATAAGTAAATTAAGAAAAATTCAAAAACCAATTAAAATTAAATAAAATATTAAAAATAAAATAAATCTTCAAAATTAATTTAATTAAAAAAAATTATTCAGATTTTATTTAGGTTTACTGTTTTTTTTAATTAAATTATTTTTTAGATTTAGTTTTTTAAAAAAGAAGATTTCATTTAAAAAAGTTTTTTCAATTTAATTATTTTTTTAATTTTAGTTCAATTTTTAATATTTTATTTTGTATTTAGCTTTTTTATGATTTTGAAGATTTTTTTTTTCTAATTAATTTTTTGAATTAAGTTATGTTTGAAATAATTTAGTTGATTTTTTTTATAATATATTTCTGATTTTATATAAAATTTTAAGGATTTTTTCATAAAAAAAAATAATGAATCAAATGTTTTTTTAGGAAAGAAATGTTCATGAGAAAATGAAAGATAGGAAAGCGTTATTTTTCTATTTTAATAGAGGAATGATATAATAGGAAAGAAATGGGGTGTGTTTAGTAATGCATGTTAAGTTTTAAATTTTATTGGGTATGCTTAACAAATAGGGTGTGTTTAGGGATTTTGGGGTGTGTTTACTAAATTACACTCATATTATATGAGAATTTTTTTAATTTTTTTTAAGAAGAAGATGTAACATAATTTTATGCAAATGTATTATCCAACTAAAGACAAAAATCAAAACATTGGAAGTTGAAATTCTGTGGCCTGGTGGGAACACCACATGTTGTAGAGGTTATAAGTTATAACATAGTGGTTGCAATTTATTCAAAATAGGAAAATTATATGAATTAACATTTTTATAATTTATAAGCTTGTAGAGTAACAAGTAATACAAGTATTTGCATATTACCTAACTAACATCAAAGCGTGATATACTTGAATGGGCTTTTATAATTCTTTCTTCTAAAACAAAAGGTCATGTCTATATGTCCTATTCCTGTTAATTTAAACACCAACCATTAAGAAACAAACTTGGCTAATAATAGCTCTGAATTTTATTCTATTTTGAATTATATATAGCTCGAATTTCAATTTGCAGAATTTGTGAAACAGACACTTGAGATTATATTAACCTATCTATAATCTATATATATGGTTACAATTCGTCTTTAGAGTGGTTGTAGTACTTAGGGATGGCAACATGTGTTACATTTTCAACCAATAGTGCTAGCCTTCTACGATTTGACTTTCCTGATAACAACACATGAATATAAAATGTTACGACCATTAATTTACTTTTTGAATTATTGGCTGCCTGCAATAGTTTCTCAGCTTCTAATTCATCATATTGTTTTTCTTCATTTAATAACACAAAATGTTCAATAATTAATCCAAAGAGCAAGTCCTTTCGAGTTGCATGCACTTCTTCTGGAAATTATCAAAAAAGAAAAAGGAACATCACCAAGGAATGCAGTTTCCCAGTTAAGTTTCTTCTTCTCTCTGTTATTATTTAGCCCAAATTTTATCTAGTTACTTTTTTCATATATCTCATCTGCAGGGTGACTATTAATTAACCTTTGTTCAATTTTTCATATATAAATTGATTCTAATAATTAAAAATAATGCAGGAAGAAATTTGGGAGAAAAAAAAGGAGGATGTTAGACATGTATTATTACAACATGAAAATATTAATGATGAGAAAGATAGTTTGATTTTGGTGGACGGCATTCATAGGGTTGGAATCGATCACCTTTTTTATGATGATATTGAAATGATACTTGGACGACAATATTATGTCACAAATGGTCGTTGTCGTAATGATGATTTATATAAATGAAAAATTCGTATGAGGCATGTTGATTTAAGACAAATTACATTCATCATAAAAAAGTGTTAAAAGCGTCGATAAACGATTGTATTTATATGAGTGCTTTTTTTTTGAGGGTTGGGGTCGCCGACGATGAGATTGAAATGATTCTTTTTATATAACGTTTCATTATATTTTCGACTACTAAGACAACAAGGATACTACATCTCCCCAGGTAAGATGTTAGTAATTAAAATTTTGTGGATGAATGAGTAAGTAAAAATACATTTAATTTAAATTTGTCTCACGTATGATCCTTGTCGTGTAAGAATTTGTTGTTTATTTTACTAAAGAAATTGATGTGTTTACTTGGGTTAGCGTTTAAAAAACTAAAGTTGCAGTACATTTATGCCACATTAATGTGTGTGTTACTCTTACTAAAAAGTCGTAAGGACACTATAGTAAAAGAAATCCTCTGAATCGTCTATTTTTTTTATTTGCAATAATTTACCCAAAACTTTGGAAGCAAATGTTGTAATTTTTCCAACAATTAAATTATAAATTTATTGTAGAAAAAAAAGAATATTATTTATTCACAGTGGATAAGTTTGTCGGAGGCATTCCTGGTAGATTTAGGCAAGATGGATGAAGTCGAAAAAAATACCAAGGGCAAAAGAGTAGTTAAAAAATGCAGAAGTATCTATAGGATTGAATATGATGGTCGTCCACTTGTTCTTTATTTTAGGCTGCTGATAATTTACAGTTAAATTCCATTTCTAACCTCGGATCATCTATTGCTGCTATTACTCGTCTCTGGAATGATGTAGAGGCTGCTAAGGTATTTACTCACACCCAACTTTCTGCACAACACACCCACATGTACAACACATTTTAGCATCATGTACTACCAAACAGCTATAAAATTAGTTTCATGATTTTCCAATGTGTTAATGTAATTGTATACATGTGACAGGGGAAGCGAAAAGGACATTCAGATGGTTCATACATAACATATTACATGAATGAAGCAAACATATCAATGAAGGAAGCAGAGCAACATGTGATGGATATGAATGATATCAAACGAATGGAAAAACATCAACAACGAATGCTTTCATAATTTGAACCATTCTTTGGCCTCATGTTTTAAAAGGGCTTCTCTGAATCTTCCAAGAATGCATGCTCTATTAAATACTCCTCATGAAAATCTGAGGTTTCCACTCCCTAAAAGCTCAAGCTAATGTACTATATAGGAGTATCTATTATCTCTATTGAATATTTGTGGAATAAATAAATGCCAAATCAAGAAAATAGCTAGAATATTGGCAGGAAAATAAATTATGGTGGTTCATATCTAGTTTTACTTTATGGATTCTTTTATCTCAGAGGCAAATAATGTGTTCAGAAAATGGAGCAAATATGAGGAATTTAACATGGTTTTTTGGGTTATATGTCGTGGAAGATATTCTAGATTTTAGATGACAAACAATTACTAATGAAATGGAAACCAGTACTGTTTAATCCTAAAGAATATTTTGTTATTACTAAATTTATATCTATTTCACTTCTTCTTTGTGGGATTCTCAAAGCCAAAAGATAGAATAGTAGTATTAACTATTTTTATTTATACTCCCGGGTAAATTTAGTGATTCATAAATTCATTGCCCATGGCATGCTTGCTAATGAGGTTGGTGTAAGACATGATTTCTAACACTATCACACAACTTGTATAGTTGTATAGATTTGTGTATCCATGCTAAGAAATAAGTTGTATAAACACAAAATTGTGCAATAGAAGACTGGGTGCAATACTACTTTCACAGGATCGAGAAGTTAGTACCACATACGATATTAACATAGGTTTAGATGGGTCAGACCCTCTATCTTTACACTTTTCACATCTAGAAAGCATGCCCACAACGTATTCATACATAAAATATCCTACTAATTATGCTATGTGTATAAGTTATATGAATACTATTCAGCATAAGAGATTATAAGCTAAAAGAAACCATTTGGACCACACAAGCTTATCTTTGGTGTGTGGTGTACCTATCTTAGTGGTCTTACTCAATGGAGAGAAAAGATGTCTTCAAAGGAATCACCATAACCGACATGTCTTTAGAAACAAACAAGTAGGATTAATCTCGGACAAACGTGTTAAACTATGAGAAGACTAGATGTTTGGTGTACTAAGAAGTTGGGAAAGAGAATGCAAATCCCCACTGTACTGTTTATTCAAGTAGATATAATTATATAAATATGTTATCGTACTTCCATAAAAGAGGCATAGATGGAGGTGATAGTTTTATAACTCTTCCATAAAATATAAACCTGTCCTTAATATTACCATAAGAGATGTGATCATATGATGACATGGCAATAATATTCGTTTGACCAAAAGCACTATGAATTGAAATCTAGTATTCCTTCAACCATGAAAGTAAGGACAAACTGAAACATCAGATCAGATACCTATTTCTTAGATGTCTTCTTCTTGGGAACAGAATTAGTAGGCTGTGGCTTGGGGTGCTTTTCGACCTCACTTGGATCCAACCAATTCAGAGGGTGGCGATTGAAAAACGGCCAATTGGGAACTGTAACCAGAAGAGGTTAACACAACACCAGCGGCATAAGTCAACATCATTTTTTGAAACGATCCCAAAACATAGCCTGTCACAAATGCCACCACAGCAAAGGATACCAAAAGCAGCTGCATCAGCTGCTCTGCTAGCTTCTGACCTTGCCAATCCATCTGCCAAATAGTTATTAAGAATGAGTTGCACACTAACAATTTTACACAGAAATTCATATATATCTTGTAGGAGCCCAGAGCAAATCAATGGAAGAGGTACTTAGATGTAGTGCAAAAGTGCATGATTCGTTATACATATCTGCACAAGCAATTGCCCAAACTGGTGACTACAATTCACCTATTTAACAGTGAACTCTAGAGACAAGAAAATGAATTCAACAAATCTGAGACATATATATATATATATATATAAATTCCATAAATTAAGCGTTTGATTAACAATTTCAGGAAATTAAAATCTCAGCAAATTAATCACAGAATAACACGAAAAGATCTTTGTTACGAACATTTGCACCATGAAATTATTTGAACCACGATAAGTGGTAATATTTCCAATTTGATACACGAATTGAGACTTTAGGGTTTCAAATCCTTGTCATACCAGTTACCGAATTCAATCCTCAAAAATTCAAATCCAAACATTCCAGGTTCCAAATTATCAAATAATCGAAATTCATGAATCGAAGGTTTCAGGATATAATTATAGAACTCATACGATTCATCAGCAACAGAGAAAACATAGAAACATCTTCCGCGGCGTAAAGGATCATAGATCTACAGCACTTCAAAAGAAAACTAACATACCATATTCAAAAACGTTCTAAGTACTGATATACAGTCAAACTACACAGAGATACACGCAGAAAACGCAAAGATAGATACAGCACTTGTACATACATACAAATAAATTCTTTAGACTGACCGAAGAAGATGAGTTTAGACTTTACAGTGAATTTCGCCCGAGAAAAAACGTTTTCAGAATTGCAGCAACAACATGGAATGGTATCAGCTGCTTTTAATATATGGGAATGGGAATTGTTTGTCGCCGTTGGATTGGTCAATAGAATTTCATGATCGCCATATGGGTGTATTAGCCGTTCGATCATTATTCTGAAAGCAAAATGTAAACACGACGGCGGATTGGGCCATTGGTTTTGAGTTAAAAAAAAAATGGGCTCTTATAACTTACGGTGTAATCTGGGTGTTTTCTTTTCAATGTCATTTTTTAAACTCACAGGTAATATTTATATTGAATTCTCCTTTAAAAAAAACACTATCAAAGTATTTTTTTTTTTGAAAATTTATTTATTGAGACGAAAATATATGAGATGAGTTCCAATAGTTGACTATACTAACTAATTAACAGATTCACGCCCTACCCACGCACTTGTTCCAAGTTAAACATTCTTTTCTCAAAGCTTTCTGAAAAAAAAATCGAATTTCTCACTTATTCACTTGGCTATTGATGCTATTGTTTTAA
Organism: Stenogyne calaminthoides; assembly: GCA_037126765.1. Classification (NCBI taxonomy): domain Eukaryota; kingdom Viridiplantae; phylum Streptophyta; class Magnoliopsida; order Lamiales; family Lamiaceae; genus Stenogyne; species Stenogyne calaminthoides. The sequence continues at coordinate 199,747 of JBBCBC010000083.1, forward strand.
GATTGTTTGGTGTATGTTGGGAATGTTTTTATGATTTCCTTCTTTTTGAGAATATGTATAATACTATTCAATGGAAGTTATTGGCCACACACACGAGGGAGATTGGGGAAGTTCATTCACTACTCAATCAATTCTCACTAAAACGCCCGTCTCTTTAACTATGAAGCACTTTTGTTCTTAATAACGATTTATTGTATACGATTGATCTTTCTATATATTTTTTTAGAGATTCAAAAAGCAATAATTATTCTGATATACGAAATACCATCCCCATAATTGTTTGGTGCATAATATAGTTAAATCTTAAATTGTAAATAAAGATAATACGAAATTAGATTCAAGAGGTATAATACTATGAAGAACAAATCCGTAACCAACCCCTAAAATAAATCCTGAAAATCCTGAAGAGTCAGAAGAAACAATACGCAAGTAACAGAAGTCGGATTTTAAACAAAAATAGAGGACAATTTCAAAACTTGTTCAATAATCATATAACCCAAAAGAGCTCAAGCCTTCCTAGGTTTGCTGGTTGCCAACTGTGATTCAGGCTGCAAATAAACATGAAAGAATATTGTCAATATGCATGGTATTATAGTTATACAACTGAATTCATTGACCAAATCTAAATTTTAATTGGTTGTTACCTCTTTCTTGACAGGCTCTTCCTTTTCGGAAAGAATCAACTCAATGTGGCATGGGGAAGACATGTAGGCTGAAAAGAACATATTGTGTTAGTTCAAGAAAGTGAAAAACCATTCAACAAAACGACGTGATTAAATAACATGCTGCTTACGGTTAATTCTTCCATGGGCACGGTATGTTCTGCGCCTTTGCTTCTGGGCCTGGTTAACCTGAATGTGAGAAATAAAGAGAGCATCCACATCCAAACCTTTCACCTGCAAAAAGTCAAAAATTAAACCTAAAATAAACAAGCAGAACATTAATAAAACTGTATAGAGAAAGCAGAACTGAATAAGCTTTACCTCAGCATTGCTTTCAGCATTCTTGAGTAAATCCAAGATGAACTTTGCAGACTTCACAGGCCAGCGACCTTGCCCATTAGAGTGTCTATTTTTGGCCTGAGCTGTACGCCCAACACCACCACAGAAACGAGTGAATGGAATGGCCTGTTTGTGGGCCAGTACATCTTCCAAGTATCTTTTGGCCTTGACTAGAGGGAGCTTTCGGATGGCGTGCGCTGTCTCCCTTGTGTTCTGCAAACAAAAATTGAACATCATTACATTAGCATGATAATTAAATATTTTGTCATGAATGTGTAAAGAGAAAAATTAGGCAACCTAATTGTTTGATCTTTAATGTCGATGTTATATATTGTTTGGAAAAGGTTTGATCTTAAATGTTGATGCCATAGATTGTTTGGACAAATTAAATAGATACTTTGCCAGCAATTCAATCAGGAGTATAGCATTGTTTACTGAACCATCAATCATGAAAATTCAATAGGTTCACCCAATAACATTGCACACTTGCTATCCCTGAGGTTTACGAGAGATCTATTCACCAAAGGCAATAGATCCCTGCTTTTTTCATCAGGTTAAACTTAAATTACATAGCAACAACTAAATGTACAAAATGAAAAAAACTAGATTAGGTTGTAAAAAGTATTTTATATGAAATGGTAACTAGCAGTCAACACAGATCAATTCACATAAAAAAACAAAGCAGTACACAAAATGAAAAGGCAGGAATATAGCATTGTTTACTGAACCATCAATCATCTGAATTCAATAGGTTCACCCAATAACATTGCACACTTGTTATCCCTGAAGTTTACGAGAGACCTATTCACAAAATGGTAATAGAACACTACTTTTTTTCATCAGGTTAAACTTAAATTGCATTGCAGCAATTCTAATATACAAATGTAAAAACCAGGCTAGGTTTTAGAAAGTATATTATATGAAATATATAACAGACACTGTACAAAAGCATTATACAAAATGACAAGGCAATATAGCATTGTTTACTGAACCATCAATCATAATAATTCAATAGGTTCACCCAATAACATTGCACACTTGTTATCCCTGAGGTTTACAAGAGATCTATTCACAGATGGCAACAGATCCCTGCTTTTTTTCATCAGGTTAAACATATACAACATAGCAACAACTCAAATGTACAAAAGTAAAAATCAGGCTAGGTCATCATATGTACTCGATATAATACGAAATGGTTTTATGTTGAACACAAAAATTATACAAAGTAAAAAGGCAGGATTATAGCATTGTTTACTGAACCATCAATCATCAGAATTCAATAGGTTCACCCAATAACATTGCACGATTGTTATCCCTGAAGTTTACGGGAGACCTATTCACAAATGGTAATAGATCCCTGCTTTTATTAATCAGGCTAATCTACGTAGCAATCGGACCATATATCCAACTACACAAGTCTTAACAAATAAGTCATGCAACCAAATTAACCCAGGACAAGAAGAAAAAGTAAAAAAATTAACAGAAACAAAAAATAAAACAAGCAAGAACTCGGGAACATTACCTTGAAATGAACTCTGAGGTCAGATCCCCTCGCCTTGCAAGCTGCAACAATTACACAACACAGTCCAATCAGCAAATAGACATCTCTATTCTCGTAAGAAATTAATTCAAAATTGCAAACAAGAAATTGAAAATTATACATCATACACTTAAACCATTGAAAAAGCAACGCAAAAATCAAGATATTCAGGCAAAAGGAAACAGGAAAGAAACGGAAAAACCTACATTTCGTTTGGTTATCGGGCTCCCTCGAGTACTTCACCTGTATAATTCGAACCGAAAAATATACATATACAGATTAAAAAACGAAAATAACTTACATTGATTGAATTTAGAGGGGTGACATGAAGACGTACCATCGTAGCTGTGCTGCTTCCGCGGCGCTTGACGATATGGTGGTGCGGCGAATCTCTTTTCTGCAGAAGAGCTATTATGTTTGTTGCCCTAGGTTTTATACAAAAACCCTAATTTAGCTTACAATGGGCTGGGCTTAGCTGTCTGTTTTAATATTAATAAAGCCCATTCTATAGGCCCCATTGTGAACTGAACAAACTTCAAGCTCTAAGATTATATAATGGGCCTAATAACCCAGCATAAAGGGCTATATATTAAATTTCATTTCTTTCTCAATAATTAGAATTTGTTCAGCACCAAAATAATGAGAAGCTAAAATAATAATTTGGTAAAGTGAAAAATATTTTGGAAAAAAATGTCACTCTTATTTAAGAACTAATTTTGAAAATTTTAAAAGCACTATTTAAATTTAAAGATAGCTCATATATATGAATACGCATCTTTAGTCTTTATCTTCTTCAATTTGGATAATAGTTTTAGTATTCACTCATCTTTAACTAATATTCTGAACTCAAGTTATCCAATCCTTTATAAAAATATTAATTAGTTATTATATATACTTAACAAGACAAAAATAATATTTAATCAAACTTTTAGAATGTATCCATTATTGATGATTAGTTGTTATAATATACATTGAATCCTCAGTTAAATATAGATCAACTGCATACACATTAATATCTAGCTATATCCAGAGAGAAAATAAATAAACAAGTAATTCAAATAAACAAATTCCGAACTGTTGGCCTGCACAATTGATTAAAAGTCATAAGTAAACGCCCTGAATCATCCATACATCTCGAAAGAGCTTTCTTGCTTGTCGACTCGTTAAATATTATCAGACCTCAAAGCTTCCGAACTGTTGGCCTGCACAGTTTGATTAAAAGTCATAAGGCTCGATTCTAGTACACCCTTACATGCTTGCGAGCCTGGCGATAAATATGCTGGCATGTTTATTTTTCCAAGTAGTAACATGCATCGATGTTAATTATCCAAACTTAAGTACGAAAAAAGCTGAGTTGAGAGCCTAGAAATGTTGACAGTTTACCTCCAACCAGAATGTCCAATTCTCGTTGCCTACACCACTCAGTCTACATACGTATGATGGTGGTCGATTGCCAATTTTAACAGGAGCTGTCAAACAAAGAGACTGAGCACATGATAAAGGAAGGGAGAATTGATATCGGGAACGGACCAGAAAATTAAAATCACCTGGAACTTTATGATTTGCAAATGACCAATTTGATAATGGTCCTGTAATGTTAAGGACTGCAACCCATACCTCCTTTAGTGAACTGAGAGACCAAAATACAGGAGGCAAAACAAAAACCATGATAATTTATAAGCACATCTGGTCAAATAAAATTCACAAATCCATTTATCATTGTCAATTTATATTCTGCAGCTTACCCCAAAGAGAATTCCAAGTTGACTCTCCTAGATCCCCCAATGGACATACTTGAGGAATTGACAGATGTTAAAAGAGGAAAATATCTGTATCGATCCAAGACCTCCTCAGTTGTTGTCGGGAACTTCAAGGCTCTTGAAAACAAAGCAGATATTGGAAAAATTCCCTGCAAAATGTAAAGATTCATTTGATCTTTCCCTTTGCCATCATGATTTAGACGTAATTTGAAAACAAAGCAGAGAATATCAGTAATATAGAACTGATAATTCATGTTCTTGTTCACATTATACAGTACATAAAAGATTATAACATTAAATCAGGGTCGCACAAACTTAAAGATTTAAAAGTACCTTCCATGTCTCGAAATCCGACTGAATAACAGTGTCAAAACTTAATTCTTGATCACCATGCAGTTCCTTCACTGCTTCGGGTGCATGTTTGAAAACAAACATCAGGGAGTTGGAGTCAACTACGGCAAAATCAAAACTAGAGCCCAATATTTGATTTGCATCTGTCAAATGGATAGTGAATATTTTAATACAAAATCACTGGTATTGTGCAGATTATAACTCCAGGTCCTCATGAGTCCGCATTCTTCAATTCTACAACTGGACTTATAGTCCATTGTATCTTAGAATCCTCTAACTATGACAAATAACGATGGTTTTTCCAATGATCTCCATGAATTTATTTCAATTCCCAACTAATTTAGATGGCATGGCCCTAATCAGCTATACATTATCAATGTGTATAAAGCTTTCATGCTCTGGTGAATAGATCAGGGACCAACTCAAAACTAAGCAAGTTAACAAATTATAGAAGCTTAAAAGGCAAAAAAAAAAAAAAAAAAAAAAAACACGGACTGATACATTCCTACCTGTAGTCTGTATAGAATGCTGGAGAACAACCCTTTTAGGTGCATCTTTGCTATACGGAAAGAATTGAGATGATAAAGCTAAAGCAAGGATACTCCAATGCAGCAAAAATTGGATAATTGATGGTTTTGCCAACCATTTCCCAACAACAGGTAAAAGAGGACCAAGACACCAGCCTGTTACTAATCCAATTATCGCTGCAACTAGTACATCAGGAATAAAATATCCTGCAAATAATTGCTACATTGTGAGGGTAAAAGAATAATAGTTCAATCTGTATTAAAAAGATTTTTACATTCTTAAGCTGTATTGAAAATTCCAACCATGATAATGATGTTTCAAACAGTTTACATGCAGATGCCTATCTCAACACAAAACGCAAAATAATGCTATTGTGGTTTAACTGAAAGCTGAACCACAGTGAAGTTAAAAGGCACAAGTCCATCTTTCCTCTGTGTGAGAAACCCAAGTTACTTCATTTTGCTATAATACAAACAAGTGCAATATATTACAAGCCTCTAGATTTTCTGTCACTGAGGTGTAAAAAGCTGTATGTATACTAACCATGAGGGGGCGGATGAGAGCCTGTCATTCCCATTTTCTCAATGATAAATACAGCAAGAAATCCGCCAAAGTATACTGAGTATGTTAGGCAAGGTACAAAAGCGACCACGTAGCACGCTGTTGACCTGACAGAAAAATCTAGGTTATAATACAATAACAACAGGTATATAAATTGTATGTTAATATTATCTTAGTCAAGTAACCAATCTACCTAATCACTAGGATTTTAAAATATTATGTATATAGTAAAGACAGGTTCGAGAGTTATCTAATTTTTTTAAGAGATGGTAGCATAAACTGGCACCTGAGAGACTCATGACCAAAGGACTTGGCTGATAGATAATAGAAGATCCACGCCAAAAGCATAAAAGCTGATAAAATGAATGTCACAAAACCTCCACTTAACCCAGATATAAGGTATGCCTGCATCAAGAAGTTGTATGGGCATTTTAAGAATTTAAAAAAGTTAATATTATCAGGAGATAAATAGCATCTACATCAGTAAACCAACCATATACAAACTTATATAAATTGATTAAGATAATAAATACTTTCACACACCAAAGTCAAGAGAGTATAGAACCCAAATGCTCCCCAGAACCTTGCTTCAACGACCAATTCCTGCGAAAAAATGAAAAACATGATTGCTTTTGAAGAATTTAACCAAAAAAAGATGATATTAAAATTTTAATTACATGATTCATATCCAATGGATGATTCATGGTTGGGCTCAAGTCAGCAGATATTAATATTAGTTAATGTTTTCATTTTCAGTTAGACATGTATGAAATCCAGAAAAATGACACATTTTTTGAGAAGGAGAATAATAGCCATGTATCAAAATCAAATAACACACTAGCAAAACTTGCACCTCCCGTGATATTCCAAGAGCCGAAACATCTTGAGAGAGTGGAAATTGTCTCAAAAGAATTCTTGGAACCAACAGGCCAACAATTGAGCATGGTATAAACATTAGAAACGCCAAATATGGGTTAGCAAACCTACATCGAACAAAAAAAAAAAAAAAAAAAAAATGGCAAAAGGAACAAAGTAAAAATCCGTTGTCGAGTTAAAACAATCAGACAAAAGCAAAACTAAAAGACTGAGCACATACCAGTTCATTGAATGGCCAGAGAACAGCAACCTCAAGACAGAAAACACCATGGGGAGAACAATGGCGAGTATAATCCCGCTGGCATGGTATAATAATCCTGCATCATAACAAGTGACTATTTTATATAAAAGGTAACATTTTTTAAAATAGGACCAACAGATTAAAGGTCAATCACATAATTCTTAAAATTCAATTCATATGCATTACCTTTAATAAAGTCATAGTAGGCACTGAAAGAACAGAATAAACTCCCAGTAGGCAAGCGGAGTAAAAGTGGCATAAGGAGGAAGATAGCGAATGGGATAGTGTGTACTATCAAGGCTTGCTTTCTTGAGTAAATGACCTGAATGATATGTGTTCATCAAGAACATGTGGTGCATTACTTGCGAAGAGACTGTCATTTGCATAATAAACTATTAGCCAACTAAATCTTGAACAAATATTGTGGCATACCAAGAAGTTTGCGAAGTAATCAAAGAAAATTGATCTTCCACCCTTGGATCCACTGGCATCAGCACCAAAGGATTCTCTTTCTTGGGCAGTTAATAACTTTGAAGAATTAGCAAAAGCTTTCATTAAACTAAACATGTTGTCCCCTCGTGCTTGCATGCTTCCTGGTCTAGTCCACAGAAATAAATGTGCGATTTAGGAAAAGACAAAAAATGAACATGAATAAATATACAAATCCGCTGCTCTGTACCAAAATACCAGTTGATGCATACAATAATCTATCCACTGTATCAGCTGAGGTGTGGTAAAAGTAACCTCCAAGCAGGAAGATCATATCCAAACCAGGAATGTCACCGTAGTCTTTGGCGAAAATTCTGTAGTCTGTATCACCAAGCTGAACTGCACCAAAAATATCCTGCAAAAACCATGTTATTAGTATGACGAGACCCCCCCCAGAAAATAAAGAACCAGGAGGTGAATTTGTTTAGCCCTCTATATCAATCGCTATCACAAAACTTAGGTTTTAGTTATTCTATCTTTTATTATTCTTTTCAAAGACCAAATAAATAAGCCAATTTTCAGAAACTAAAAGAGAAAAAATGCAAAACCTGAGCTGCACTATTTGCCATAGGATATACAGCTGACTGAGCATAAACATATGAAGGCCAAGATCCAGGTCCAGATTGACACACTAAATCTGTTGATTGTGAAATACTAGAAAAAATCAACAAATGGCTTAGCTCACAGAAAAATGAGGTGAGTTTGCAACCACCAGAGTGGGGTAGATAATTTCCCATTAGTAGCTAAATTTTATGATGATTCAGATCATTTTCAATTTGAATGCACAAAAATTCAAGGCGACCTACCAAAGCCTCCTGTTCCAGATGCCTCAACATTGATAAAAGCTCCGATTGTATCACGCCATCTATGTGTCGTCATGAAACCATGTGAACCCTGAAATATCATACAAAAATCAGCAATTGTGGCTATAACATGGAGTCACAATTTAACCATCTCAAGAATAATCCTCATTCCAAATAAATAATAGCATGACCTACGACGATATTTTATCACCATTGGTAAAACTACGAGGCAAAATATGGAAAATCATTATAAATGAATTCTCACCAGCATAAATAATTCTTCAGCTCCATTAAATAAGAATATTATTGGTCGAGGAGGTAGCCAACCAGAATCAACAGTTAGCCTTGCTAGTTCAAGCAACGATGCTGTGAAAAGGAATAACAAATTACGTTCAAAATTATTTTTAAAAACTATATTTGTGTAACAACCCACCTACACATGAGCCACAATCACCAGCTCCTGGAGAACCTGGAGGGGTATCAAAATGACCATTCAATAGAACTGATGGGTCACTGTCTTGAGAATCAACTGATGAAATCCTGCACATTCCTCCAAAATTTTGTCAGTCGTTTGCCAAGAATTTTTATATAGTAAGTAGCTATCTAAAAGAACAGTTCCAAAACGCTTATTTTCCTTGGGATGCTTTTTTTTTTTTTTTTTTTCCTTTTTGTGGCTTTGCTAGTATCAACTATACCCTTTTGTACAATTTTCAGGTATGTATGTTCTAGTAGAGATGTAATGTAGTTTGCAAAAGGTGATTGTAATTTTTTTTTTTTTAATGAAGTTAGAAGGCAGAATAAGAGGGGTTCCATTTTTCGAGATCAACATGCTTATTGCATAGCACATCCAGGAGATACTTCATGCAACATATTGAAATTGCATATGGAAGAGGTAAGGCAAGAAAGCACCAAATAAGAACAAACAGATAAACTAAAAGCAGAGAAATCTGCCATTTTTGTGTCAATGGTTTTGAAACAATTTCTACTACCAACTGTAAATATAACCATGTAGAGTTGGATAAAATAAGAATCGAAATAAGACCATGTATATCAAGATATAGTAGAAAAATAAATGATTGAACATGTCAAGATCTTAATACCGCAGTACCAATGATGCTTGATAGAGACCTTAAATTATAGAGATCAAACTAAATACATTTTTTCCGCTAATTAACTAACTGACATCACAGTCAAGTTAAACTAACCAAGTATAAAGTTTTTTTTTTTTTTTTAAAAATAAAAACTACAAGTAGACTATGTAAAGTACCTCATAAGAATATTTGTATGGTTTCTATAAGTTAGTGATAGACTGTGTCCTAAAAACATCATATTGAAGGAGCCATTAACAACTGTTTCTTCTATCTCTATCCTGCAACACAAAATCCAATTTTGAAAGTTAGTTCTTCACTCTCAAGACCTTGAAATAATGTAATCATATATCCAACTTAAAAGTGTGCAGGTGTGTGTGCAGTCAACCTAAATTTTGAATCAGCTCGTTGTTTTATCAGTTCCAACTGCTTCTTAATGTATGCAGCTGCCTGTAGCAGGCCTGGACTCCCCTCCTACATTCAATACACAACAACACAATCAGATAGTTAACATCTACTATATCTTTCTCCAAAAGATCCAAAAAGTAAAAGAATAAATAACAATATCACAACAAATTAAGGCCATAGCTGCATTGAATTCGACCAAACAGGACCACAACTCCTGTCACGGTAACCAACTTGTTGAATTTCTCAATCGCCCAAACAGTGGACCACATAAATCAACAGAAAAGCAACGCCGCCACATGCATACAAATTAACAAATTGCACAAAAAGGAAGATAAACGACGTCGTTCCTAACCTGGCGACCGCCGATTTCTTGGGCTAGTACGCGGACGTGCTCAATTGCTCTGGCCTCTGAGAAGCGATCGAGTGGGGCGTCAGCAGCGAGAGGGGTGACGAACTTCATGTGAATGGCGGAGTAGACGAAGCAAGATATCAGCCCGTACAGAATCAAAAGCGCAAAAAATACTTTGAATCCGGTGATATCGCCGTGGCTCAGCCGCAGCAACGCCATTTCTCCTAGGAATTATAATTATTAAGCTCCGGCGGTGGTGCTTATTCAGAGCGTACTTGTATATGAGCTTTTAGTATATACTGATTTCGCCTCTCAATTCGCCTCCTAAAACTAGAAATTCAATCGTGTACGATTAATATATTCGCTTGCATTCCAATCACCCAACAAAATGCCACCAATATTGTGACAAAACTACCGATAAGATAATGAACTTTAATAACATATATTTTACCCTCATGGTGCTAGAGACCAAGTTGCTCGGTCATTCGATGAAGTGTCGACCCATTTGTTCGACCGCGGTCGGCTTCATCAATTGGTTTTGGCAGACCGCTAAATCCTTCTTGTCCGATTCACGGGTACATCGAGTGTGACCTCACTAAACCGGGGAGTGATAGGATGACCATGAATCATTCCATGGAAGGGAAGTAGAAGCGTTCCTATGGCCACCAACCGTCGGGATCCTCCAAATAAAAAAAAGGTAGCAAAAGGTCGTTGGTACATTCGAATAAGATATTTAGTTAGAAAATTTTAATACACTAGTCTTCAATTAAAACAAATGTGAGATATGCATATTTGATACCTAAGAGACGTTTTGAAGTGCCTCAATAAAGTCGTCCCTAGGGTTAGCTGAAAACATAGCATTAGCGACACTATGTTCACAACTTGCTCCACTCGACGACATCATCCGCGGGCTCGTTCTTCTCTCCGGACCTCAAACGTTCCACATCTTTAGACAACTTGGCAACATGTTCCGTTAGTATACCCACCATATTCATGGCTTGAAGACCAAGTGTCATCGCTAACGATGTCTTCGTCACGCCATATCCGACACTCCGTAAGCGGCCGGGATGCTCCTGACGACCTAGCTCGTCCAAACAGATCATCGGGGCCGATAACGCGGAAGTCGTCGAAGCGTCATCAATGACGAGATAGACGCCTCCGAATCACAAAAATAAAAGATTATTATTTAATTATTTGTTTATAAATAATAGTTAATTGAAAGATAAATTAATTGATAGATTATCCCTTCTTCGATGATGCGATGTGCACTGGGATCATGAATATTCCCGTCTCGACCTTTTACGGTATTACGAAATAAGTCAAAGCGGGTAACAATGAACTCACTCTCTCGGCTTTTTTTTTTTCTTTCTTCTTTCTACGATTGTGATGAATGTGTCCCTTTATTAGGTATATTAAAAGTGAATATATAAAAAAAATTAAAGTTAGGATTTTGATCTCACCATATTTTCTCTTATTTGTGCATAACCTTTGTTCGATCCACGATATCGCGCCTCCATAGACTTGGCTTGATCGCGATTTTTATTACTTCGATTCTACAGTATAATAGAAATATGATAAACACTGAAAAACTTAGGGCATTAGAAATTGAGGAAATGACATTGATCAATTTTACCTCGAAATCATTCTCCATAGCCGCTCAAACTCCTCCCAAAGATGGAGCCACCATAGGGCTATTCGATCTGTGGGAGGCAGACTAGCCGAGTAAAGACCGGTTTAGGATCTCGTGTGTTACTTCTCAACCAAGTCCAAAAATTCTTGGCCATTACTCTAGCTTGCGACAATATTTGCTTCTTCTTTGTGTGGTCAAGACATTTTTAGTAAATTTAAGGGTCATACTACAACTTTCAATAAATATATAATTAACATACCGTAAGTTCGTCCCATAATCTTTCCTTCAAAGTCGGTTTGAAACTAATACGATCCTTATTTGGCAAAGACGATAGGATCATGCTCCCTCGATTGCGGCTCCAATGTAGAAGGACAACGACTCACTCTCTTTTCCTATCAGATGTCCAAACTCATTGAACGATAATTGCAATAACATAGTATTTAATTAGGTTCAACGATTAATCAATATATTTATCGATTTCAAACTGTTCAATTGTAATAAAATTACGAAGTGTTTTTCCCTTGCTACGAACTCTCTTAATAGATGACATGGTGACTATACCGAGTCGCGCTTCTCCTATAGAGCTGCTAGTGGTGGTGGGAGCATCGGTGTCACACTCTCTCAAGTCATCGAGGATCTTTGTCGATCATATGCACCATGATCATATCTTATGATCTCCATCGAGAATATCCATCATCATCTCCGGGAAAATGGCAAGCGAGACATGATCGTAAAAGTAAAAAACAACATTTAATAAACAAAAAACAAACAATATTCAATAAACCAGAAGAAACAACATTTAATAAAGCATAAGAAACAACATTTAATAAAGCAGAAGAAACAACATTCAATAAAGTCGTACATTTCTTTTTAGCACTTGTTTTTCTTTTTCGTTTTTTACTCATTGCAATTTTTTGTTGCTTCTCAAGACAATATGTATCCTAATGTATCATCATTAATCATCTAATTAAAGAAACACACTATCCATTCATAAAATTAATAACCAAAATATATCCTAATGTATTAATCCCAATTTATGCTTAAATCCTCGCACAAGCATATTATCAAACAACTTAAATGCATTATTCATCTCTAACAAAATGTTCATTTCTAACACTAACAAAAATTAATTCAAGCCACTAACAACAATTAATCCAAGCTACTAACAACAATATAATTAAACCAACATTAATCCCACACTAACAAATAATTAATCATAATAAATTAGCTATATATATACTAAACATATATATATATATAAACATTTATATATATATATATCGTAGCTTATAACAATTCCATATATATCCTAACAATTAATCCCAAACATATATATATATAAACACAATATTTATATATATATTTTAACAATTAATCCCAAATACACACACACATATATATATATATATAAATAAACACATGCAATATATATACATATATATATACATATTTATATATATATATATATAAAAGAAAAAAAAACCAATATACATACACCATACATACAATTAAACAAAGCCACTAATAACAATTAAACAAAGCCACACAATATATATATATATATATATATATATAAACAATTAATAATATATAAACCAAGCATCAATTGTTCATCTCTAACACTAACAACAATTAATCCTAACAAATTATATAAACAATTAATCCTAACATATATATATACTAATATATATATACATATACACATTAATTCAATATATATATATATATATATATACTAACATATATATATATATATATAAAAGAATAATTAGCTATGGAAGGAGAAAGGCGGCGACGGAGGCGGCGGTAGGAGAGGTTGGCGGCAAGGCGACGACGGCGGCGGTAGGGGAGGACGTGCGGCGGATGGTTCGATTTGGGGGAGAGGGAGGAGGAGGCTAGGGCTTCTGGTTCGCGATTTGGGGAAATAAGAGCTAATGGGAAGACGACGGCGGCGACGGAAGGGGAGGACGCGCGACGGAGTTCGATTTAGGGTAGAGGAAGGAGGAGGCCCTACTGCAGGTTCGCGATTTAATTTGGGGAAAAGTATAAGTCTGGTTCGCGATTTGGGTCGTTATTTAATTATCCGAACACCGAACCGCTGTCCAAACTATGCCCTTGGACAGCGGTTCAAAACCGCTGTCTAAAACATTTGCACAGCGATTCTCAACCGCTTTCTAAGTGTTAAAAATGGACAGCGGTTTTGCACCGCTGTCTTTTTTTTTTTTAAATTAAAACCGTTCTCCAAGCTATAGCTTGGAGAGTTGTTTGAAAAAAAGGTTGTCCAAGTGCAGCTGTGCAAGCTTAAATGTGTAGTAGTGAATTTTTCTTTTTTCCTGACCGCAATTAGGAAAATTTTACAAGTCCACAATAGTTGGACAATTTTTTCTTCTATTTATTGAAATTAAAAAAATTATTATTCGTATATATATTTCAGGAGTGGGATGAATGTTACTGCTGACGAAGGTCAATTTCTTTCGATGCTTTTAAAATTGATGAATGCAAAAAAAACAATAGAACTTGGAGTTTTCACTGGCTACTCTCTTTTGGTCACTGCTCTTGCTTTACCTGAGGATGACAACGTAAGTTCTCCATTTAAATTTACGGATGATTTCAAAATGAATTTAAATGGGAGAGTGATTGAATTTCAAATTCATTTAGTCTAAATTAACTACAATTAATCCTATAAATTTACTACTATTAATTTCAAATCCAACAATCCGGACGCTCTCGCTGTGATTTCATAATAACATAACCTTCTCAATCTTATTTAAGAAGATAAATATTTGATGATTTGAGACTTTAGGTAATTACTAAAGTGTATTCAAAATATAATATATAAAATAACTCATATGAAACAATCACTCTCATCATACATGCATGAGACTACAAATTAACAAATCAATACATACTTTTTCCAAAATGTTAATGCATCATATTCAAATTATGTCTCGTCCCATCGTAAAATCGTTTTAGTTTGTGTGCCTCATAATATATATATATAGGTAATTGCGATTGATTCGGATAAAGAAGCATATGAGACTGGGTTTCCATTTATTAAGAAGGCAGGTGTGGCTGACAAAATCAAGTTCATTAATTCAGACGCAACTATGGCTATGAAGGAAATCCTTGACAATGTAAGTGGTAGAGTGTTAAAGACGGAATATTTTTTTAGCAAAGTTTTATATCTTCCAGTAACTTTAAGAAAAAATTAACTTAAATCACAATTTTTCTTTTTGGATTATATAAGTGGCTCTACATTTGGAAGTTTAAATTAATTTTTAAAAGCAAAGTATTTTGGTTAGGTTTTTGAAAAAAAGCGATAACTCTCTATATATATAAATTATTGTTCGATTCTCTTTGGGAACGAATTGGAGTGGGCTCCTCAATTGAGTGGGAGACCCAGGTTCGATTCCCTTTGGGAACGAATTAGAGTTATGAGAGTTATAAGGTGGATTGGTGAATTCGTGGAGTGTTTGGGTGCTTGGTGTACTAACTACTAACAACTAACTTTGTCCGATAAAAATAAAAATAAATATATATATATATATAGGGATTTAAATCGATTTGGTCTCATAACTTTGGACCTTTATTGAAATGGTTAAATATATATCACATGTTTCAATTTAGTCCCAGTATGTTTTCAATTTGTGCCAATTTAGTCCCAAGGCGCCGGAGAGGCCAAAACTAATAAAAAACGACGTCGTTTTTGGGGCTTTTTTTGCACGCGCCCCTAATTCGATCGGAAAATCTTGACTTGCATCGATTTGGACACGTGCACGCCACATGTGTATTTTGCCAATTAAAAAATAAAAAAAAAATAAAATTACACGTCGGTAAAAAAAAACAAAATGAAACACTCTCTCTTCCTCCCTACTCATCTTCCTACCATCTCATCGGCTTGAATGCACGGGCGGCGCCCTTTGTTGGGATTATCTTTGGAAAGTATGTTTTTACTTTGTATAATCGAAACCGAATTTTCAAACTTATTCTTGAAATAAATTGTTTATCACCGATGCTTTTAAATATTATCGAATGTTACATATATTTTTTCGTAATAATCGTTCAATAAGTCGACGTGTTACATTGTAGTTAATTTAGTGATACCGGATCACGGAAGATTAAATTAACGGTCCTTGTAATAACTAAAAAGTACGCTATTTATTCGACCTAGATGGAAATGAAAAAACCCATCGTGGAAGGTTGAAGTGTAAAGGCTCGGGATTGACTTGTCTTGACCAAGAGATTACACTAGTGCATATTTCGATGCATGAATAGGACCTCCAAGGGAGGATAAATTCTTGAATCGAACAAAGAAGAATTAGACCTCGATTGGTTCGTTATTTCTTAACCTTCATCCCTTAAATAGGATCACGTGGGATTGGTAACTATTGCTTTGACTTATCATGGGTGGCGAATAAATGAGATTCAATACTTTTTATCTTGGACAATATTATTAGTCACATGTGATTGCTAAGATTTAATCTGAAGAAGAATCGCGCAAAGACGCTTTGTTCGATTGGTTTTGGGAGGTTCATAAACTTTATCATACCAAATCTTGCAAGTGGAATTAGTTTGGGGTATGAATAATAATGTTGAACCGATTCTTGACCAATGATAAAAGATATTAATTAATGGAAAAACTATTTGGTGGCTTGAATTAATTAATGGGCTAGATAATCTTAAACACGGAAATAATGATGGGAGGCATATTGACTATAATATGGGTTAAGATGGATAGTCTAATATTAATTATGTAGTGAGATTAATTAATATTTATGGGCTTGAATTATATTGTGGCTCAATATTAGATATTCAAGTCCATTAGAAGAATCAATCTTAATTCTCCTAAAGGTCCCCAAGAATTCAAACATGTAGTCAATATGGCGAAAAAAAGTGATTAAAATAAAATAAATATTGTTGCTTAATTTTTTCTAAATTTTCGAAATTTATAGATAAGTTGGGAGAAAGATTTTATTTGAATTTTGTTATGGAATGAAGATATGTATTCTTGGAATACAAGATTATCTCATTAAATTCAAGAAATTTCCCACAGGTATCTATAAGGAGATTTTAAAAAAAATGAAATATAATAGTAAAGCGAAAAGATTTTCTTGATTTTCTTGAAAATATATTATGGAAGATATGTATTTCTTGAAATCTGAGAATATCTCATAAATTCAAGAAGATCCAAATCTTGGAATCTTGCTCATTAATTTCGAAAAATCCATAGTATTAGAGTGGGTGGGATTTTTGTGGAATGTTATAATTATGAGAAAAAAAATATATGATATATATTCAAGATTTCTTGGAGATCAAAAAAGATTTTCCCACATTGTTTTATCACAAAATTTCGTTCACCTCGCTCTATAAATAGGGGCGATTCTTTTCATTCTCAATCTGATTAGTGTCTTTGGAAAAATTAAGTAAATCATGAAAGGTGGTGCAACATAATTTATTTTCCTTTTGTTAAATCGTTCACAAGAATCCTTCCACGGGATAGTCGAAGCTAATTTAAGGAATCTTGAGAAGTCCTTACGGTTAGTCTATTCAACCATATCCTTTAATAAATCCCAAAGAGACGTTCACGTAAACTCGTAGAATTCGCGTCATGGGTTTTTATATGAATTTTATATGCATTGATATGTTGTTGAATTATTATTTGAATTAATATAGAATTAATTAAATGCTTAGTAATAATTATAAAAATTAAATTTATATTTAAATATTCTTTTTAATAGATCGGTAAGAACCTATCTCCAACACCTCCGCCGTGAACGAAAATTTATCCTCTCTTTTTCTTTACACACCGCACATCAAAACGACCCCCCCTCGATTCACACGTCACGAATACACCATTTATTTTCTGATCCAACCAGCCCCGTCGCTGGATAATCGGAGCCAAAGTTTCGGCTCCGTTGCCGCCGTTTCCTAGCCGGCGCATCCGGTCTCACCCCCGGTACCGTCGTGAAGCTCTCGACGAGGGGAGCAAAACCCCTCTGTGAAATTCACAATCGGACACCGGGAGACCCTTCGATTTAAGGCTTAAAGCCAAAATAAAATCTATTTTTGTGTTGTTATTGTATACTTTCTGAAACCACCCACTCTTTGTGTACATGAAGATTCTATGATATAGTTTATATTTCAATTCATTATTTTACTCATGGTATGGTTAAGGTTGGTGTTGCTTTGAGGGAGAAGGAAAAAGAAAAACATTTTTTTGTAAAATGAAATAGAAGACGGCCGTCGCGTTTTACGGCATGCCGGAGGCCGACAAACGTCGCCGGAGGTGCGCTACCCCAGTCCTGGCCGGCGGCCACCACCCGACGACGATGGAAGGGTTGAAGGACTTCTTGGTTAAAATTCAGAAAACAGAGGGGAGGCTAAAGAGAATTAGATTGATTCTAGGGGTCAATTTGCAAATTCGAATTCTTGGAAAAGAGCACGTGCCCTGTTTCTCCGCCGCCATTTTCAACCACCACTCCTCCGTCTTCGATTCGGCACCGCTGAATTCAGTGATGCAGGACACGTCATCGTCGTCTTCGTCGTCATCTTATGCTGCTGCCTCCCATTTTCAAAGGCTGAGCTTTGGATTGTCGGCTTTTCCGAGCCTCCAGCTGCCGTTCTTTATATCCGGAGGTGCTCCTCCGGCCATGAACGGCGGCGCCGATCAGATGTCCTGGTAATTTAAAATTGATTTATTTTATTTTTATTTAATGACGTGTAATTTTTTTTTTTTCATTTTTTTAATTGGCAAAATCTGGCGTGTGGCGTGTACGCTATTAATAAAATCGATCTTAGTCAAAGATTTTCCGATCGAAATTGAAAAAGAAAAACACTCCCCAAAAAACGACGTTGTTTTTTTTAAATTTGGTTGGTCTCCTCCCCACGACTAAATTCCAAGACAAATTAAAAACATCAAGTAAATTAAACATACGATATATATTTTAATTCATTTAAATAAAGATACAAAGTTATGAGACCAAATCGATTTAAATATATATATATATATATATATACACTATTGTTCATTGGAAAAGATTATATACCGGTCCCATTCATGCTTAATAATATTATCATGATTTATTTTTATAACATGACGTTTTCGCTAAATTATACATTCATAGGAGTGTATTGAAAATTACAATTAAAGAAATTAGTCATAAGAAAATCAAAATTTCAATAGTTTTTCCCCTAAATAAGGTGTAATAATTATAATTTAACTATTTGGATGGATCAGGGTGAAAAAGGGACTTTTGATTTTGCATTCGTGGATGCTGATAAAAACAATTATCTTACGTACCATGAGTCGTTGATGAAATTAGTTAAAATTGGGGGTATTATATGTTAGGAATTAAAGTAATTATAGGAGAAAATAATGGAATAACGAATTATGGAGCAATGATTTGGTTCTGGGTTGGTCCGGGAATGACTACGTCCCGGGGACACTATTCTGCCCGGGAGATTCACTATTTTTGTGTTTTTAAACAAGATCTGAGAGTACAAATACAATGAAGTAAAAAGTATTTATATGAGACTAGGCCTAAAAACCCTAAATCTGCGTCCGGGCTTAGGAACCGCTCGACCCGGGGGCATTTGGTCGAGTAGTTCGGCTTGATCAACTTTCTAGCTCGCGCCTCGATAATTATTTGGAATGTGGGGCGCTTCGACCGAGCAATAGTGTTTCGACCTCGGACACCGGTCGGCGTCTCCCGTGGTCCGCCTCCGGTCTCCACAACCCAACAATCTCCCACCCGAGCCCGAGCTCTAATCAGAACTTGTCTCATCCGTTTCAATTATCTCTCTCACTAGTAGTAGTATTTCGCCTTATGCTTTCGATTTTTCAAAGGCGATTGAAGTCATGCATAACTTCAACTTCTAAGGTCACAACCTTAGTCAACATGTCAAAGAAAATTCTCACTTCCGGATCTTCATCACCGCGAAGATCTTGTTCTCATGAGGTAGAATAAATATAATGATACCTCAACTCGATGTGGTTCCGTCCTCGAGTGAAAGACCAATTCTTCGCCCAGTGAATAAGACTGATTGTCACTATACGAATACTATCCTTTGCTCCTTCCCCAACTCACACGACTGACATTCTCGCGAACCAAACCATTTCTTTACTAAGCCTCGGTTGAGCGAACTCTTCCTGCGGTGGGTGGATCGAGCTACGATCTTTTGCAACTTAGAAGCCCAAGATATTCTTTGCACCACCAAAAGTAAACACATACCTGTAGTACTCCTCATTTTATTTGAGATCATTTGATGCCAAGTCTGCGATCAACATATCCTGTCAACCCAACGCTTTTTGCCCTCAAAGCACAAAGCTTGTTCAAGAGTACCTCTCAAGTATCTAAGGATCCACTTCATCGCCTCCCCAATGTCACATCTTCCGGATTGGCCTAAACCATTAACAACTCCCATCAGACATGCAATATCCGGTCTTGTACACACCATTGCATACATCAAATCAAACTTCCAATTCTTTGAAGCATACAGAGTGTTTTGCATGTAGGTCCGCTCCTCTTCGCTATTAGGTGAGTCCTTGTTGGATAAATTTTGAAACCGACTTCCCCAACGGGACCCGAATCGGCTTTCAGATCTTCCATACTAAATCTCTCAAAGACTTTCTTTATGTATTCAGACTGTGAAAGATACAATTTTCCCCGCCAACCTTGTCACGATTGATTCAAGATACCCAAGATTTGCTTGGCCTCTCCAAGGTCCTTCATAGCAAACCTTTCGGACAATTTTTCCTTCAACTTGCTCACCTCTCGAAAGACTAGAGCTTCTTATCAACATGTCATCAACATATAATAGCAAAATGATATAACCATCATCATACCTATTGAAGTAACAACAATGGTCGACCTCACACCTATTGATCTTAATCTAGGTGCATGAACTCATCAAACTTCTTGTACTAATTGTAATAGAGCTTGTTTTGGACCATACAAGCTTTTCTTCAACTTGCAAACTAGCTCACTACTACCCCTAGACAAGTATCCTCCGGTTGCTTCATGTAGATGTCCTCATCTAAATCACCGTGAAGAAAGGCGGTTTTCACATCCATCTGTTCTAACACCAATTTTTTTCTGCGACCACGGACTCGAACTAATCGAATGGTAGTTAGCTTCACCATCGAGTAAAAACATCGGTATAGTCAATACCATGTTTTCATTTGAAACCCCTTCACAACCAATCTTGCCTTGTAGCGTTTGCTTCCATCACCTCCTCTTTTATTCTGTAAACCCACTTGTTTTGCAGTGTTTTCTTGCCCTTAGGAAGCTCAACTAGCTCCCAAGTTCCGTTGGTCATCAATGAATTCATCTCATCATCAATTGCAAGTTTCCACTTGTCAACCTGTTCACTATGTGTGGCCTCTGCATAACATTCGGGTTCACCACCATCGAGTTAGCAATAAATAATGAAGGGAGGGTGAATACCTATCAGGAGATCTCCGATCTCTCGTGGATCTCCCCAGCGGAATTGTTGGCGGTGGTGTACTTGGTTCTTCCTCAACAATCACATGATCATCTAGAACCCTCTTGCTCCCACCCGAGTTTGAAATGTCTAACTCCACAATCTGAGACTCAGAACCACCTTTTTTGGATATCCCCAACATGTCCTTGTACATCACCTGTTCATTAAATATGACATCTCGTTTACGAATTATCTTTCGGTTTTCCTCATCCCAAAATCGATAGCCAAATTCATCACCGCCATATCCAACAAACGCACACTTAACAGATTTAGCATCTAACTTACTTCTACTCATAGCATCAACATGAACATATGCAACACACCCAAATACTCGAAGAAAAACCAGATTTACCTCCTTTCCCGATCAGGCCTCCTCTCGTATGTCATTTTCCAAAGGAGTTGAGGGTCCTCTGTTTATCAAGTAAGTTGTTGTGTTAACTGCCTCTGCCCAAAACATCTTTGACAGCCCACACTTCAATCTCATGCTTAAAGACATTCACATAGGGTCCCCGTTTCATACGTTACGCCACACCATTCTCTTTGTGGGGTTTCTCTCACGTTTTCTCCATTTGGATTCCATTCGTCTCACAGAATCCTTTGAACTCACGGAGCTCGTACTCTCCACCATTATCGGATCTCAAACAATTCACCTTGAGACCCGTTTCAATTTCTACAAGAGCCTTCCATTTCCTGAAAGCATTAAAGGCATCAGACTTATTTTTCAAGAAATAAACCCATACCTTCCTCGTAGAGTCGCCAATGAAAGTCATGTAATATGATGCTCCACCAAGGGATGTCACTTGTCTTTGGACCCCACAAATTCTTTGTGAACTAACTCCGAACTTCGCTTCTTCAAAGCCTCTCTTCCCCGAAAAACTCACTTTTTTTCTATTTTAGAATAATAGGTCCTCACACAAACCAATGTCAATTGTCTTGAGGTTTGGCGGTTTACCCTTCGAGCACATAACTTTCATCCCCTTTTTCACTCATGTGGCCTAGACGACAATGCCACAAATTTGCATTCCCTTTTTCACTTGCAAAGAGCAATGCTATCCCGGTGTTGCTGTCATATACAACCCCCTTTTATTTCCACGAGCCACTACCATGACACCTTTGGATATCTTCCACGAAGTTACACCCAAAGGTCACCTTGTAGCCCTCGTCATCAAGTTGCCCAACCGAAATCAAATTCCTCTTCAAACCGGGAATATGTCTCACATCTTTCAATTGTAAACAGTCCCATTTGGTGTCTTAATCCAGAACATTCCCCTTCCCTTTGATTTCGGAGTCTCATCATCGCCTAGATAAACCTTCCCAAAGTTCGGAAGTGTACTTTTTTCCATTACGTCAAGATCTTTGCATTTAATGAAACGATGCTCCGTAATCTAACACCCAAACTCCAATGGATCGCCTTACACTCAAAATCAATGCATCCGAGTCCTCACCAGTGGCAACGTGGTCGAGTTGTCATTCTTCTTTGGTTCATTCCCTTGCCTTGCACTCACTTTTGTAATGACCAAGTTCATGACATTTATAACACTCAACTTTACTTTTATCCTTCTTGGGCTTATTTTTTGCCCTTGATTTCGATCTACCCCGATTTGGCTTCCCATGGATTCAGATCTCCTCGCTTCCCGACTCAAAAGCAAATCATGTGGCCACACCCAACTCTTTTCTGCGAATTTCTTCGCTCATGACCAGATCCCTAACCTCATCAAATTTGGGTTTCACTTTACTTGTCAAGCACTAACAACCTACCGTCCCCACTCTAACTTTTACGGTAAAGAAGACAACAAAATAAGGGCTTGAACCTCATCATCAAAATCAATCTCAACCGAGCTCAATTGGGTTATGATCATATTGAACTTCGTTGAGATGGTTGGCTACCACAAGATCCTCCGCCATCCTCCTCGCATCGATGAACCTTGTTCGCGCAGCAGACAGTTTTCATACATCTCATCAATATCTCCAAAGATCTCCTTTGTGGTTTTTGCTTTCACCGTATGTAGGCGACGTTCTCGGATAACGACGCAGACGAACCACACTCATCGCCTTCCTATCCAAAGAACTTCCACTCGTCGTCCTTCATATCTTCGTGTTTTTCACCCAACGGTTGATCTGATCTTTACCGTCTGAGATAATCTTCGATCTGCAATTTCCAGAATCCAAAATCTGTTCCATCAAACTTTTCAACAGACGATTTCCCTTCAGCCATCATAATTGCTCTCCACAGATCCCTTTAACCCGATGCTCTCCACGGATCCCTTTAACCCGATGCTCTTGATACCAGTTGTTAGGAATTAAAGCAATTATAGGAGAAAATAATGGAACAACGAATTAAGGAACAACAATTTGGTTACCCAGTTCGTCAGGAATGACTACGTCTGGGGGCACTACCAAGCCAGAAGATTCGCTATTTTCGTGTGTGTTTTTAAACAAAGTACAAGAGAGACAAATACAATGAGTCAAAAAGTATTTATATGAGACTGGGCCTAAAAACCCTAAATACGCGTATGGGCTTCCGGAACCGCTCGACCAGGGCATTTGGTCGAGCGGTTCTGCTCGATCAACTTGCTAGCTCGAGTTCCTCGATGGCGCTGGAATGGGGGAGCGCTCGACCGAGCAATAGTGCTCGACCTCGGGCACTGGTCGAGCGTCTCCCGTGGTTTGCCTCCGGTCTCCACAACCCAACATTATAGCCTATGACATTACACTATGGTTGGGGACAGTTGCAATGACCGAGGAAGATCTAAACCAAGAAATGATTAAATATAAAGGCGTATATAGGCAAGAATATATTGAATATGTAGGCTCGAGCCAGGTACATATCAAGAACATGAACACCTTTTTGGCAGCTGATTCACGTGTGGAACTAGCTCACATTTCTATTGGGGATGGACTCTCACTTTGCAGACGTTTAAAATAATCTCAAGATTAAGTATTTATCACTTTTCATTTGTGAAATAAATTGTGTTTTAACTTTTAATCACAATTAACTGTGTAGAAGTCTTCCTTTCTTTGAAGTATGTAATATTTATTTTATAAGTACTTTTAAGTTTAAATGTGTGTAATATTATCCCTTTTATTCTTTTTTTATTGAATTATATTAATGTAACTCTTTTCCTGTCGATATATTTCACTATATCGGCTAGCACGTCTTATCATTTGATGTGAATTAATGAAATCGTACTTATATTATTAAGTGATTGAGACTGAGAGGTTTGTAACAATCCAAATTTCAATGATCACCTTGAACGTTATTAGTGTCAAAATATAAATGGGTTAAAGGAAGAACTTAGGCCTGTTCTAGGATCTTAATAAAGCATGGGCTTAGAATTGAATCAAACATGGACTTAATTATAATGAAATCAAACGTGCGGTTTTCATGACAAAATCAAATATCTTCAACCTGAATATTTTTTAAATATACTAGGATAAAAGAATCTTTTCTAAAAAGAATTTGCACAAAGATTAAGAAATTTATTTAGAAATGAAACTGGACAAGTAAAATCTATATTATAATCATATTTGATAAGTGTTTTATTATACTTTTTAACATAATTAATGCATATGATTGAAGTCAGGAGGGATAATCCACGAGCACTCACCAAAGAAAGAATATTTTACAAAGAAAACAAGCTCATGAGCTATAAAAATTAAATGCACGTCTAAACCAACAAAATCTCACAGAAGAATGGGAAGTAATAACATAACTAATATCTAAATGATTTTGTAGAGCCTAAACAAGACAATCTTCCCTTCTAACTGCACAAACAAGAGCATTTTGCGCGTCTCCAATAATTGTAAAATTTTGAATGTGTCGTGCCCAAACAACCAGCAAAGGAAGGGGCAAAGTTGAAAATTCAGCCACAATAGGATCAGTAATACACATCTCCTTCTTAGCAAGATTGCAATCTTGGATTTTAAATTCTAAAAAGGGATGAATCAGATTTAGATTTCTGGAAGATATTTGAATTTTCTTTCAAAAAAAAGTTGTGGCTAAGTTTTTTAATTTTATTTTCGAATATGTATATTCTTGTTTTCTAATGTTGTCACTCCCTCCTTAATTTTTTTTTTTTGAAAGGTAAAGATGAAATATATTGATTAAGTACAAGAGATACTCAACCATGAACTGTACAAGAGTATAAAGTGACCGCTATAATTTCCTGGGTATACAATTTAAAGGTTGATTCTCCCAATCATGAAGTAACACGCAAAAAGATAATGGATAATGCGCCCTAATCCACTTCCAATAGCTGAACTTGATACCATCGATTAGTCTATCCAAGGTATACTGGTCATCCTTGAAAATGATGTCATTTCTGAACTTCCAAAGATTCCATAGAGTACATTGCCACACAAGGCTTCTGATCTTCCTCCTCAATGCATTCTCCCCAAAATCACAAAACTTTGAAAAATGGTCTCTTATGTTAGAAGAATAGAGGGGACCATTGCCTAACCAAAGTGAAACAACACTCCAAACAAGCAAGGCTGAAGGGAAAACGATTAGGAGGTGTGAGGTGGATTCGGGAGCCGCTAAACACCGAGCATACACCACCGTTCGGCTCTTCACAGACTCCTCTTTTCAGTAGATTATCCCTCGTTGAAAGTCTCTCACGAACCGCTTTCCACGAAAAAGTCGACACTTTTAAGGGGACCACCTTCCACCAAAGCTTCCTCCATGGTAAGTCTATCACCCCCTCCTCCGTATCCGAGGACGCAATAAGACCATACATGACGCATGTCTTGAAGTTGCCATCCGCAGATCCCGACCAACTCCACGAATCTGGCTTGTCCTCATGTAATTTGTACCTACAAATGCAACTCCACAGATCCAGAAAATCAAGCATTTCAGAAATGTTAAAAAATCTCTCCCATTTTAGAACCCATGACATCCCTTTCCCCGACATACAATCCCCCACACACTAATTTTTCTGGGCAGAAAGATGAAATAAATTAGGAAAATAATCCTTTAATCGAACTCTATTTGTTACCCATGGATCTGATCAAAATCGAATCGACATCCCGCCCCCCAATTTGAAAACAATATTATCCCTAATTAAAAACCCGACCTGACTCGACCAAAGCTCAACTAAGTCTCTCCACCATAGTGACCACTTACTCGACTCTCTACTATTGATAACCCCACTCGACAGAGACTCATACCTAGACCTAAGAATATTAATCCACATTGATCTCTCACCCGACACCTATCTTCACAACACTTACTCAATAATGCTAAGTTAAACTTCCTCACATCCCTTACCCCAAGACACCCCCCCCCATATTTTTACCCTTACAGACTGACCACCACTTAACCCAAGAAATTTTCCGACTCGACCCCCTACCCCCCAAAGAAAAGTTCTCTGAATTTTGGTTAAGGTGTTGATCACAAACTCAAGGGCTTTAAAGAATGAGAGATAATAGACAGGTAGAGCCAAAAGAACCGAATTAAGCAGTGTAATCCTTCCCCCAAACGATATATTCTTCCTTACCCAACCCGATAGCTTACGACGAAAATGATCCACCAATTGTTTCCAGACCTCTTTCTTCCGAAAATTTACCCCAATAGGCAGCCCCAGATAAGTGAATGGAAGTTTTCCCGAGTTACACCCCATAACTTCCACGGAGGATTCTACACGCTCAGTATTAATATTAACACCATGAAGCGAGCTTTTCGAGAAATTCACCTTTAGGCCTGACGCAACCTCAAATAATCGAAGAACCCCTTTTATTGTTTCTGCATTCTCAATCGAAGCTTTTCCCACCAGAACTGTATCATCCGCAAACTGTAGCATATTCACTTGCACTTTTTCTCTTCCAATCTCAACCCCTTCAAAGGCGCCAACCTGAACCGCTTTCTTCATAAGACAACTTAGGCCTTCAGTTGCAATTAGGAATAGGAATGGTGATAGTGGGTCTCCCTGTCTAAGGCCTTTTTGCAATTGGAATTCACCTGATGGACTACCGTTAACCAGAACCGACATAGAAGCTGATAAGAGACAACCCCTGCTCCACTTTCGTCATTTTCAATGAAAATTCGTACCTCTCATCATATCATCCAGAAAATCCCATCGTACTGAGTCGTACGCCTTCTCAAAATCAACTTTGAAAATAAGACCTCTTAGTTTCTCACTTTTCAGAAAATCAATAGATTCGTTGAGGATCAGAATGCTATCTAAAATCTGCTTGTTGCCCACAAAGGCGCTCCGATTTTCTGAAATAACTGAGCATACTACTTTCGCCAACTTGTTCGCTAACAGCTTGGCCACAATCTTGTACATACACCCGATCAATGATATCGGACGAAAATATGTGATCTGACTCGAGTCCAAGCTTTTTTGGGATCAAGGTAACAAAGCTCAGATTGCTGCCCCTCACAATTCTCCCATGGATAAAGAAATCCTCCATAAAGCACATGATATCGCTCTTTAGAATTGGCCACATTCTCATGATGAATTTGAATGTAAACCCATCAGGACCCGGGCTTTTGTTGCCGCCACAACCCCAAACAGCCTGGCGCACCTCGTCTTCGAGAAAAGGCTCCACAACCAGCGCATTATCTTCCTCCGCCAGTTTTTTCGAAATCAATACATTCAAAGGCAGTCGTACTGATTGTGCGGCAGTGAACTAACTTTTGAAATGCTCGAAAACTCCCCTCTTTACCTTGCTCGGGTCTTCTTCCCAAACTCCCTTGATAACGAGGCCGTCAATTTTGTTCGATCTGGACCTCAAGCTGATACTCCTATGAAAGTAAGACGAATTAATATCACCTTCACGAATCCATTGGACACGTGACTTCTGGAAATTGTAGTTGTCCCTCACCTTTCACTCCCTCCTTAGATATACTCCATTTATTGTGTAAGTTAGAGCTTTGAGTTTTTTAATGTACAGATCAATTTTTTTTTATCTTAGTTAGTTGATGTGTTGTATCTAACAATGGCAAGTCACAATTTTTACATCACACCTTAATGAAATCAATTAGAATTTGTAGTTAAAAATTCCTCTATTCATACTATCTACTTCGACAAACAGGTCTTCCCACTTATGACTTGTGAGCATTGCCTAATAATTGGATTATTGGGTCATAGTCCAAGAAGAAAGTTAGAAACAAGACGAAGTTTAATGTGTGGAATAAAAATGGTTTCACACTGAATCTCTATTGGAAAAATAATATTTAAACACACATTAGTTTAAAAATGTTGCGAAAGTCAATAGTCAGCGGCGGCCGGTTGGATTCTTTGGTAAACGAATAACAATATACTTCATTAATTAAACTACATACATCTTGACTCTTGACCTCATCTTTGTCCACTTATAAGGTGTAATAAACAAAATTTGACTTTTCAAAAAAAAAAAAAAAAAAAAATTTTGAATGAGAGAATGTTATGTATGAGATGAATTTTATTTTATTTTATTATATGATTTATGAATTTACAAAGTTTCATTTTAATAACGTTTTTAAAATAAGTGTAATTTAAATTAATATTTTATCTTATGTTTAAGATCTTATATAAAAGAAATTCTTTTTCCCATCCTTTCTGAACCATTCATTCTTCAAAAGATAATAAAATAAAGATAAATATGTAAGAGTAACACTCCCGTGAACCAGGTTTATGCATGAACTATATCACTCTTATGGGTAAAAACTTTCACTGTTATGCAAAAAAACTTTTACTGTTTAAAAATATAAAACATTTTCGAAACGGTGATTATTTTTTTGCATAACAATAATATTTTTTATGCATAACAATGAAAGTTTTTGTACATAGCAGTGTACTAAATGGAGCGAGTTCACGGTGAATTCGGGTTCATATAATTTTTTGTCATTATGTAAAGAAGCATATTAATTTCATTGGCTTATCCATCAATAAAAAGGATATGGACAGTTACCTTAAGTTTGATTAGCCTCTAAATTTGAACAAAATATACATTCAACTACTGCTTTTTTTTTTTTTGTAATTAAGCGTCGACCTGACTTCCCACTACTTGCTTTCTTCTTTTATACTCCCTATGTCTCGGTGTATTTGTCCCACTTTATTTGGTTGAATTATTTAAGAAATAATATTAAAATAATAGATAATTGACTTTTATAGTATTTAATTGATGAAAAGTGAAGATATTTGAGATAATTGAGATAAAAAATGAGAGAATAATATTAAAATAATAATTAGTGGAGCGTTATTTTTTTTCTTTTATCAACTGAGATAATTATAATAGGACATTAATAAATAATATAATTATTAAGCGTCGACCTGACTTCCCACTAACCTCAGTCGGTAGCTCTAAAGATTCTTCCTTGTGTTCTGAATTATTACAAATGACTTGTTATAACAAATTTTAAATTATTACAAATGACTTCCTAGGGGAATTATTACGATAATATAAATTAAGTCAATTTATAAATAATATAATTAATTGTGAGTAAAGTATAATAATAACTTAAATAGTTAAGTGATTGTTGGACGGTGAAAAAAAAAAATTATGTTCATAGACATATTTAATTTACTTTTCTATAAAAACAATTTCAGCCGTTTGAACACACTTTTGACTGAGGAAGTATTAATTAATTGTGAAACAAATAAATAACGTAATGGGTAAATAAATATATGTGCCGATTTTGAAATATCATTTATATTATTTTTCTCATGCTAGTAAGACTTTGCCTGTATACCTCATCTAAAATATCACATTTAATTTCAATAAATAACCATTATGCACAAATTAAGTTAAAAATAGCCATTGTCATTTTTATTTACGTAGTTAAGGTTGGTGGGAGGGGAGGTGTTTGGTGTGCTAAATAATGTTGACATTTTCAAAATTGAGGTGTGCGCGCGTTATTGCACTATAACAATATACCCTTATAAGTACATTGAGCTACATTTTCAGAATTCCCAACCAAGTCTTTCATCAATTTCTTCTTCAAAACAATTTAATTTCCTTCACAATTTTTCAAGTGCTAATTCCTTCAATTCTCCGAAAATGAAAGACAAGTTTACAGGCACCATCTTGCAAAGCGAGGCACTTGCCCAGGTTCAATTTCTCGTATTTTATTTTTATTACTGCTACACATTATGCAAGAATAGATTTTGATTTATATTTTTCGTATTTTATTAATATATGAGGTAATATTATTTGCAGTACATTTTGGAAACCAGTGCATATCCCAGAGAGCATGAGCAGCTCAAAGAACTAAGGCTTGCTTCCGTCGACAAGTATCAATATTGGTACGATGAGGAATTATTTAATTAAATAATTAAATCGTAATTTAATATTTTATGGTATTACATGCTAGTTTTATAGTATTTCATTTTACTGTCAATATGAGTCAAAGTGCCACAAGTAAATTGAAATACATTTTCCCATATTTTTTTTGAAATTTGGTATTAAATTTGATCAGGAGCTTGATGAATGTGACTGCTGATGAAGGACAATTTATATCGATGATGTTGAAAATTATGAATGCCAAGAAAACAATTGAAGTTGGAGTATTTACAGGCTACTCCCTCCTAACAACTGCTCTTGCCCTCCCGAAGATGGCAAAGTAAGCCAAATTTAAATGTTAAAATAGTAACTAATTCAAAACTTCTTAATGGGTTGATTTTGAAATTGATTAGTCTGACGAATAAGCACTTATTTAATTTTTCAATTTTTTGTTTAGATTATAGCTATTGACCCAGATAGAGAAGCATACGAGACTGGATTGCCATTTATTCAGAAAGCTAACATGGCCCACAAAGTTCAGTTCATCCAATCAGAAGCTACCAAAGTTATGGAGGAACTCCTTGTCAAGGTATAATTTTTTTTTAATTACACTTACATGTAATGAAATGTAATAATTGCTACTGCTCTCAGTTAATTTTTTTATAGACATTTCAAAATATGTTACACAAATAAAAAATATCGTCCAAAGATTATCTTATGTAGTCAATTAATGTGTAGGGAGAAGAAGGGACATTTGACTTTGCATTCGTGGATGCTGACAAGGGAAACTACATCAACTACCACGAACAATTGTTGAAGCTTGTTAGGGTGGGAGGAATTATAGCGTACGACAATACATTGTGGTCTGGGACAGTTGCAGCATCCGAAGATGATGAAATGGTGGACTATCTGAGGGGGTGTAGGGTGTCTATCATGAAATTGAACACTTTTTTAGCACAAGATTCTCGTATTGAGTTGGCTCAACTTTCTATTGGAGATGGAGTCACACTTTGCAAGCGTCGTCAATAATTTTGTGTATTGTTAAATAATGGCATTCTTGTTTTTTTGCCATTATATCTACTTTTCAATTGTTATTATTATTGTCATCAACAATAATTGCATTTCGTTCATTAATAACAAAAATGTGTTCAAAATTACAAATTCCTTCTCGGACATTGTTCTGGCCCAAATTATCAAATATAGAATCGTTACACTTTGATATTTTATGCAGCCATTAAAGATGGAATCAAATTTTAGCACATGTATAAAAATATAAAAACTCAAAGTTTTACAGATAAAAAGATGTATATATATGTATGAGTATGAATACCCAATGGGATTAAAATTGATAGTAGTCACCAATAAAAAAAGTAGTATAAATTAGGAAAGTGCAACGTTTACAAGCCCAAAACATAGACCTGTTCTTTAATTACAATTAGTAGTTTTAGTAGTAGCATCTGGTCGGGCTTTGAAGCATAGAAGTGGAGAAAGGGCGTCGGCCCATGTGGGAAGAGTGATGAGAGAAAGTGGATTGTTTTGTCTCTATACAAACATATTCATTTAAGTAATCAATTGCTGACATGTTTTATTTCATCCTCATCCTTTTATGTTATATATATGCCATTTGTATCCCTCAACCTCCATTGGTATAGCTTAGTCTTGAACTTTTGCTTTCATAACAAATCTAAAAGTAAAAAGAAGAATAGATTTCAACCCAAGAATTGTAGTAATTTGTAACACAGAAATTCGATAGTCTCTAGTGTGGGCATAGTCCACCGGTTGAGGAAAAACAAAACGACAACTCAAGGCATTGTGTTATAAGCAAGGAATGAGAAACGGAATTGAAATTATTCTAGTTGAAAATGAGTGAGGAAACGGAATAGAGATAGAGTTGAAGGCGGATGCATTGCGTTTCCTACATTTACAATTACCCATTCATCCTCTTTCTCTAAATCCCATCATTCCATCTCTTCCCTATCAGGTATTCGATTTACCAATCATATCTTGTTGTTCCTATATTCAATTTGTTTGTTTTTTTTAAATGCTTTTGTTCTAGTTCAATACTGAATTTGGATTGTGTTGTATCTGCAATCGATTCATTTATCAGTTGATATTCCAGATTTTGTAACCCTCTGTTGTAAAATGGAGCGTGGATGTGATTCTTGGATCATACAAGTACAACCTAAATGAAAATCGAAACAAATTGGTCAAACATCAACAAGGCATATTTATTTATTACTCAACTCAACTTCTTTTCAAATTGATATGTGGAGATGTTTCCTATAAAATATTAACCAAACAAATGTGCATTTTGTGTATTGTGTGTTGGGTGCAGATTATGCGAATTGCAGTACGCCAGTGTGGAGGGGGAAAGGCCTCACTTGTGTCTGTTTTAAGCGAAAGGGAAACAATGCTCGGATTTGCACTAATTTGACACCCCAACAGGCAACGCCCTATTTTCATTGATGTTTTATTTTGAAGTTGTGAGATGCAGCATTCTCAATATTTTTTGTGTTTCGTTTCTCAATATTGGTTGGGATTAAGGGCTCGGTTTGTTTGTTTGTTTCATTGACTCGTTTATCATTATTTGACAGCAAAAATAAGTATCTGTAGCCCTTCAATTTTTTCTTTCAAAGATAAACATCATATCACAATATGAAGCTACTAATGATATAGTATGATTATTCTTTATCTGCTTGATATTATGCATTTGGATTTTGATATTTGTACATTGCCCTCGAATGACTGGACAGGTAGAGAAGCTAAGAAGGTTGAGACACCGAACTAAAGTTCATTTCGACTCATCCAGACCAGATCATCAGGTATGTGGCCCTAAAACACACAAAACATCTAAGCCCCTCATCGACATCGTGTTTATGCTTGTTAGCAAAACCAAAAAATAAACAAAAATATTGGTTTTCCATTGCATCTAATTTGCTTTATGTTTGAGATTTGCAGGATGGTTTGAGGGCCTTATGGTGTGCTACATACCCTGGGCAGGAGCTACAGAGTTTGGTATCTGATCAGTGGAAACAAATGGGATGGCAGGGAAAAGATCTTTCTACCCTGGGCAGGGGCTACAGAGTTTGGTATCATGCTGGTAAAACCTTGAAGGATTTCACGGTGACCCTGTTGGTTATGGTGTCATACAAAGCGAATCAGTACTCCCTTCTGCACCGAGTTTTGGAGGTAGCTATTCCGACAGCTACACATTTGTCGGAGAAATACAACAGCCGGTTTAGTGGCGAAAGGGTGGTGTAGTTTGTTTAGTTATGTCCCATTGGTACCCGTTGAAGAGATGGAGAAGGCGTATAAGCAGGTGGAGGCGGCAGCTGGTAAGAAGGCCGTGGATCCGTGTCGGACAAGGAAGAATAGTTTGTGGATGTAAATTATTTGGACCGTGTGATGTATGCTATCTTTTATGTACAATGTTTCAGATGCTGTTGATTCTCAAGTATTATCTCAAGTCTATTGATCCAGCGGTTACTCAAAAGGTCCTTAACTTTGAAACTGAATTACAACCCATTCTCGCTTTAAAAAACCCATTTAACAAAGTCTCAAGCGTATGAAAGAGTAAATACACATTAAAATATTGATAATCTAATGCCAGGCCGGGCTTAAATGTGCAGTGCAAAAGAAGAAATAATTTGATACAAATGCGCGATCCTGTATTAGTGAATCGGAATATCAAATTACAACCATTGAATTTATTACAATACTCAAACAGAAGAAGAGATTTAGCAAGTCTTTATGGCATATTGCCAGCAAAAGAGTGAAATAACACCAAAGCAAGCATTGCCTCCCTGCATAAAGGAAAAACACAATGGATATCATTGACTGTAAATTCGCACTACGTCAAAATACAGCTGCTCTAAACAAGACCTACAATAAAACATTACTAATTCATACATTCTGCATTCATCATTAGTAAAATGCCACCACAAGTCATGAATGGATATATTTTTGATTTCATCGACAGTATAGACAGTAGTAGGAATTGGTTGACTGTGTAGTTTAGCAGTACAAGGTAACATACATATTCATGCCAACATAGTTCTCACTACAACAATTTGAAACATCCATTACTGTAGCAAAGATTAAGATTTACAAGGGAATTTAGGTGCTACCCTTGTTTATCCAGAGATTGTCTGCATTTAATGAAACTGAAACCAGTAACAATTTGTTTCCATTTCCACGAGTATCTAAGAGTTAACCATCTAAGAGTTAACCGAGAGTCCAATACACACACAATACACATTTTTTATTCCATCATCACCTACAGAAACACAATAAAATAAAAAGGCAAATAGTTTGTTTAAGCAATCAACTGTAGAAATAGTAATTATTAGAAGTCCTATGTTTAATTCTCGTACTTGTCTCACGAGAAAATTACTCAAAATCAAGAAGATATACAAGATTTATTCCTAGGGATTCACACACTCAGAATATATGATAACTCATACTTGACATGGATAAATAGAGGCAAACACAAGAAGCAAGCAATTAGATTAGCATTTGAAAAAATAATGGGAAAATGTAAGAAACTAACCAATTACTTGGAGGAAGAACCATTGTAATCGTCAAGGAGGTCATCATAGGGGTCGCGACGGCCTTTGACTTGGCTAATCTGAGCATCCCAGAAAATTTGAGCATTGTGGTGCTCAAAGGTCCAGAAACCATAGGGTTGCATTGGCAAGGCGTGCATCTCCTTAGTCCTCTTACATTTCTCGAAACGATCATAAAGCATCTCTCTGGCTTTCCTATCCCTCTCATTTGGATTCTCCATCAATCTCAATATTAAATTCTCAGCAAACTCCATTATGAACCCCATCTGCAACCACTCCAATATTTATTTTCACATTCCAGTTTTCTAAAGTTCTAACCAGACTTTGTTCATTGAATTCTTATATAGACGAAAAGCCTAATCTATCTTCAATCAAAATAAAGCTGAATATAAAGAGCAAAACAGACTGGGTTTATCGAGTCCTCTATCGAAACTAAACATATTAAAAAGTATAAGTTCTCCAATGAGGAAAAATGTTCCACACTGTTGCTCAATTTCATTTTGAATATGATGTAGATCATCGAGAATTATCCTAGCCTTTTGACTTATCCAAACAGAAAGCAGAGTGAATAGAGTTTTAGCT
>JBBCBC010000131.1:0-105325 GCA_037126765.1 Stenogyne calaminthoides
CAGCCCGTTTGAGGGACGATCATCTAGCGGCCACTAGGAGAAGCTTTCGACCAGATTGGAGGCGTAATAATTCTGTACCGCAAGAGAGTGAAGAGGCAAGGGCTGTAACACCCGGTAAAACTGAGGAGGTAGCAAGCCGGACCGGACCACCGGGGGTAAAGCGACTATCATGGGATGAGATGCAAAGGCGGCGTGAGAAGGGATTATGTTTTAATTGTGACGAGCGATTCGTACCTGGGCATTGATGTAAATCAGCGCAAGCGTTTCTCATTGAGCCCGTCGAGTTGGATCATGAAGGAGGAAAGGACGTGGAAGTGTCGTTGCATGCGATAACGGGAGAGCATGGGCCAAGGCCGATGAAGTTGGTTGCATGCGCTCGAGTCAGCGGTTAAGGTTCTCGTGGATACCGGGTCAACGCACAACTTTATTAATCAAGAATTGGCGAGCAAGCTTGATCTCAAGACTTCAAGAGTGAGACCATTTAACGTGAGGGTCGCTTGTGGCAAAAAAATAGAATGCGATGTTGTGTACAAAGATATCCCTATGGACATGCAAGGGATTGAGACGAGGGTTGATTTATTCGCTCTTCCGCTCGTAGAACCGGATATCGTCTTGGGAATTCAATGGATGAAGGAATTGGGGCCGGTTAGCACCAATTATGGTAAAGGTACAAGGGAGTTTGAATGGGAAGGAGGTAGGGTGACATTGAAGTCGCGGGTCAAGGGAAAGGATGCGTGGGAAGATTTACCATTAGAAGAAGCAACTTGGGAGCATTTGGGGACGATGCGAGAACGTTTTCCGGAATTAGTCCTTGAGGACAAGGACGAACTTGAAAGAGATGGGAATGATGCTAAAGCTAGGTCGCGGGCTAAAGAATGCATACAATCGGGCTAGGCGGGCTAGGCTAAGGGAAGCGGCGCAAGGCCCGACTCAATAGAAGGGACCCGCGATATGGTTGAAGTAGGATTGGCAAGAATTGAAAGATATTGTCCTACTTTTATCAAGATACTCAAGATATTCAAGATGCGTGTGAATCTTTGCAAGATTCACCAAGATTTACTTTTTGCTCTTTTATTTTTCGGTTATTTTCATATCTTCTAGATTAGGATGGATTTGGTCTTTTTATAATAGTTTTAGTCCTTTATTTGATTAGATTTGCACGGCTGGAATTAGGGTAGGAAAGTCGGTCCTTTCTAGAATAGTTTGAGTCCCTTTTTGTCCTATAAATACTATAGGACGTCTTATTTATTTGGCACGTTAAAAACTTAATAAAAACCTTGACAATTTTGTCAAAACCCTAATTGTTTTTTCTTGCCAACCTGAGTTGGGGCAACAATTGTTATCATTCTTCGTTTGTTAATTGTGTTTTTTGCAATCGCGGTT
Source organism: Stenogyne calaminthoides (assembly GCA_037126765.1). NCBI lineage: Eukaryota > Viridiplantae > Streptophyta > Magnoliopsida > Lamiales > Lamiaceae > Stenogyne > Stenogyne calaminthoides. The sequence continues at coordinate 1,384 of JBBCBC010000131.1, forward strand.
CTAGCCACCCTCCCCGACCCCACTCCCGTTCCAGCTACACCTCCACCTTTCATTCATATTCCCTCCCATCAACACTTTAATCAATTTTGAAATGTGAATAGAGTCACCGCACACGCCACTCCACACTCGGCTCTCAAAATGGGTGCTTTTTTTTGTAATGGACCATGGTATCTTATTTTTTTTAATTGCAGAATAGTTTGATTTAGTGTAATTGGAGCAACAAATATTCTGGTGTAATTAAATGTTGAAATTTTTTGTGTAATTAGATTTTGGAGAATTTGAGATTTTTTGCAGAATTAAAATTACATTGTGAAGATGCGGTAGCGAAAGGAACGTTGGGTCGTAGTGGGGCAACAATGGGATGGTGGGGGTGGGGCAACGACGAAGGCAATATGAGGTTGAAAATGAAGGGATTTTGTTGTAATTGAATATTGATTTTTTTTTTGCAAAACTATTTTTTTTTCTCGAGGATGAAGATGTGACGAGAATGAACGTTTGATTTTAAATTTTTAATTTTGCATTTTAATTATTTTATTTGTAAATTTTTTATTTTATTTTATTCTTTTAATTTTTATTTTATTTTTAAAAGTGTTATTCTAAATTTTTTATTATTAAATTTTTAATTTTTTAAAGTTTTTTAACTTCTAATACTTTAAAAAATATAACTTATACTTTTAAATTTATTAATAGTAATTTATTTTTAAATGTTTATTTATTATGTTAATAAATATTTATTGACGTGGATGCTTACTAGGCTGATGATGGAGCATTTTTTGTACACATTAACTTTCGGGCAAGGGAGCAAACTGCCCGAAGTTGAAATTGCAAAAGAAAGTAAAAGTGATGATTTGTTTGCCAAAATTCAAAAGTTTATATATATTAGATTGCAATTTATGAAAAAGTGGTGATTTTATTCGCAATTAAGCCATAAACTAAATAAAACTTCATAAATATTTTTAAGAAAATCATGCTAAAACTTAAAATAAAAAAATCTCCTAGGGGAGAGTGGGAGTATTGAAACAAGCAGGCGATCTCCTACACGGGAGGTGTATGACAAAATGTATTAGTGAACTATAAAACATGTTTCTACAAACAAAGATAAAAGAGTTCCGTTAAGTTATTGCAGCGTAGATTTGAGACCTTGTTTAAAATTCTGAGATTTGGGATTTTAGGTTTGTAAACTCGCCACATTTTACATATATTAATTTATACATTTCAGTTACATTAGTCTGCAAGTATTAATCTGTACGTTTCATTTCATATTTTCACCCAAATTTAAAATTAACGTTTCGGTTATATTAATTGAATGGCAGCAAGGTTTGACCAACTCTTAGAGAAATCACGTTAACAATTGAATGACAGCAAGGTTTTAATACAGATAGTGAAGAGTCTTAATATGAAGTTGAAGGGGACCATTTATGGATAAGAAATAAATAGCACTAATATTAATTGTGCATCCATTAATGAGGGATATGTGTCGGTAAGGGGACCATTTGTGGATAAGAAATAAATGACAATAATGTTAATTTCGGTCCGTTCTCTATAATATACCAATTCCATTTTTTGGCAAATACTTTTTATTATTTTATTAATCAACTCCATCTTTTATTTTGTCTTTCTCAATTACATTACTTGTACTACATCTATTATTTTATAATACTCCTTAATTTAGGTGCTATAAATTAAGGTATGTCCCTCCTATAGAGGAACAAAGGGAGTACTTAATTTTTATAAAACGAAGCAATTGCCGCCTTGCGTGTGGTCTGTGGTTTTTTATAGTAATTATTAATTAAATTAAAAATGTAAAGTGTGTGATTTTTTTATACTATTATAATATGCTTCTTTCCATAATTACTAAACTACCTCTATACTATTGTGGCCATGTAATATTAAGGCCGGAAACAATACTACTATATATTACATAATATTAAGTAATAGTATACACTGTACATGTGTGTGGTCATCATAGTTTTCTATCTACTTCCATTCACATTCTTTAAACATGTGATGATTTCTTTTTGGAAACGTGCAAACCATGTAAGCTTTAGATAAGGTGATAGGCGAAGCTTGTGGTAACCAATGTCCGGAGCTGGTGAAGGTTATGTCTCTTCGACACATATCCCTCATGAATGGATGCACACAATTAATATTAGTCTTTATTTATTTCTTATCCATAAATGGTCCCTTAAACTTCATATTTAGATTCTTCACTACCTATATTGAAATATTGCTGCCATTCAATTGTTAACGTGATTTTTCTAAAAGTTAGTGCAACTGGACACATAGAACATATAAATTAATATAACTGAAACGTTAATTTTAAATTTGGGTGAAAATATGAAATGAAACGTCTGAGTTAAGACGCAATGGAACTAATATAAATCGAAATGTACAAATTAATATAAGTAAAATGTAGAGAGTGTACAAACCTAAAATCCAAAATCTCTTAATTTTAAACAATGTCTCAAATCTACACTGCAATAACTTTACGGAACTCTTTGCCATATCTTTGTTTGTAGAAACATGTTTTATAGTTCACCGACACATTTTGTCATACACCTCCCGTGTAGGAAATCACCTGCTTGTTCCAATACTCCCAGTCTCCCTTCCCATGCTCCCGTAGGATTTTTTTTTTATTTTAAGTTTTAGCATGATTTTCTTAAAAATATTTCTCAAGTTTTATTTAGTCTATTCTTTTTTTTAATTTAATTCTTTTTTTAAATTTCAGTTGACTTTTTAATATTTTTCATAATTTATTTAGATTTAATTGACTTTTTTTAATTAAGTTTTTTTTTTTCAGATTATTAATTGGTGTTTTCAATTTTTTTTTATTGATAATTTGTAGTCATGTATGGCTAATTTCTTTCCTTGCTTGAAGAGGCGCAAACATTAGTAAAGATTTGATTTTCGATTAATTAATAATGGATTTCTTAACCCTCACTCTTGATTTCTTCATTATTTGATTTATGTTATGCATGTTTGATTAATGAGTTTATTTGGTTTGACCACCCTTATTTATTCATTAATTATTTCTAGCTAGATTGCACTTTATAATCCGTAATTGTTATAATTGTGTAATCATAGTAGCAAATACGGCGGAACACCCTTGGTATACAAAGTCTAGATCGTATGAAACGATCGTCTAGAATTCATAGTCTAGTTTGTCCTATTATTTTGTTCCATTAAATCATTGCCCAGATATGGATGCCTAATCTACCAACTGAAAGTTTTATGAATTGAATCTCAAATACATGTTTTAGGGTTATTCATTAGAATAGATTAATTAGGGATCATACTTCTAATTAATTAAATTTAAGAAATAATTTAGACTAATTTGGTCGTACCACTAGTTTAATGGCAAGATTCAAAGAAAGAGTCATTCAAGTGGAAGCAAATCCGAGAACTAAAACTACAATTTTATTATTTTATATATATTTTTTAATAGAGTTAGAAACAACAATCCAACCCCCAACCCCCTCCTTTTATTTGTTTTGTATTAACACAAACCGTCCAATTAAAATTACTACACTTTGTGGGATCGACAATTAAAAAATGACTATGTCGATCGATATATGTATAGAAGAAGAGTTAGGAGGCCTCATCTTGCAAAAAGGCCACATATTTCTTATCTTTCCTAGTGACACATCCCTCATCCACAAATTGTCCCCTTTATTTTCTACATATTTTGTATAAACTTAAATACCATCGACGGTAATTAATAATCTACAATAAAATGATATAATTACTTTAGTGGGTTCGTTTTCGCTATGGGAATAAATCCAAAAGCGAACATAGTTTAGAATAAGAAAAATGAAGGGAATTATATATTAATACTGCGGAATAGATTGGAGTAAGTATGTATGTATAAATAAAAATGTTAATTTGATGGAGATATATAGTAGAAAAGTTAGGAGGCCTCTTCTTGCCCATTGCCACATATTCCTTATCTTGTCGAATGCCAAATATCCCTCATCCACATATGGTCCCCCTTCACCCTTTTATTTTCTACATATTTTGCTTTGTGTATATTGGAAAAAAATTATTGTCCCACAATAATGTTGGTTTCATGATTTTAGTCCTTTCTCCACCATATTTAGTCGCATAGTTATTTGAAAAGTTTTTAATGGGTTCAAATTTGAAAAAAAACTTAACAGATGGGATATTTTTACCACGTAAAAAAAAAGGACAAAAAAAAAACATAGGATTTGATGGATATTGATCAAAAATTCTCATTGAATCAAAAATATATTTTTTTTCCGTGTATATTAATCACATAAACCTATCTATTAACGCGTGTACAAGTTTCTAATTATATATATATATATATAATACTTTTAATCGACAATTGGAATATTATTTGAATAATACTTTATTGACATGTTGGAATATTATTTGAATAATACTTTATTGATGATTTGGAATATTATTTGAATAATACTTTGAAGAATATTATTGGCCCATCCCATAGTAATTAATTAATTAGATCGAGAAAATTATACATATACTAGGCGTTCAAACTGATCAAGAAGTCGACGCGTTGATGAAAAAAGTTGAGGGAAGCTTATGTACAATAAATATCTAGAATTGGATTTTTTTTATATGAAAATATCATTCGATTATTTTAATTATTTTTTTCAAGTAACCATTTAGTTATGGTTAAATTATTTTTTGAAAGTAACCATGTTACTTAAGATATATTGTTGGTAAATTTAATTTTATTTAAGTTTAAATTTCGATAACATATTTGTCAACAAATTAACTGCAAAATATTTAAAAGTTTATTCCGGCCGGTCATCTTTTTCGGTGATGCATGGTAAGTAAAAATATTCTTCTCCAACATCTCAAAATGACCACCTTGAATTAGTACCATTTTTGAGACTAACTGATTGGCGATGTGACGACGGGAAAAGATATTTGAAGAGAAGAAAGAGAAGAAGATTAAAAAGACACATTATTAATTAGTCTTTTTATTGCCCATTCAAGCTTCACTTGACACCATAAACTTCACCAGCTGTCATCCTTATCTCAAGCTCCGGACCACAAGCTTCGCCTATCACCTTAACTAAAGCTCACATGGTTTGCACGTTTCCAAAAAGAAATCATCACATGTTTAAATAATGTGAATGAAAGTAGATAGAAAAACTATGATGATAGTATATAGTATATAGTAGCTAGCTAGTATTCTTTCCGGCCTTAATATTACATGGCCACAATGATATAGAGGTAGTTTAGTAATTATAGAGAGAAGCATATTATAATAATATCAAGAATCACACATTTAACATTTTTAATTTAATTAATAATTACAATAAAAACCACTAACCACTCGCAAGGCGCCAATTGGCTCCGTTTTATAAAAATTAAGTACTTTTTATTCCTCACACATATGGGACAACATGTATCCTCATGAATGGATGCACAATTAATATTAGTGCCATTTATTTCTTATCCACAAAGGTCCCCTTCAACTTCATATTTAGATTCTTCACTACCTATATTGAAACTTCTTTGCCATTCAATTGTTAACATGATTTTTCTAAGAGTTAGTCAAGTGTGCATCGTTGTAATTGTGCCTTTGGACACACGTAAACATATAAATTAATATAAATCAAACGTTAATTTTAAATTTGGGTGAAAATATGAAATGAAACGTACAAGTTAATACGTGCGAATAATGTAACCTGAAATGTACAAATTAATATAAGTAAAAAAATGAGCAGTGCTCGGACCTAAAATCCCAAATCTCATAATTTTAAACAAGGTCTCAAATCTACGTTTGCAATAACTTTACGTAACTCTTTGCCATATCTTTGTTTGTAGAAGGGCAAAGCTATAATCAAGATATAGCCGCTTAACGTCATGTAAAAAAGGAGGTTCATATGAAAGTCATTTTTCGACGTATTGGAGAATGGAAAGTTCTAAAGGTCGAACCAATGCCAACAAGTATTTGAACATTTGAAGGAGTATTTGGCCGATCGAGAGTAGTTTCCAAGTAGCGAAAAAAACTAAACTTATAATTGGCGCCTCCGAATCTACGATCGGTCAAATTGTTAGTTCAAATAGAAAACAAGGAGCAATAGTCGGAATATTATGTTAGACGGTCTTTAAGAGACGCTTTATGCTCAGTGCACCGCCCATTGAGAAGTCAAGCTTACGCCTCTAGTTATTAGCGTCGTAAAAACTTAGGCCATATTTCTTCTATCATCAAGTAGAAGTACTTACAACCTTCCCATTGATAAAATTCTTCACTGACTAGATTCCGCGGGATGATTGCTTAAATGGTCTATTGAGCTAGGACAGTTCGACATCTTGTACGCCTCCCGAATAACGATCAAAGAGAAGGCATTCACCAACTTTATAGTCGAGTTAACCTTCAATTAGGGACCAGGTAAGGTTGCCCATTTACCATGTAAGATGTACCTGGCAGGGGCGGAATCATCCTTTTCAGTTCGCACAATCGGGTATTCATCTCATTAATCCGTTTAGACTTCCAAGACACTAACAACAAGGCCAAATACAAAGTGCTCATCGCGGTACTCCGCATGGCAACATCAATAAGAGTCTTCCAATAATTCCAATTTCTTAGTGGCTCACAACTTATTGTAAGACAAATCCAAGGGGAGTATGAGGCAAATGACGAGAAGATGCGAGATACCAAGCTCTCGTGGCCAAATTAATACAACGGTTTAGGTAGGTCCACATGGACAAGGTCCCTAGGATGGAAAATACCAAGGTCGACGCTCTCGTCACCGACGACTACTTCGAAATGTCGAGTTAAACGGTGTTAGCATAACCCGAATGATGCCCACGTCGAAGCGGCGAGAATGAGATTTACTAAGTGGACAGTGTTTAGTCGACAAGCTGGATATAATTGATCAAATAATTCCTCGAATGGGGTTCTCCCTCAAGATAGGATCTCAGGTGCCGACTTCGATCGAGGTCGAAAGTACACTTTAATTAATGATATGTTATTTAAGAAAGGGTTCTCACTCCCATTATTAAATATCCGGGCAAGAACGAAGTTGAGTCAAGGGTTGAGATCCACGAGGATTTTGGAAATCACTTGGGCGAACACACCCTAGCCTTTAAGATACTACGACGGGGTATTTATAGCCAAGTTTGAAAAAAGACACAATTGCTTATGCCCGATCCTACGCTCAATTTTAGAATTTTGCAACGATCATACACAGCCCTCCTAAGCACCTCACATCGGTCTTTAGTCCATGGACAATGAAATGGAGAATAGGCCCGATCTAACCATTCCTAGAGGATTGAAAAGAGGGTGTGACATTTACAAAGGGTCGCAAAATGGACTACTTCATGAAATGGGTTGAGGCCGAACCCCTGGCCAAGATCACATGCAAATAGATGAGTGAGTTCGTTTGGAAGAATATCATCTGCCAATTTGGAATCCCACACATGATTGTTACCGATAATGGTAAACAGTTCGACAATGTATATTTTCACAATTAGTGTTATGGAGAAATGGCATAAGAAAATACTTTTCAACACCCTATCACCCCGGTCAACGGGTGGGTGGAAGCTATCAATTAATAAGATAATAATAAAGCACGATTAAGGCCCAATTAGGTTGGGAAAAAGAAAATTGGGCAAACAAGCCGCCAATGGTACCATCGTTGTAATGAACGACATATCGATCGGCGATCAAGGAAACACCCTTCGCCATAGCCTATGGAATGAAAAAATCTTACTTGTCGAGCTCAAGGAGCCAAGCTACCGAAAGTAGCCACCTACAACAATGAAACTAATGGTCAACACAAGTGATGAGCTCAACCTTCCGGAGAAAAAAGAAGGATAGAGGCCGACCTTAGGAACACAACTTATAAGCAATGGTCGGAGGAGCATTAAACCTCGAAGGTCAAGCTCCGTGACATTAAAGTTGGCGGCCTCGATATGTTAGAATATTCACCCCAAACACAAGAGTGTTTGGTTTATCGGTAGTAGGACCATTTCGGTCACAAGGAAATTATTTGAATGGAGCTTAATCAGTTCTAAGAGACGGATGGAAATGCGTTCAAGTGCCCATGAAACACAAGCAATTTGAGGAAATACTACCCATAGATAAAAAAACATGGGTAGTAATGGTTTGTGAATAAAACAATTCATATTTGGGCTGCCACAAAAACGACAAGGATTTTGCTTTGTAGGCATATACATATAGTCAAATCATAGATACATTTTTCACTAGAGAAAAATCGATGGTTCCCAAAATATCCGCCACTAATCAAGTTAAAAAAAAAATCTATAAAAATCGAGATCTTCTCCCGATTCGACACACATCAACTAGCTACCAAATATTAGCCTACACACTCCGACCGATCATATCAAACAACTTGAGCAATCAACAAGTCCCATAACACTTATAAATTGGAGAGGATTGGAGGAGAGAAAGAAATTTCTAAGAGAGACAGTTTTAGTGAGAGAAAGTGTTGTGGGAGAAAGGTAAATCCCTATTTTCTTTAAAATCATTTTTATATTATTTTTTTTGTTGACTAACATGTACATATATACACCTATATTGATCCTTTTTATTAAAATATTCTCAATAAAATTTCTAAATAATCATTTCTATTTTCTTTTTCACTATTTACTAACACGTGTCCAATATATATACACTCGTTTTTAATAAAAGGCACGTATTAAGCTATATACTAAAATAATACTAAACATACACGTATTAAGATATATACTAAAATAATACTACTAAACATACACGCATTAAGCTTATAACATACACATATTAAGCTACATACTAAACATACACACGTATTAATACTAAATAATTAAATAAATTAATACTAAATACATAAACAATTAGTATTAAATATTTAAACAAACTAATACCAAATAAATAAACAACTAATATTAAATACACAATATACTAATAATATTTTCTTAGACAATTAATACTTAATACACAATATACACTGCAAAATTGAAATGTTAATTAATACTAAACAATAAAACAATTAATACTAATTAAATAATTAAACAACTAATATTTATAAATAATTAAATGATTAATTAAAACCTAAAAAACATACTGTAGAAATATTCCATCAGTGGTGTGTAGGGTATAGAAGGCCTTGCTTTCTCTTTCTCTCACGAATTTAGTTTTGAAATTGAAAAATGAGGCACAAATTGAACTAAAGAAATGACGCAAGTGGTGTGGGTATATAGAAGTTTACTGAGTGCATTAAAGAGGGCAACCAGCCCATTTCAAATTAATTAACGAGGGAAACTAATTGACGAAGGTTTTTAACCCTCGTGACTTGTCTGGCCGATATTTGATGAGGGCCAGCTCACCCTCGCTATCTCGATCGACACCTCAACTTTGCCTAGGGGGAAGGCCCTCGTGAATATTTTGCCCTCGATAAAGCCCCTCGTGAATCAGTACCCTCGTTAAAACCCTTGGTATTTAACGAGGGTTTCGATCCCTCTTTAAATCCCTCGTTAAAGCAACATTTTTTTTTGTAGTAGTGTAATATATCAAATCAAAGCTTTCTTCGAGGAGCATATTCTACAACAATCTATTTACTGTATACTCTGCCCGTCCCATTTAATTATCATTTTAGAGGAAAAAATGTATAGGATAATTGTTGTTTTTTTGTTTTACAGGAAATATTAATTGTTTTTTTTTTCAAAATTTACCTTTTAATTTTATTTTATTTTTGTGATAGGTTCATTATAAAATTGGATAATTGACCATAAATAATTTTTATTAATAATTTGTATAGGGTATATTAGTTATTTTATAAATAATCATTAGTATAGAATAATTTTTTTTATTTGTGTGAAAAATTAAAATGATAGTTAAATTGAATAAAGAGAGCATATACTACACATACTATTTTAATTTAAAAGAGTTGAATACAACTTGTGTGCACCACGATGTACAAATGATACTATTAAGAAATAATTTATGTTGTTCAGTAAAAGTTACTAATACTGATCAATGAATAATGTTCGGTGAAATCAAGTAATATTGTTCACTGAAAACAATTAATATTGTTCAGTGATACTACTAGTACTATATTGCGTTCCTTAATTCGCTACTTCTAGAAAAATGTGTTCCTTAAATTACCAGCCCAAAAAATTACTATCCTTATTTTGCCACCCCCATAAGTCATGGTCCTTAAAAAATAAAATTCCCCAATATCTGCATAGGAGGATTGCTTTTGGACTCTATTTTTTCTGGTTTACCACAAGTCACAACATCCAAGAATGGGGCTCTAAATAATTAAAAAAAATTAACGGAGGAAACAACAAAAGTGATGTGAACTTGACCACAATTATTGGACTGATTTCTTTATAGAATAAAAGATGCTCTCATTCTGTGATTCATGAGGCTTTACTGTACCCGCGTATATATTATTAAAATATCTCACAAAATCACATGATAACTATTTATATATAGTAATGTATCCCTTGGTTTGAAAATATTTTAATTGGAAAAAGAATGAAAATTTTTCAAAGTATTATTCAAATAATATTTCATCTGTCAATAAAGTATTATATATATAATTTGAAACTTGTACACGTTAATTGATAGGTTTATGTGATTAATATACACGGGAAGATTCAATGAGAATTTTTGGTCAACAGATTTGTTCACATTTTTTTTCTGGTACTTTATTTTTTGTGGTAAAAACAGTCCCATCTGTTAAGTTTTTTGCATATTTGATCCCATTAAAATATTTCAAATAACTATGAGACTAAATATGGTGGAGAAAGGACTAAAATCATGAAGCAACATTCTTGTGGGACAATAAATAAAAAAAATTCCAATATACACGAAACAAAATATGTAGAAAATAAAAGGGTGAAGGGGGACCATTTGTGGATGAGGGATATGTGGCAATCGACAAGATAAGGAATATGTGGCACTGGGCAAGATGAGGCCTCCTAACTCTTCTACTATATATATCCATCAAATTAATATTATTATTTATACATACATACTTACTCCAGTCTACTCCTCAATATTAATTAATAATTCCCTTTTTTTTTTTTTTTTTCGAACTATGTTCGCTTTTGGATTTATTCCAATAGCGAAAACGAACCCGCTAAAGTAATTATATCACTTTATTTTAGACTATTATATAATTATCGTCGATGACACTACTACACATTTAAGCTTGGAGAGCCCCACTTGGAAAGCCCTTATTTCAAACAGCTCTCCAAGCTTAAGTTTGGAGAGCGCTTTTTAAAAAAAAAAAAAAAAAATGCGTTTTTAAAACATTGTCCAAGAAAAATAATTTTAGACAATGGGTTCAAAACCGCTTTGCAAGTTCACTTGGAGAGCGGTTCATAATTGTTGCCCCAATTAAAAAAATATAAATTTCCACCATTTTCTATAGCTTCTCCAAAATTTTCCTCACAAATGCATATACTCTCTTGTTCCTTATTCTCACGGTGATTTTTTTCAAGTTTGTCAAATATATGATTGTCAAGTTTGGAAAATATTTTATACAATTTGAATTGGTCTACAATATCTCATTTATATATATATATTTCTATAAAATGATGTAATTACTTTTAGATTAGGGTTCGTTTTTCACTATGGAATAAATAAAAAAAAATAACATGGTTTAGAATAAGAAAAATGAAGGGAATTATTAATTAATATTGAGGAATAGATTGGAGTAAGTATGTATGTATAAATAATAATGTTAATTTGATGGATATATATAGTAAATGTGTTAGGAGGCCTCTTCTTCCCCATTGCCACATATCCCTTATCTTGTCGAACGCCACATATCCTCATCCACAAATGGTCCCCTTCACCCCTTTTTTTTTTTTTCTACATATTTTTTCTTCGTGTATATTGGAAAAAAAATTATTTGTTGTCCCACAAGAATGTTGGCTTCATGATTTTAGTCCTTTCTCCACCATATTTAGTCCCATAGTTATTTGATATATTATAATGAGATCAAATTTGCAAAAAAACTTTGTAGATGGGATTGGGACTTTTTACCACGTAAAAAAAAAAAGGACCAAAAAGAAACATAGGACCAAATATGTTGATCAAAAATTCTCATTGAATCCAAAATATATTTCTTTCCGTGTATATTAATCACATAAACCTATCTATTAACGTGTACAAGTTTCTAATTATATATATATATATATGTATATATATATATAATCTTTTTCGATTGGAATATTATTTGAATAATACTTTATTGACAGTTGGAATATTATTTGAAAAATACTTTATTGACAGTTGGAATATTATTTGAATAATACTTTGAAGAATATTATTGGCCCATCCCATAGTAATTAATTAATTAGATCGAGAAAATTATACATATACTAGAGCGTTTAAACTGATCAAGAAGTCGACGTTGATGAAAAAAGTTGAGGGAAGCTTATGTACAATAAATATCTAGAATTGGATTTTTATATGCACAGTATCATTCAGTTATTTTAATTATTTTTTGCAAGTAACCATTTAGTTATGGTTAAATTATTTTTGAAAGTAACCATGTTACTTAAGATGTATTGTTGGTAAATTTAGTTTTATTTAAGTTTAAATTTCGATAACATATTTGTCAACAAATTAACTACAAAATAATTAAAAGTTTATTCCGGCCAGTCATCTTTTTTGGTGATGCATGGTAAATAAAAATATTCTTCTCTAACATCTCAAAATGACCATTTTTGAATTAGTACCATTTTTGAGACTAACTGATTGGCGATGTGACGACGGGAAAAGATATTTGAAGAGAAGAAAGAGAAGAAGATTAAAAAGATACATTATTAATTAGTCTTTTTATTGACTAGATAACAGCAAGTAGAAGGATATACAATCTAGGATCGACAGCCTTCTACAACATAGAAACAGAAAATTAATAACTCAAATACATACAAACAGCTAGCACGAGACTATGAGGCTAGTCTAGCATATTTTTGTCACATACATGACAATTATTGAAAGCCAGAAAAGCAACACTTATTATTAGATGTATACCCAAAGTACGTGGATATGCATGCATGCATGCTTGTTTAGGCAGTAGCTGCAGTAATAGAACCCTTGGTGCAAAAAGCAGAACATGCATTGGTACATTTTTCAACTGCTCCATTCACAACTTCACTTGCATCTAGTCACCCAAAAAAAAAAAAAAAGAAGCGTAATTAGAATAATCGAATCTCTTGTCTATGACAAAAAATAAAAGAAGCTATATAGCAAATAAAAATAATAATAATGATCGAGCTTTACCAGAATTTTGGAGAGTGGTTATGGCAGTGCACACAGAGGACACACACCCCAACTTGCAGTATTCATTGACTGCATTGAGTCAAATTACATGCAATTTTCATCAAAATGAAATCTTTGCAGCAAGTAAACTAAATAATTAGAACAAATGAGTTTATTTATTTTACCAGTGTTTTCGAGAATATCAGGATTCCAATTAGGGGGACATGCCCCACTAACGATCCCGGGAGCAGGTAATATGAAATGTAACGTACAAGTTAATACGTGCAGAATAATGTAACTGAAATGTACAAATTAATATAAGTAAAACGTGGAGAGTGCAGAAACCTAAAATCCCAAATGTAATAATTTTAAACAAGGTCCCAAATCTCCGCTGCAATAACTTTACAGAACTCTTTGCCATATCTTTGTTTGTAGAAGGGCAAAGCTATAATCAAGATATAGCCCCCACGTCATGTCAAGGAGGTTCATATGAAAGCCATTTTTTGACGTATTGGAGAATGGAAAGTTCTAAAGGTCGAACCAATGCCAGCAAGTATTTGAACATTTGAAGGAGTATTTGGCCGATGCGAGAGTAGTTTTCAAGTAGCGAAAAAACTCAACTTATACTTGGCCGCCTCCGAATCTACGATCAGTGCAGTGTTAGTTCAAATAAAAAAAAAGGAGCAATAGTCGGAATATTACGTCAGACAGTCTTTAAGAGACGCCTGAGAAGCTGGCTTACGCCCTTGTTATTAGATGCGAAAACTTAGGCCATATTTCTTCTATCATCAAGTAGAAGTACTTACAACCTTCCCATCGATAAAATTCTTCAGTGACTAGATTCTTCAGTTCAACATCTTGTACGCCTCCCGAATAACGATCAAAGAGAAGTCACTCGCCAACTTTAGAGTCGAGTTAACCTTCAATCAGGGACCAGGTAAGGTCGACGCTCTCGCTCGCCTGGCTACTTCAGAGGGGTCTGTCGAGTTTGACAGTGTTAGCATAACCCGAATGATGCCCCCGTCGAGCCATGAGAATGAGATGTACTAAGTGGACAGTGGCAAGTCGACAAGCTGGATATAACCGGTCAAATAATTCCTCTAGAATGGGGTTCTACCTGAAGATAGGATCTAGGCGGGCCGACTTCGACTGAGGTCGGTCAGGTACACTTTAATTAATGATATTTTATATAAGAAATGGTTCTCGCTCCCATTATTTAATATTTGGGTAAGAACGAAGCTGAGTCCGTCCTCGCTAAGATCCACGAGGTGATTTGTGGAAATCATATGGGTGAACACGCCCCAGCCTTTAAGATACTGTGACGGGGGTATTTCTAGCCAAGTTTGAAAAAAGACACGATAGCATATGCCCGATCATACGCTCATTGACAGCAGTTTTCAACGATCATACACAACCCGCCTAAGCACCTCTCATCGGTCTTTAGTCCATGGCTTTTCGTGAAATGGGGAATAAGCTTGATCTGACCATTCTTACCTGGAAAAGAGGGTGTGAAATTTATAGTGGTCGCAGTGGACTACTTCATGAAATGGGTTGAGGCCGAACCCCTGGCCAAGATCACATGCAATTAGATGAGCGAGTTCGTTTGGAAGAATATCATCTGCCAATTTGAAATCCAAGACACGATTGTTACCGATAATGGTAAACAGTTCGACAATGTATATTTTCACAATTAGTGCGCACGATACGACATAAGAAAATACTTTTCAACACCCTATCACCCCAGTCCAATGGTCTGATGGAAGCCATAAATAAGATATTAAAGCACGCTTAAGGCCCAATTAGACAGCCAGAAAGAAAATTAGGCAGACAATCTACCAACGGTACCATCGTCGTAATGATCGACATATCGATCGGTGTTCAAGGATGGAATGGAAGTAGTCTTACTTGTCGAGCTCAGTGAGCCAAGCAACCAATGACAGTAATGGTCAGGCGCAAGCGGCAGAGCTCAACCTTCTGGAAGAAAGGAGGATAGAGGCCGACCTTAGGAACACAACTTATAAGCAATGGTTGGAGAAGCATTAAACCTCGAAGGTCAATTTCCGTGACTTAAAAGTGGGCGGCCTAGTCCTGAGTAGAATATTCGCCCCAAACACAAGAGTATTTGGTGCCATCTAGGTAGGACCATTTCGGGTCACAAGGAAATTACCGAATGGAGCTTACTAGCTCAAAGAGATGGATGAAAGTGCGTTCAAGTACCCATGGAACGCAAGCAATTTGAGGAAATACTACCCATATATTAAAAAAAAAACATGGGTAGTAATGGTGTACGCATAAAGACAAGCCGTGAGCTCGGGCTGCCACAAAATGACAAGGATTTTGCTTTGTAGGCATACACAGTCAGGTCAAATCATAGATACAAATTTCGAGAGAATAATCGGTGGTTCCCAAAATATCTGTCACTAATCAAGTCCGGTAAATTCTATAACAGCCGAGATCGTATCCCGATTCGATACACATCAACTAGCTACCAGCCTAACTAGCACACTCCGACCAATCATGTCAAACAACTTGAGCAATCAACACGTCCCATAACACCTATAAATAGGAGAGGATTGAAGGAGAGAAAGAAATTTCCCAGAGACGCAGTTTTAGTGAGAAAAAGTTTGTGGGAGAAAGGCAAATCCCTAGTTCTCTATCACGCAAGGATGGGTCCTTAGGCGACCTCAGTGTACCACCCCACGAGGCCGCCAAATATTAAAAGCGGCCACATAAATAAGATCGATGAGCACTATGGAGAAATGGTCAATGGTTGGAACTCAATGGTCAATGGTCAATGGTTGGAACTCTCCTCGATGAGCACTATGGAGAAATGGTCAATGGTTGGAACCAATCCGGACGTGCAGAAGCTGACTCTATCGATCAACTTAAACACAAGACCGGCATGATGAAGAGGAAACAAGTTGGGAAAACCTGACTGTGGAAAGTGTTGGGGTTCAAACAATATCCCACATCGAAATAATATGGGAGGAACATGTGGTTTATTAGGGTGGACACTATCTCAATTGGTATGAGGCCTTTTGGGAGATGCCCAAAAACAAATCCGTGCAGGCTTGGCCCAAAACAGACAATATCATACCATTGCGGGGATTTAGGTCCATCCAGGGTCCTAACAGTGGTATCAGAGCAATGGTCCCAGGCGAAAAGGTGTGGAGTAGTCCCCGGTGTTAATCAAATTAGACGGTGAAGCCTTGGTAAAAAAAATGGGGGTCACTACGGACTAGGCGGTGTTGACCTAGATAGAGTGAGTCGTTTGAGGGGAAGCTCGGTGGTCTTTGTTTGAGGGGAGGATTGTTGGGGTTCAAACAATATCCCACATCGAAATAATATGGGAGGATCATGGGGTTTATTAGGGTGGACACTATCTCAATTGGTATGAGGCCCTTTGGGAGATGCCCAAAAACAAATCCGTGTGGGCTTGGCCCAAATCGGACAATATCATCCCAATGCAGGGATTTGAGTCCATCCAGTGTCCTAACAGAAAGGAGAAAGAGAGCATACGACACTAATACAGATTTGGGCTTGGACAGCTATTAAAAATGACGTTGGAGAGCTGTTATAACCGCTCTCCAAGTAACAGCTGTCAAGCTTGGACAGCTGATAAAAACCGTTGTCCAAGAAATCGCACTTGGACAGCTGTTTTTAACCGCTCTCCAAATTTTATTATTTTTTAAAAAAAACAATTTTTAGACACGGACCCACCAAGCATCTCATATATAAGCCACCAAGCCTCCCAATTTATTGAGGTAATTATTCGCTCCCATGGGGGACCGAACACGGGACCTTGGGCGCCTGAGCGGGGATCAATTGCGCTCGGGCACTAGCTTTCTTGCGTTTACTTAATGAAATTAATTCTATATGTCCTAGAATTCGTTTTTTTTACAATTTTTTTTAAAATTCTTTATTTCAATTATCTTATTTATTAATTGAATCACACTTTTATATAATAATAATTTTTTTATATAAATTTAAATTAAATTATATTAAAATTATATTTTTTACTTTTTTTTTTTTAAAGTACACTATGTATCTTTCTTTTAAACTTGTAATACTTTTCCTTCTAAACAAGTAATATACTTTTTTTTATCTTAATAAGTAATTTTTTTTCTTTAAACAAGTAATACTTTTTCTTCTAAACAAGTAATATATAAGTTTCTTTAAACAAGTTATACCTTTCTATCTAAACAAGCTAGTAATACTTTTCTATTTAAATAAATAATTCTTTTCTTTAAACAAGTAATACTTTTTCATCTAAACAAGTAATACTTTTCTTGCGTTTATTTAATGAAATTAATTCTATATGTTCTAAACATTGTTTTTTCTTACAATTTTTTTTAAAATTCTTTATTTCAATTATCTTATTTATTAATTCAATCACGTTTTTATATAATAATTTTTTTATACAAATTTAAATTTAAATTAAATTAAATTATATTAAAATTATATTTTTACTTGTACTTTTTTTTAAAAAAGTACTACCTTTCTTTTAAACTTGTAATAATTTTCCTTCTAAACAAGTAATACTTTTCTATCTAAATAAGTAATATTTTTCTTTAAACAAGTAAAACTTTTTCATCTAAACAACTAATACTTTTCTTTAAACAAGTTATACCTTTCTATCTAAACAAGTAATACTTTTCTGTTTAAACAAGTAATATTATGAACAAATTTTACATAAGAGTTTGTGTTAATCTATTATATAAGACAAATATTAAAAAGAAATAACACGAGAATTTAAAGAATAAAATATTTGAATTGTACCTAAAAAGAATTTACAAATTAAAACAAAAAAATAAAACAAAAAATACAAGCTTTACAAAAAAAAATAAAAAAAATTAATTCACTTGGAGAGTGGTTATGAACCGCTGTCCAAGCTTTACCTTGGACAGCGGTTCAAAACCGCTCTCCAATTACCCTTGCACAGCGGTTATGAACCGCTGTCTAAGCTTTGATCTTGGACAGCGGTTTTTAACCGCTGTCTTTTTTTTTTTTAATAGAACCGCTCTCCAAGGAACCACTTGGAGAGCTGTTTGAAAAAAGGGCTGTCCAAGTGGAGCTCTCCAAGCTCAAATGTGTAGTAGTGCGGGCTTCCCATTCTACCCCACACTTTGGGAGCATCCAACCTACCTCAAAACCTATTGGTGTATGCGAATGTAAATGTTATTTTGACCTTTGGGTCCATGTATGGGAATGATGTTTTGACCTTTGGGTCAATATATGAGAATGTTATGCGGCCTCCGAGTGCAGGTCTCACAATCCCCTGGGTAAGATGGTCTATATGGCCTCTGTGTGCGGGTCTCAAGATCCCCCGGGTAAGATGGTCGAAATGAATGATGTATGGGCAAGGATTGTATGGCGCCAAAAGAATATGATATGTTTTGAAAGGTCTAGGCGACGGGCTAGACACATGTCATACTCTGGAGTTTTGGGATCTAATCAAAATCTCTTATATTAAATTCATCTTCCAACACTCACCCCACCTTTAATATTTTCAGGTTATGAAGATGGGGAGCCCGTGCAATCGGAGGTGTGATATTTTTGATGATACCCTGACCTTTTGTCTATCTTAAACTCATTTAACATCATGGTTGCTATTATGAACTTAATTTGTATGCCGAGATGACAAACACTTCTATAGTCTCTCGATGAATGTTATGTGTATGGCTTATGCTTAATTTTTGTTTTGCACCAAACTTTTTAAACGATCCATTTATGATGGGATTTCCTAAAATGGCCGTCGCATTTCCCTCTATGTGATTAAGTTTCCATTGCTTATGTGATGTTGCTTGTTGTTGTTTTAAATAAAGAAATTTTTAAATTCAGATTTTCGGTCATTAAGTGACGACTCGGGTTTTAGAGTGTCGGATCTACACTTTAGAAAACCGGGGCATTATAGGTGGTGATGATCCAATCGATACTATTGTTGATAACATTTATCCTGATTTTAAGAACATGATGGAGGATCACGGTTATTTGCAAAACAGAACAATTCTTGCACCTACATTGGATGTTGATAGGTCCATAAATGAGTACATGATTCGGTTGAATGAAAAGAAATCACGTACTTAATTGAGCTCTGATGGTCGTTGCCGTTTTGATTCAAATGGTGATCCTTTTTTTGATTTGCATACATTTTTTATTCAAATTAGTACATTTTGATATTCAAATTTGTCATTTTTTACTATTTTTTTTTTCAAATTTAAATAGTTGAATCGTTATTATTTTTTAAATTAAATATGAAATATAACATTTATTTTCATATTTAGGTTGGTTATTACGAGGTTGAATGATAGAGTTTTTGAGGCTAAGGTTCTTACCGGAAGTCATGTAGGACAATTGGCTTTGATACCCAGGTTTACATTGAGTCTTTCTAATACTAGATTGTTGTTCAAATTTCAAAGGAGACAGTTTCTGTTGATTGTTTTATATGCTATATATGTGTGTAAATAAAAATTAGGAGCAATCATTTTCTCAAGTAGGGTTAATTTTGCCATAATCCGTCTTTAGTCATGATCAATTGTATGTAGTTGTTTCTCGGATAACAAATCGTCAAAGTTTGAAGAATGTAATATGCCATGGTTATGATCGTGATTGTAATGTCACAAAAAATGTTGTGTTTCATGAAGTTTTTAGGAATGTTTAATTATGTGATAATAAACATTCAAATGTTAACTTTTTTTTCATCTTTTTTTATTTTTATTAACATTGCGTTTTTGTACTATTATCACAATATTAATTTATGAATTATAATATATTAATTGATTTTTAAAATTTATTTAGCTCTTTATAATGAACTTATTGTTTATTACATTATGCTCAATATGTCAATGTTAGAACTCTTACATGATTACATACAATTTTTTTTAATAGTAATGTTTTAAAAAGTTGTTGATATAATGTTGTAAATTTATTAGAAAAATATTGAAAGGAATATTAAAATTGAACTACATTTGTTATCACGAATATAAATATTACATCAATATGTGAATATCTATTATAGATAAATGATAACATTAATACAATAAATATCAAAAAACACTTTTAAGTATATATTGCTATTGAGTTTTTCGCACTTTTGGTCCCACAGGACACACCCCCTCACTATTTTGGTCCCAAACCTTACACTTTTGGTCCTGTAGCCCAAAATTTTTACACATTTGGTCCCACCGTCAACTTTATTGTTAATTTCGATAACACTTTTGGTCCCATAGGATTTCCAGTCAATATATGCGCGTGAGGAATAATTTGGAGAGAAACACCTGACACTTTTGGTCCCATATGATTTTTTACTCAATTTTTTTTGACTTTCTAGAGGAAAAAAATGTAACTTTTTGGAGGGAGTTTTTTTTGCCTACTGAAACCAATAAATCCAAAGTAGCAAACACAATTTTCTACCATGTTTGATCATGGTGGTTATCAAATTGAGCACTAACTAGACTACCTAAGTACACCCTATGTACTCCAGAAGCTACATATATGTTGACAATGAAACAAAAGAATACTACCGTGTGTATCTTCTTGTGAACATGGCATGCAAATCGACAACATGTCTTCAACATAGGAATGAACTCGTCTATTGTTAAAACAACCAGTCCCTATAAGACTCATTAATATAATTTTGTGTATAATCAATTATTCAAGAAGTTTATGATTTACATTTATCAATGTGAAGAGTTCATTAAGATAAATCGTTAAGTATTTAAAAAAATATATAGATAAATTGAGACACTTGCTCCTTAAAGTGTTCAATAACTCCACGCAAAATGAGGGTATCTGCTATGCTAAACATCATGCCTTGGGGAAGTAGCGAAAATCCACTCATCTTGAAGGGCCAATACGACTGTTTCTCGCCTTCAGTGTGTATTACCTGCGTGAGTCGCTTTTTTTCGACTATGGCTACAATCATCATTCCTATGATCGCATAAGTAATTCCTTTTTCTTGTGCTCTTACTAATTTATTAATATAAGCACGAAATATGCATGTGGGAACCGTGCATAAAACGTGCATGTAAAAATCAAGCACGAAATTTGTACGAAATGTGCACGTAAGGATTACGCAAAAATTTTGCACGATGTGTGTGCGTACTGCTTGTCGTGCACGAAATGTACAAATATCATTCATACACTACCTACTTAAACATCTATGCACAATCATTACATATGAAAATATGAATAAAAATATGCAACACACATTATGTTATTATTAGTAATTATAAAATTATTGTCTTTACAATTTAAATTAGATTGTTAAAATATATGAGTTAAACTTAAAATATTGATGTTAATGTGTTATTAAAAAAAAAAAAAAAAAAACTTAGATCTTATAATATATTTTCATTCTTATTTTCTATGCATGTGTGTAATGTGTTGATTTATTATTTTTAATGTCGTTGTTTATAGCCCCAAGCCAAAAATTTGTTAGGACCAACTTTGTGTGTTTGCATCCTAACTCGATAAGCTCTCCTTCCATAATAAATGCAGCCAACGGAAAAATCCATGTCAACCGCAGGTGAAAGTGTTGTCGACCCCACTCGCATTGATGTATTACATAACTAAAGCCTACTGAAACCAATAAATCCAAAGTAGCAAACACAATTTTCCATCATGTTTGATCATGGTGATCATCAAATTGAGCACTAACTAGACTACCTAAGTACGCCCTATGTACTCCAGAAGCTAGAGATATGATGGCGATGAAACGGAAGAATACTGCCGTGTGAATCTTCTTCTGAACATGGCATGCAGATTGACAACACGCCTTCAACACAGGGATGAACTCATCTATTGTTAAAACAATCAGTCCCTATATAATATTAATATTATTTTGTGTATAATCAATTATTCAAGGAGTTTTTGCTTTACATTTATCAATATGAAAAGTTCATTTAGATAAATAATTAAGTATTTTAAAAAATATATACATAAATTTAAATAAAAGGTTTACTAAAAAAATTGTTATTGAAATAAATGTAAAGAAAACATATTAATATAAAAAATAGTCATGTAACATAACAATAATAATAGTAATAATACAATAAAGATAAACTTAGAGTTTTTCGCACTTTTGGTCCCACAAGACACACCCCCTCACAATGTTTTTCCCAAACCTTACACTTTTGGTCCCGTAGCCCAAAACTAACATTTGATTAACGGAGTGTGTGCTGGATGCTAATCTTTAATTTAACGGAAGTTTGGATGGTTTCCCCGGTCATGAGGACCAAATGTGTAAATATTTTGGGCTCTACGGGACCAAAAAGTGTAAAGTTTGGGACCAAAAATCGTGGGGGGGTGTGTCTGTGGGACTAAAAGTCGAAAAAACTCTATTGCTATTATTTCTTCTTAAGAGACCAATATTATTATTACGTATAATATTAAATGTAACTTATAAAAAAAATTGGTTCACATTATTGTTATGAATATATATGGTATAATAAAATGTTAATATAAAATCCAAATATTATATACATATATAAATATATATAATTTTATTTATTCTTGAATAAAACACTAATGATTGTGCGTTAGCACGGGTGCATTACTAGTTTTTGATCTAATTCACCATATACTATTTAAATTGTTTATTATTTCGATATTAAATTGGTATAGTAAATACAGTTTTCTAAACATTTTTTTATTAATATGGATAATTTATAAATTAATCAAAATTTATGAAATACATTAATATAATTACAACGTGAATATTAATTTTATAAAAGTTATGCTTTTATGTAAGAATGTTTAATTTAATAGTGGGCGCAATCAAACACTCCTCAATTTTTTATAAACATCTGAATTGCTAAATGTACTCATCGAGATCAAATTAATATTATAATATACTAAACACTCCTCATATTTTGACATTATATCCAATAAGCAACAAAAATGAAAATTAACATTTAATATACATAAGTTACAAGTTTCTAAAATATGTTCAAGAGACAATAAGAAAAGAATCAAGATTGGATGTGTATAAATGTATCTGTTATTCAAAGTTAATACCCACAAGATGAGTTTAAATCACAAATCGTCCCATAACTTTCTGCAAAATAGATTTAGAGCCCGTTTGGCTAAACTTATTTGAAACATCTTATAAGCTCTAACATCTTATAAGTTGTTTTAAGAGCTTATAAGATGTAATTTTTCAGTAGCTTATAAGTTGCTAAGGTGTTTGACTAATAAAACTTATAATATCTTTGATAATTCATAATAAATATTTTTTTAATTTTAATTTTAATACAAATAATTATTTTTTTATTTTTTATGTTGAGATAGAGGTGGGTGAGGGTGGGGGAGGGGTGGCGGGGGTCCAGTGTGGGGTGGGTGGGTGGGTGGGGATGGAGGTGGTTAGTAAAATAAGCTTGGATATCCTCACTTATTTTTTTACAACTTATAATCTTATAAGCTGTTAAATATCTCACTTTCCCAAACACTTTCAGGGTGCTTATAAGCTCCTAAACAACTTAGAAGTTGTTTTAAAGAGCTTATAAGCTCAATAAAACTGGCTCTAAGTCCCAAAATTAACTTTTTATTAGATTTAGTCTCAATTTCTCTGACAATGTCTAATTTTGGTCCCAAATCGGCGGAAAAAGGAGAAACAATGTCGCTTTTGGTCGTGAGAGGGAACATGACAGGCAAAATTGGGGATTTCCGACGATGAAGTTGATCTGACTGCCATTTGTCATTTAAATCTTTTTTTTTAAAAATTAAATATACATGATGTGTAAGAAAATTATAAAAGAAAATGAAAACTCAAATATAATTAGCATACCCCGATCTATGAGGCCGACCAGCGTGTCTGACCGGAGTCTGGAACTGGTATGCTTACTTCAGGCGTGCTTATGATCTCCTCCGGTCTCCTCTCCTTAGGAAGTCTTGGGCCCCCTGGCTCTGGGCGCCTTTCATTCCGCAGTTGCGTAGCACCACTGTTTGGCGTGCCATCTGGAATAAGTTGCCAACTTCTGACGTCGCACATCGTATCTTGGGAGTTTCGGGTCCTACGATTTGCCCACTTTGCTTGAGTGCGCCGGAAACTCAGGAGCATCTTCTGACGGAGTGCAGGTTCACTCGTTCTCTTTTCACCTCTATATGTGATATATTTGGTGTTCAGCTTTGCTTTGATTGGGGCTTTTCCAGCTTGCTTTTACAAGCTCAACAGGTTGTATGGGGTAAGCAGATCACAAACATATGGCGTCTTACCTTCATCACCACTGTCTGGACTACTTGGACGAATCGAAATAAGGCTGTTCATGAGGACGCTCGTCCCTCTCATCACGGTTGCATGGTCCTCATTCTGGGCCTCGTTCGTGAGATCCAGTCCTTCAAGATTGGTACGATGCATGGTCTTCAGGATTTATCCATTTGTAGGCGGCTCTGTATTCCCAGCGTCCCGAGACCTCCTTTGATTACCACAGTCGTTCGCTGGAGGCCGCCACCTCCGGGGTGTTACAAGCTAAATGTGGATGGAAGTGTCGAGGCGGGTCGTATATATGCGGGTTGTGTCACTCGTAACTCCAGGGGCCTGTTTGTTGTTGCCTTCTCTATCACTTCGGGGAGCGGTATTGCTTTGGATGCTGAGATTCTTGCCGGTATGCATGCGGTTGTTTTTGCACATGCTAGAGGTTGGACTAACCTTTGGGTTGAATCGGATTGTGAGCTGGCTGTCAAAGTCCTTACTTGCAGCGGTCGTGACATTCTTTGGCGTATCAAAGCTTGTTGGCCGACGTACGAGGAGGCCAGGAATAATGTAACTCTCACTGTCTCATATATCTATAGCGAGGGTAATTCCATTGCTGATCATCTTGCCAGACTTCACTCGGATTATATTTTGATAGGGGGTTGTCCCAGTTCTTTGTAATATGCTTTTTTCTGATATGAATAAGGATTACTTCCGTCTTACGAAGTAACCCCTTTTAGAGGAGTTTCCCTTTTTCCCTTCGCTAGGGGTTTTGCCCCAAGGGGGGTTTTACCCTAGCAAGGTTTTTAGTGGGACTCCGGCCTCTGGTACGATCTGTGTACTTATGGCTCTAGGTTTTTTCTTTTTATTTTAGGTATCGCTTATTCGTCAAATATAATTAGCATATATGGACGCCACATCAACACCGTTGCCGGAAATCACCAATTTCGGACTACAAAATGACTTTGTATTGACTTTTCCCACCAATTTGGGGACTAAAAATGGACCTTATCAGAAAAATTGGGATTAAATCTATTTTTTAGAAAGTTATGAGATTATTTGTTATTTAAACTCCAAACAAGATTCAAGTAGCTAGTGAAAAAAGTGAATACTAAATTATAAACAATATCTTAGATTTAAATTTAATTACATCTCCACATACTGGAAATTATGAATAATTATATATATATATATATGTGAGTAATGTTTTGGGGGTCTGATGATAGATGTTTTTATGGAGCTCAACATCTGCATAAACACTTATACACTATAGCATGGTACAAGTAGTTTATGCATTTTTATACTAATGGTGGGCTCCATAAGAAACCACCATCGTACTCCATACCAAAACACGCACACACACATATATATAAAATATATATATATATATATATGTACAGGGAAGGATCCAGGAATTTTCATGACGGGGAAACAAAAAAAGTACAAATATATAATGCATTATGAAGTTCTTCATACACAACAATCTGAGTCTATTACTCTATCCATCCCAATATTATATGCTCCCCAACCCCAATTGAGAGAGTTGATCAGTTTATGAAGGGATTTCCTTTTTGGGTGTTTAAACAAAAATTATGGGACGTAGGACTTGGACAAATGTGCAAACAATTATGGGATGGAGAGTGTACAATATAAATTATAGTGATTAAATATTTTGTAGCCCAATAACTTTGGCCCGATTTGAAATTGATCCTTCAGTTACCATATTATGATATACCCCTGTATGTTTCAACTTTTTTTTATTTTAGCCCTGAAAACCGGTCAAACCGATTGGTCAATCGGTTTAAGTACACGTGGCAATTAATTTCTATTCTCTTTTTTTTTGCCGCCACGTGTATAATTCATAATTTCATTTTTCATTTATATTTAATCACTTAATTCAAATGGGTCTCCAGTTGGCTCGGTTTTCGGGTCGAATCCAGGTCGATTTTAAAATTATAATTATTCATTCAGCTAACAATTTCCAAATCGAATTTCCGCTCCAGCCCCACCGGATTCACCTCGGATTTCCAAACGTTACCCACTCAACTCAAAACTTCATTTCATTATTTTTTTAATTTTAATTTTTAAACCCCAAATCTTTCCAGTTCAAAAAAAAGCTTTGCAAATTGCAGAACCAAATCAACAACAATAGCGTGAGATTTGGTGCTCTAGATTCAGATTTTAATGGAAAACCACGAATCGAATAATAATCACAACAGAAGAACGTTGCGTAGAAGAGTCGACCGAAGAGGAAGAACAAGCGGAAGGAGATTCCGGATGAGGAGAATCGTCGCCAATCAAATCTTTCTGATTTTCAATTTTGGGATTCTAATTCGGCAGTTCAGATTCTTTGTCGAGCGATTTGTGGGTTGTATTCTTGGTTGTGGGTTGTTTTCCTTGTCGGGCATTGTTCGCCGGATTCTGGGCTTCTTTCCTGTGTTTTGGTGGTTTGGTATGTTTTGTTGACTTTTCGCGATCGCATATCGCGGCTGAGGGCTCTTGGTTAATGGTACTGCGTTTTCGACGCGATTCAAATGCTGGGAGTTTAGAGAAGATGCGTTTTCTTAAGCTTCTATTTCCAGTTTGTTTAATGGTATAGCTGGGTTTGTTATTGATATTGATTGGAATTTGTAGAATTCTAGATGATTTTTGGGTCACGAAATTAAGCAATGTTGAGGTTCGATTCTTCGTTCACGAGGTAGCTAGATTCTGGTAACAAAGAAGCTTTCTCTCTGTGTATCTGTGTTGATTGTTTTGTTTGAATAAGAGAGAAAGGAGATGAAGAAGAGGCCAAGCAGATGAAGGGTTTTATGGATCTGGGTTAGTTCTAAACTCCAAAACCCGACCCACCATTAATTAAAAAAAAATGACCCGGATTCGACCGAAGACCTAACCGGATTCGAACCGAAACGACTAACCGGAGACCCATTTGAATTAAGTGATTAAATATAAATGGAAAATGAAATTATGAATTACACACATGGCGGCAAAAAAATAAAAGAGAATAGAAATTAATTGTCACGTGTACTTAAACCGGTTGACCAACCGGTTGGACCGGTTTTCAGGGATAAAATCAAAAAAAATTGAAACATGCAGGGGGTATATCATAATGTTGTAACTGAATGACCAATTTCAAAACGGCCCAAAGTTATTGGGCTACAAAAAATTTAATCCCTAAATTATATAATTGAAACATATGAGTTTTCATAGGCTAAAATATTTGCATAATTGACTCATAATCAATACTATGAAAATATGTGGTATAAAAAAATATAATAAAAATATATAATAGTAAAAAAAAAAAAAAAAGTGGGGGCACGTGCCCCCACCATGCGACACATAGGTCCAACTTAATGAAAGGGAACAAAAAAATAGCTATCTTCTATCATGTGGTCTACGTGAACTTGATATGCTCTTCCCCAAATCAACGGAAGTTGGACTCCTCGGCATGTCTAAGTTAGAAAGGTTATCACTCTTTAAGAGGTGTGTAGCTGTTGACGAAGATGTTATAACTGTTTTCCCATCTTCAATTTATTGAGCCGCACCTTCTGCAGTTATACCCTCAGCAAGTAGAGGTCTAAAATCTTGTGCACACCTCTAGATTTGTAAAGAAATCAAGTGAGGCTATGAAGTGTGTTGTAATGAAAGGCAGGAACAGTTGTACACTAAATTTGTTTTACAGGCCCGGGCAATCTTTGAAATTTCATCGTGATGGGGATAGATCATTGCAAATGTTGGTCTTCAACGAGGAATTCCTAGTAAGCGCGAGTCATCAACTCGCGTTGACTACGTCCCTGCCCTTTGTACACACCGCCCGTTGCTCCTGCCGATTGAATGGTCCGGTGAAGTGTTCGGATCGAGGCGACGTGGGCATTTCACCTCCCGCAATGTAGCGAGAAGTCCACTGAACTTTATCATTTAGAGGAAGGAGAAGTCGTGACAAGGTTTCCGTAAGTGAACCTGCGGAAGGATCATTGTCGAAACCTGCAAAGCAGACTGCGAACACGTTCAAAACAAACCCGGCGCCACGGAGCGGGGGCGACCCCAAGATGGGGCCCGATTCCCATTGGCGCTTGCGCCGCGCGGGCCAATGAACTCGGGCACGGAATGCACCAAGGAAAACGAAATGGAGCGTCCCCCTCCCCGACGCTCCCGACGAGGAGAAAATGGATGCCTATCAAATGCCTAAACGACTCTCGGAAATGGATATCTCGGATCTCGAACCGATAAATAACGTAGCGAAATGTGATACTTGGTGTGAATTGCAGAATCCCGTGAATCATCGAGTCTTTGAAAGCAAGTTGCGCCCGAAGCCATTTGGCCGAGGGCACACCTTCTTCGGGGGGGGCGGAGATTGGCCCCCTACGCAGCGATGCGCGCGGCCGGCCCAAACCCGAATCCGCTGTTGACGCATGTTGCGACCAGTGGTGGTTGAACCTTAAACTCATGTGTTGTCGCGTGCCAATGTGCCTGTCGGTCCGGAGACAGCCGAAAGGATCCAACGGAGCGATTATTAAATCGCTACCACGCCCGCGACCCTGTGTCAAAGTGATCACCCGCCGAGTTTAAGCATATCAATAAGCCGGAGGAAAAGAAACTTACAAGGATTCCCTAGTAACGGCAAGTTTTAACCGTAAATAGCCCAACCGAAAGCGTCATCGCCGGGCGGACCGAGCCTGTTCTTGGAACGGGTCACCACAGAGGGTGAGAGACCTGTTGCAGCTTGGTGACCGCCAAGACCACGAGGCGCCGTCGGCGAAGTCAGTTGTTTTTTGAATGCACCTAATCGGGTCAGAATTTTGTCCAAGGCTAAAACACGGCAAGAGACCGAGAATAACAAGTACCGCAAGGGAAAGATGAAAAGGACTTTTAAAAGATAGTTAAAGAGTGCTTGAAATTGTCCGAGGGAAGCGGATGGGGCCGGCGAGGCCCGATCGGATGTGGAACGGCGAGAGTTGGGTCCGCCGACGACTTCTGGGCGTGGACTAATCGGAATCGAAGCGGCACTCAAAGCTCGGCAACAATATGCAGATTAGGCGCGGTCGACCCGATGTGAGCATAACGCGTGCCTCGCGGCGAAGCCTCGATAAGCTAAGGCTCTCGGCGCTGGCTCAAGGGTTTCTATTCCACCCGCTTTTGAAACACGGACCAAGGAGTCCGACATGTGTTTGAGTCAACGGGCAAGAAAAGCATAAAGGTTGATCGGTGGCGATCTCCCCGAAGGGTGCACACCGACCGACCTTGATCTTCCGAGAAGGGTTCGAGGAGCATATTGTCGGGATCCGAAGATGGTAAACTATGTCCGAGCGGCGAAGCCAAAAGGAAACTTCGTGGAGGCCCGCAGCGATATCGACGCAAATCGCTCAGGTGACTTGGGTATAGGGCGAAAAGACTAATCGAACCGCCTAGTAGTTGGTTCCCTCCAAAGCTTCCCTCAGGATAGCTGGAGCTCGAGTGCGAGTTCTATCAGGTAAAGCAAATGATTAGAGGCATCGGGGGCGCAACACCCTCGACCTATTCTCAAATTTTAAATAGGTAGGACGGCGCGGCTGCTCCGTTGAGCAGCGCCGGAGAATCGTGAGCTCCAAGTGGGCCATTTTTGGTAAGCAGGACTGGCGATGCGGGATGAACCGGAAGCCGGGTTACGGTGCCCAACTGCGCGCTAACCTAGATCCCACAAAGGGTGTTGGTCGATTAAGACAGCAGGACGGTGGTCATGGAATCGAAATCATATTTATACAATAGTACTACATTCCATTTCTAGTTAATATTCATTATAATAATAATAATAATTTAAAATATATTTATACAGTAATACTCTACCATTTCTAGTAAATATTCATTATAATAAGAATGATAACTCCTGTGTCATTCCATTCACATTTTGTAGAGAACCACATAAAAGTAAAAAATGAGATGAGGGTGATGAATCAACTCCACTATACTGTGATTTTAATTTCAAGGCCAAGCGACTATCAATAATGTATCATTGTGATTAATGTTAGAACTATTAGAAAGAAATAGTAATAACAAGGGAAACAAGGATAACAACAACAATAATACTTGGTGATATAATCTTCTAGGCGTGAAAAAACACTTTCCTAAAAGCAATATTTCGTCCCTTATAAGAGCATAGGGTATCACGAAGTTTGCCTTTGAGATACAAAGAAGATTGACAACGATAATTCACGCTCTTTGAATTAAAGTCTAATAGGAACAAAGAGATTAATTTCTTTGTGTGTTTGGGTGTTTCAAAGTAGAGAAAGTTTGCAAAGTTTTTTCTACTTTTTCTGTATAATGACTTGAAAAGATACACATAATACACACTACTACACATTTGAGCTTGGAGAGCTCCACTTGGACAGCCCTTTTTTCGAACAGCTCTCCAAGTTGTTCCTTGGAGAGCGGTTCTATTAAAAAAAAAAAAGACAGCGGTTAAAAGCCGTTGTCCAAGATCAAAGCTTACACAGCGGTTCATAACTGCTGTGCAAGGGTAATTGGAGAGCGGTTTTGAACCGCTCTCCAAGGTAAAGCTTGGACAGCGGTTCATAACCGCTCTCCAAGTGAATTTTTATTTTATTTTTTTGTAAAGCTTGTATTTTTTGTTTTATTTTTTTGTTTTAATTTGTAAATTCTTTTTAGGTACAATTCAAATATTTTATTCTTTAAATTCTCATGTTATTTCTTTTTAATATTCGTCTTATATAATAGATTAACACAAACTCTTATGTAAATTTTTTTCATAATATTACTTGTTTAAATAGAAAAGTATTACTTGTTTAGATAGAAAGGTATAACTTGTTTAAAGAAAAGTATTACTTGTTTAGATGAAAAATTTTTACATGTTTAAAGAAAAATATTACTTATTTAGATAGAAAAGTATTACTTGTTTAGAAGAAAAATTATTACAAGTTTAAAAGAAAGGTAGTACTTTTATTAAAAAAAGTACAAATAAAAAATATAATTTTAATATAATTTAATTTAGTTTAATTTAAATTTAAATTTATATAAAAAAATTATTATATAAAAACGTGATTGAATTAATAAATAAGATAATTGAAATAAAGAATTTTAAAAAAAATTGTAAGAAAAAATGATTTTTAGAACATATAGAATTAATTTCATTAAATAAACGCAAGAAAATTATTACTTGTTTAGATGAAAAAGTATTACTTGTTTAAAGAAAAGAATTACTTGTTTAAATAGAAAAGTATTACTAGCTTGTTTAGATAGAAATGTATAACTTGTTTAAAGAAACATATATATTACTTGTTTAGAAGAAAAAGTATTACTTGTTTAAAGGAAAATATTACATATTATGATAAAAAAAAAAAGTATATTACTTGTTTAGAAGAAAAGTATTACAAGTTTAAAAGAAAGATACGTAGTGTACTTTTAAAAAAAATGTAAAAAATATAATTTTAATATAATTTAATTTAAATTTATATAAAAAAAAATTATTATTATATAAAAGTGTGATTGAATTAATAAATAAGATAATTGAAATAAAGAATTTTAAAAAAAATTGTAAAAAAAACGAATTCTAGGACATATAGAATTAATTTCATTAAGTAAACGCAAGAAAGCTAGTGCCCGAGCGGAATTGATCCCCGCTCAGGCGCCCAAGGTCCCGTGTTCGGTCCCCCATGGGAGTAAATAATTGCCTCAATTAATTGTGAGGCTTGGTGGCTTATATATGAGATGCTTGGTGGGTCCGTGCCTAAAAATCAAATTTTAAAAAAAAAATGTTGGAAAGCGGTTAAAAATCGTTGTCCAAGTGTATATGCTTGGACAGCGGTTGAAAACCGCTCTCCAAGTGATCCTTTGCAATGCGGTTAAAAACCGCTGTCCAAGTGTGATTTCTTGTACAACGGTTTTTTATCAGCTGTCCAAGCTTTGACAGCTGTTACTTGGAGAGCGGTTATAACAGCTCTCCAAGGTCATTTTTAACAGTTGTCCAAGCCCAAATATGTATTAGTGACATATGCTACTATCCTATATATAGGAAAAAAATAAGGAGGTTATCCTTTTGGATAAACTTGAATTAGTTATCAATTTGGATAATTCCTTGGCCGTTCCTTTTGGATAATTACCAAAAGTTTGATAACTCTAAAATTCAAACAATCCTCCCCCATTTTAGAGTAATCTAAAATATGTTTTTATAACACAAACACCAACAAAATACTTCTCAATTTCATGCATAAATGGAAGTGTACAAAGACTTGAACTTTCACTTAGTACAACACACGTTCCAAGAATTCATATTTCAATGGTATCGTAACGATTGAACCATAAAAATACATATTGAAACTTGAAGATTTCATACACACAAGATTAAATACATGATCCTATTGTACTTGACATGATAATGGCCATGTGTCCATATCTATTCATAAGTGCATCAAAGCCGTGCCCCCTCGGCTTCTTGAAGTTGCCAAACTTCGCGCTTACTTAGGTAGATCTCTTAAAAGAAATAAACATGCTCCTGTGACAATGCATAAAGTCAAGAGATCTATTAAGAATAAATCAACCTCATTAACATCACAGGTCTGAAGCATTCTTACCTTTGGATTATTTCTACTTCCAATCATCAAATGAGAGATTTAATCTTATTGAACTTAAGACTTAATGTCATATTAAGTGTTAAGTTAAGATTCTCTTAAATGTGATTAATGATGGGCTCCAATCCCATTCCAATTGCCATTCTTGCAACAGAATCTTTAGCTAATGCCTTTGTAAAGCAATCTGCTAGATTAAATTTTGCTCTTACATAGTCAACTTTGATAACACCATCTTTGATAAGTCCTTGGACACAACTATGTCTCAATCCAACATGTCTTGACTTACCATTATATATTTGACTATATGCTTTTGCTAAAGTTGCAGTATTATCACAATGTATCGCTACAGGCAATATTGGCTTTAACAATAACGGTATCTCAAACATGAGGTTTCTTAACCATTCGGCTTCTTTACCTCCTGATGCTAGAGCTATAAACTCTGAAGCCATTGTGGAATTCGTAATGCAAGTTTGTTTCTTGGAAGACCAAGAAATTGGACCTCCCCCAAAGAGGAATACCCAACCACTTGTTGAAGAATGATCTTCTTCGTTTGTAATCCAACTTGCATCGGAATACCCTTCTAATACCGAAGGCTAACCACTATATGTCAAACCATAATTCATGGTTTTCTTTAAATACTTAAGTACATGGCGTATAGCTGCCGATGAGACATACTAGGATTACTAGTATACCTACTTAACTTGCCAACAACAAAAGCAATATTTGGTCTTGTACTTGTCATGGCATACATCAAACAACCTATAATCCTTGCATACTGGGGGTTGAGAGACCAAGATTACCCTTTGTTTGGTAATAATTTAAGACTAGGATCCATAGGAGTTGAAACGAAAGAACAATCATACATATTAAATTTCTTGAGCACTTTCCAATATAATGAGATTGTGACAAGACCAATTTTTCATTGTCTCTCTATTAAATAACTTGATAACATGAAATATATAAAACCGCGGTAAAACAAATCTAGCAAAATAAAATAAAACATTCAGTCACTCCCAAATCTCCTGAAGAGATTCGTCCTGAAGATGAAAGTCCTAGTAACAATGCACGTGCACAAAATAATTATAATACTAGGATTGCGGAATGACCAGATCAATACATTTTGGAAAATGATGAAGATCTGGTTTATACAAATTTTACAAATACAGGAAAAACTTACAATATAAATATCTTTGTCGTCGACAACATACTTGTATCCACTATTGCTCTTACTATCATTAATTAAAATCTGGATCCAGTACCTATGTTGGGTGTCAGAAGCACTTTGACTAGGTGAAATAGTAAGATGCAAATTGTGGCAGAGATAGACTCGCTAAATTAATTATAAAAGTTTAGCTCTATTTTACGTACACCCAGAAGTGTGTATCTATATGATAACAAAATGAGAATAACAAGTGGTGAGATACAAGGCGAGCTTCATATCTCAAGGGTTTTTTCGCAGAGACCCGATATCATTTTTGATAAAACATATTCTCCTGTTATGTATAGAATAATATTCCGCTATTTATCTATGGCAGTAAATATACAAATTTCAAAATGCTTCTAATGGATGCAGTTATTGCATATATATTTATAAATAATCTTGAAAATAATATTTATATGATAATCCTGAAGGATTTAGCATGCCCGATGCATGTCAATCAATTCAAATTAAGTTTATCTTATCGAATTGCAAAAGTCTTTATATAGACTCAAACAATATGGACATATGTGGTATAATCTTCTCACTAAATGGTTAGTTAAAGAAGATATTATATCAATAACCCAATATGTCCATGTGTTTTCATAAAGAAAAATGAGTCAAAATATTAACATATTTGCTGTATATGTTGATAATCTCAATATAATTGCGACTCTTGAAGAGCTCCAAGAGGTAGCTGCATATTTAAAGAACAATTTGAGATTAAAGATTCTGGACAAATAAAATGATGTCTTAGTTTATAAATCGAGTATCAAAAAGGTGGAGATTTGGTTCACCAACTGCTTATACCAGAAGGTATTAAAGTAGATTTACATGAAAAGACACATCCGTTAATTACCACAATGAATGTCTAATCATTTGGTCCTAATAAGGATTTGTTTGAACCTCGAGTGAAATATGAAGAGATACTCGGTCCTGAAGCACTATATCTCTATATAGTGCACTAATGCGTCTTGCCAATTATACAAGACATTAATCATTACCGACAACATTAAAAAATTGGTGAAACATATTGCAATGTGTCGGTTAAAAGATTTCAATTGATGTTTGAATCAGGGGGAGAATTGATATACTAAATAATATGTACTCGATTTTCCTTTGCTAGAGTTTTGTCCCACAGTGTTTGTTTTCCCCAAGTAAGCTTTCTAACGAGACATATTCTTTGTATAATAATGGACATCCAAGGGGGAGTGTTACGAAATAAATAATAATTAGTGGATGTCCCTTGATATTCTAATACATGAATGTGAATTTATTTCGACTCATAATAAAAAGACCCTTCATGTAACTACATTCACCCTATAAATAGGTGGTATGTCACCATCATTCGTACAAGATAACGATATTGAAATCCTCTTGGCTTGGTCGCCCCCAGACGTAGTTCTCGTGACGAACTGGGTCAACAAATGTCATCTTCTTTTCTACCTTCTCTGCTCTCTCAATACTCAATATTTCCATTAGTTTTATAACAGTGATATGTTTTATTTTGTGCTTATTATTTGGTTAGCTATTTATGGTACTAATGGTTGTTTAATTTCGGGACTAAGAACTCTTCATTTCTTAAGAATACTAATACGAGAGCTTTTTTACACTACTTATTTATTAACTCCTCTCTTAATTGTATTTCAAGTTATGAATTAATGATGATGGACACAGTGGGAGTTTATGTCTTCCTTTTGAATTATATGAATATCATGATTCACTAAGAAAAAATATATTCCTAGTTCATAAC
Source organism: Stenogyne calaminthoides (assembly GCA_037126765.1). Classification (NCBI taxonomy): domain Eukaryota; kingdom Viridiplantae; phylum Streptophyta; class Magnoliopsida; order Lamiales; family Lamiaceae; genus Stenogyne; species Stenogyne calaminthoides. The sequence continues at coordinate 37,309 of JBBCBC010000131.1, forward strand.
ATTATTATTTGAGTTACAAATGACATGTGCCATAAGCATATGTATAAAACATCACATATCCAAGTCATAAATTATTCAGAGAAACAAATTATGATAACATTATCTATACCATTTATTTCAGATTAGTGTCTAGATTATTACTGAAAAAGCGGAGATATGCATTCACCAGCATCATATAGCTAAAAAGGGGGTGGAACTTTCAGCAATCAACATTTATATGGGGAAGATTAACTTTGAATTCAAGAAGTTTATCTAAATGTTTAGTTGGATAATAAAAATTATGGTAAGAGATGCTTCGATGTATGTTTATAATCATGAAGGCCACCATATTCAATTATTGGCGCATCATGGAAACTGTCATACTACCAAATTTCTGGAGTAAAGCAATCTACGCAAGTTCATTTTGGCAAGAACATGTTTATTAAATACTTACGGTGTACTTTCTGTCTTTATGGTAACATCATATAACAAATTAAAAAATAGATGGAAAAAAGGAAAACAATTATGGCCCCTTGATAAGGAGAACAAGACAAAAGACTAGTATCAGGACAAAGACTAGTACTTTGAACCAGAAGAGTATTACTTACTGGCCTAAAAGGTAATAGTGCAGTGATTGTGTCAAACTTATAAAAACAAAAGACCTTTTAAGTGGTTCGATCAGAATGATCTACTCCACTGTTGAGAGCCTCAAACTTCAACTAGTTCAATCTCCTAAGGCTATACAAGATTGTACAGGTAACCACTCAGATTTGTACTCTATGAACCTACTGTTTTTCTCTCAACTCTATTCACAACAGCTCACAATGAACTGAATGAGTTATCTCGCTCGCTCGCTCTCTATCAATCACTCCTTGAACCCTGCTATTCATAGGATGATGCTATGGAAAGAACCAACTAGAAACAACAAGTGAAACCGCTAATACTTGGCCTTCAAGTTGCTGCAGTGAAGCTAACCGAATTCTGTTATACCCGAATCAGTTACAACTTATCCTTCAGTCTTGCTTGCATTGCAAGTCGATCACTCAGCTTACTCATGTTGCACATAGCTCCACACACTAACCTCACATGTGTGATTGAAGCTACACTTCTACAATTCTCCACCTTAGCTTCAGAACTAAACCAGCATCAGATCACCAGAAAAACCTCAGCCCTGCTCACTCCAGAACAGCAGACCAGACTGCATCAATCCAGTCTGATGAGAAATCCAGCCTGATCAGACTAACTAACCAGATCATTGAAGCCCAAAGAGACTAAGACATAGCTTGGACTTTAAGCTAGGTAATGCCTTAGTGAAACACTCAGTTGGATTCTCCTCTATAGCAATCTTTGACACCTTCACCATTTCTCAGTGACATCCCTCACAAAATACAACTTCACATCTATATGCTTAGTCCTTTCATGATGGCCCTGATGCTTGGAAAGATGAATGACACTCTGATTATCACATAACACAGTAACCCTCTTCTGAACTACACCAAATTCCTTAAGAATCCCCTTCAACGAGTGACTCTCCTTCACAACCTCTGTCAATGCAACATACTCAGCTTCTGTTGTTGACAAAGCTACCACAGACTGATGAGTTGACCTCCAACTTATTGTTGTTCCAAACAAAGTAAACGCATAACCTGTTAATGACTTCCTTGTATCAATGTTAGTTGCAGAATCTGCATCCACATATCCCACTAAAGGTGAACTCCCTTCATCTGATTTCTGAAATCTCAGTCCTTTAGCTAAGGAACCATTCACATATCTCATTACGCATTTGACAGCTTCCCAATGTGCTCTTCCAGGATCACTGATATATCTGCTAACCACACTCATAGCATGAGTCAGATCAGGCCTACAACAAAAGATTGAGTACATTAAGCTTCCTACTTAGTTTGCATAAGGATTCCTACTCATCTGATATCTCTCTTCTCTTGACTTAGGAACATGTTGCAAAGACAACTTAATGTTTTGTCCTAAAGGAGTAGCAACTGCTTTAGATTGATCCATGTTGAACCATTTCATAACTTTCTTCAAATATGAGTGTTGACACAATTCAATAGAGCTAGCCTTCCCGTCTCTACTGATTTCCATGCCCATAATCATTTTGGCTTCTCCAAGATCCTTCATCTCAAACTCAGACCTTAGAAGTCTCTTTGTTGCTTCTATTCCAGTTATTGACTCACTGGCAATAAGTGTTGGTCCCGGTGCTAACGAGTCTCACACGCGTGTGGGGGGAGAATACACGTGTTGATGATTTTTAAAACTTTTCTTTCTTTCGAGGTCGATGGGTCAGGTTATCCTGATGATTTTGCCTTGAGAAGCACAGATTACCTTGAGTCAAAGTCTACTGAGACAATGATCCTGAGCTGCTTTCAGAAGCTTCAGATTTGCCCAACTGAGCCTAAGTTTATCAGAGATCCTGAGGCGCTTGGATCAGATAATTATCTTACTGAACCCTCAGTAGAGTTAGTTCAGTTTGGTAACTATCTGTTCTAGCTACTCAAGTGTGCGGAATGGTTGGTCCTAAGTTATATACTCGTTTTACCTTTGCTGAAAATCTTCCCTTCAATAAAACAGTGATTAAGGCTGTGATCAATTTGATGCAAGTTCAGTGGATTGGTTCCAACTGAATATCAGTGAACTATGCTTTCAGTGAAAAACATGCAACATATAATAATGCAGTACAGAAAGCAAAACAACACAACAAAGTGGCAAAGTTGACAAAGTTCTATGGCAATGTTTCTATGACAAAGTTACTATTGACAAAGTTACATGTGAATTCTTTATTTGACTTGTATATCATGTGATTTATACTTGAGTTTAATTTTGAATAATTTATTTCCACTGAGTGTGTGCTTGCATGCTCACCCCAATATTTTTCCCATTTCAGGTTGAGGAGTTGGAGGGCGAGGAGTGGTGATGGGAGAAGAGTTTTAGACTAAATAAATTATCAAAGCTTATGTTTAATCGAATTTCCAGTATATCTAGAGATTTTTACTTATTCGTGAATTCCCTTTCAAGTTTCAGTATTATGGGTGTTCAACATTATTTAATTAAGGTTATTTATATAAATATTAGCCGTTGTTCTTACCGTTAGATTATTTCCAAATAAATAGCCGTTGTTGTTATTCTTGTTATACATTTAAATTCAAATTTAATCGCTCAAGTTAGTTATTTTAACTAATTTTTAGAAAATTCATTTTATGAAAATTGGGGCGTGACATTCTTACTATATGTGTATCATATATTATTTGTTAATTTTTAATCATTTATAATACAAGTGTTTGTTATATATGAGTACATTTATATATACACATACATTAATAAAAGTGTTTGGTTTAACTAAAATATTTATAATAAAGTTGTGAATTAAATAATTTATATTCCTTTGCACTATTTATTATTATGAATACATTTATTTATATACATATATTAATTATTTAAATACATAAATTAATTTATGGTTACATTGGACAACGGTTTTGAACCGCTGTCTAAGTGGTTACTTTAATTGAACTTTCATTTGGACAACCTTTATAACCGTTGTCCAAGACCCTTTTAAAAAATTTGTCTAAAAGCAAAATGTATTAGTGCCAATATATGTACACTCGATTTTATTAAAATATTTTCAATAAAATTTATAAATAATCACTTTAATTTTTTTTTTCATTATTGACTAACATGTGTACATAAACACCTATATTGATCATTTTTATTAAAATACTCATTAAAATTTTTAAATAATTATTTTTATATTATTTTTCGTTATTTACTAAAACGTGTCCAATATATGTACACTGTTTTTTATTAAAAGATTTTCAATAAAATTTTAAAATAATCACTTTTATTTGTTGACTAACACGTGTACTATACACCTATATTGATAATTTTTATTAAAATATTCTCAATAAAAATTTTAAATAATCATTTTTATATTCTTTTTCACTATTTACTAACATGTGCCCAATATATATACACTCGTTTTTTAATTAAAAGACACATATTAAGCTATATACTAAAATAATACTAAACATACACGTATTAAGATATATACTAAAATAATACTACTAAACATACACGTATTAAGTTTATAACATACACATATTAAGCTACATACTAAACATACACACGTATTAATACTAAATAATTAAATAAACTAATACTAAATACATAAACGATTAATATTAAATATTTAAACAAACTAATACCAAATAATTAAACAACTAATATTAAATACACAATATACTAATAATATTTTTTTAAACAATTAATACTTAATACACAATATAAACTGCACAATTGAAATGTTAATTAATACTAAACAATAAAACATTTCATACTAATTAAATAATAAAACAACTGATATTTATAAATAATTAAATGATTAATTAAAACCAAATAAAACTTACTGTAGAAATATTCCAGCAGTGGTGTGTAGGGTATAGAAGGCCTTGCTTCTCTCTTTTCTCCCGAATTTAGTTTTGAAATTGAAAATTGAGGCACAAATTAAACTAAAGAAATGAGGCAAGTGGTGTGGGTATATAGAAGTTTGCTGAGTGCTTTAAAGAGGGCAAACAGCCCTCGCAAACATGGATTCATTTCCAAATTAATTGACGAGGGTTTTTAACCCTCGTGACTGGCATGCAAAATTTGCCGAGGGTTTCGAACCCTCGTGATTTGTCTGCTGATATTTGATGAGTGCCAGCTAACCCTCGCTATCCGACACCTGAACTTTGTCGAGGGGAAAGGCCCTCTTGAATATTTTATCCTCGTTAAAGCCCTCGTGAATCAGTACCCTCGTTAAAACCCTCGGTAATTAAAGAGGGTTTCGTTCCCCTCTTTAAATTCCCTCATTAAATCAATATTTTTTTGTAGTGGTGTAATATATCAAATCGAAGCTTTCTTCGAGGAGCATATTCTACAACAACTTATTTACTGTATACTCAATCATTTACCTGTATACTCTGCCCGTCCCATTTAATTATCATTTTAGAGGAAAAAATGTCTACGATAATTGTTGTTTTTTTGTTTTTCAAGAAATATTAATTGTTTTTTTTAAATTTACCTTTTTATTTTATTTTATATTTGTGATAGGTTCATTAATAAATTGGATAATTGACCATAAATAATTTTTATTAATAATTTGTATAGTGTATATTAGTTATTTTATATAAATAATCATTAGTATAGAATAATTTTTTTAATTTGTGTGAAAAATTAAAATGATAGTTAAATTGAAATAAAGAGAGCATATACTACACGTACTATTTTAATTTAAAAGAGTTGAATACCACTTGTGCGCACCACGATGTACAAGTGATACTATTAAAAAGAAATAATTTATGTTGTTCGGTAAAACTAACTAATACTGATCAATGAATAATATTCGGTGAAATCAAGTAATATTATTCACTGAAAATAAATATTGTTCAGTGATACTACTAGTACTATATTATGTTCCTTAATTCGCTACTTCTAGAAAAATGTGTTCTCTAAATTACCAGCCCAAAAAATTACTATCCTTATTTTGCCACCCCCATAAGTCATGGTCCATAAAAATAAAATTCCCCAATATCTGCATAGGAGGATTGCTTTTGGACTCTATTTTTTCTGGTTTACCACAAGTCACAACATCCAAGAATGGGGCTCTAAATAATTGAAAAAAAATAACGGAGGAAACAACAAAAGTGATGTGAACGTGACCACAATTATTGGACTGATTTCTTTATAGAATAAAAGATGCTCTCATTCTGTGATTCATGAGGCTTTACTCTACCCGCATATATATTATTAAAATATCTCACAAAATCACATGATAACTATTTATATATAGTGATGTATCCCTTAGTTTGAAAATATTTTAATTGGAAAAAGAACAAAAATTCTTCAAAGTATTATTCAAATAATATTCCAACTGTCAATAAAGTATTATATATATAATTAGAAACTTGTACACATTAATTGATAGGTTTATGTGATTAATATACACCAGAAGATTCATTGAGAATATTTGGTCAACATATTTGGTCCCATGTTTCTTTTTGGTCCTTTATTTTTTGTGGTAAAAACAGTCCCATATGTTAATTTTTTGCAAATTAATTTGATCCCATTAAAATATTTCAAATAACCATGAGACTAAATATGGTGGAGAAAGGACTAAAATCATGAAGCAACATTCTTTGGGGACAATAAATAAAAAGATTCCAATATACACGAAACAAAATATGTAGAAAATAAAAGGATGAAGGGGGACCATTAGTATATGAGGGATATGTGGCAATCGACAAGATAAGGAGTATGTGGCACTGGGCAAGATGAGGCCTCCTAACTCTTCTACTATATATATCCATCAAATTAACATTATTATTTATACATACTTACTCCAGTCTGCTCCTCAATATTAATTAATAATTCCCTTCTTTTTTTTTATTCTGAACTATGTTCGCTTTTGGATTAATTCCCATAGCGAAAACGAGCCCGCTAGAGTAATTATATCACTTTATTTTTTATTATTATATAATTACCGTCGATGATATTTAAGTTTATACAAAATGTGTAGAAAATAAAGGGGATCCGACCATTTGTGGATGAGGGATGTGTGTAACTGAGAAAGATAAGGAATATGTGGCACTGGGCAAGATGAGGCCTCCTAACTCTTCTTCTATACATATATCAATCAGACATAGTCATTTTAATTGTCGAACCCACAAAGTGTAGTAATCTTAATTAGACGGTTTAGGTTAATACAAGCAAATAAAGAAGGGGGTTGGGGGGTTGAATTGTTGTTTCTAACTCTATTAAAAATATATATATAAAATAATAAAATTGTAGTTTTGGTTCTTAGATTTGCATCCACTTGAATGATTCTTTCTTCGAATCTTGACATTAAACTAGTGGTACGATAAAATTAGTCCAAATTATTTCTTAACTATAATTAATTAGAAGTATGATCCCTAATTAATCTATTCTAATGAATAATCCCAAAACATGTATTTGAGATTCAATTCATAAAACTTTCAGTTGGTAGATTAGGCATCCATATCTGGGCAATGATTTAATGGAACAAAATAATAGGGCAAACTGGACTATGAATACTAGACGATCGTTTCATACGATCTAGACTTTGTTATTACGAGGGTGTTCATACGATCGTTTCATATCGCGGGCTAAAAGAATGCATACAATCGGGCTAGGCGGGCTAGGCTAAGGGAAGCGGCGAAAGGCCCGACTCAATAGAAGGGACCCGCGATATGGTTGAAGTAGCATTGGCAAGAATTGAAAGATATTGTCCTACTTTTATCAAGATACTCAAGATATTAAAGATGCGTGTGAATCTTTGCAAGATTCACCAAGATTTACTTTTTGCTCTTTTATTTTGCGGTTATTTTCATATCTTCTAGATTAGGATGGATTTGGTCTTTTTATAATAGTTTTAGTCCTTTATTTGATTAGATTTACACGGCTGGAATTAGGGTAGGAAAGTCCGTCCTTTCTAGAATAGTTTGAGTCCTTTTTTTGTCCTATAAATACTATAGGACGTCTTATTTATTTGGCACGTTAAAAACTTAATAAAAACCTTGATAATTTTGTCAAAACCCTAATTGTTTCTTGCCAACCTGAGTTGGGGCAACAATTGTTATCATTCTTCGTTTGTTAATTGTGTTTTGCAATCACGGTTCCCATCAAATTGGTGCTTTCATTGAGAGTATTCGAGAATCGCGAGAGGTACACGAGCAAAGACGGGAACTCATAAGGAAAGGATTGAACTCTTGGAGACAACTGTGGTGAATCTAGGCGTCAAGTTCGATGCGATGGTTGAGACCATTGCAGATTTGTCACTCCAGGTAGGGAAACTCGGGGATCGCCAACGGGAGAAGAAGAAGGACAAGAACAATTCATCGAAGAGTCCGCGATCATCGAATCGGATTCGACAAATCGAACTCGACCCGTCAAGAAGGAAAAGATGATCGGGGAAGGGGACGAACGATTTAACTAATCGACCCAAGCTCACGTGTCCGACCTTTAAAGGGGCGACCCGGTTTCATGGCTAAGTCGAGCTTAACCAATACATGCATGATATCAAACGAGAAGATAAGGTACGTTACGCTGCTTATTACATGGAAGGAGAAGCTAATATTTGGTGGCAATGGATTAGTAGGGTTTAAAAAAAAAAAAAGAAAGGACTGTGCGCTGGAAGGATTTTGAAAAGGAATTGATGACCCGCTTTGGGCGTCCGATTACACCGACACGATGAGGCATTATCCCACATCAAATAAACCGCACCTACGCGAGTACCAAAAGGAGTTTGAGCGCGCCGCAAGTAGGGTGCAAGATTCGCCGGAGAAAGCGCTCGTGGGGGCATTCGTTGGCGGGTTAAAACCTGAACTTCGGGACAGAGGTTCGAGTATATCGCCCGTCGAAACGATTTGGATGCCGTGGAGACAGCCCGTTTGAGGGACGATCATCTAATGCCGCTAGGAGAAGCGTTCGACCAGATTGAGGCGTAATAATTTGTATCGCAGAGAGTGAAGAGGCAAGGGCAGAACACCGTAAAAACCGAGGAGGTAGCAAGCCGGACGGACCACGGGGGGTAAAGCGACTATCATGGGATGAGATGCAAAGGCGGGCGTGAGAAGGGATTATGTTTTAATTGTGACGAGCGATTCGTGCGGGCATTGATGTAAATCAACAATAAGCATTTCTCATTGAGCCCGCCGAGTTGGATCATGAAGGAGGAAAGGGCGTGGAAGTGTCGTTGCATGCGATAACGGAGAGCATGGGCCAAGGCCGATGAAGTTGGTTGCATGCGTCGAGTCAGCCGGTTAAGGTTCTCGTGGATACCGGGTCAACGCACAACTTTATTAATCAAGAATTGGCGAGCAAGCTTGATCTCAAGACTTCAAGAGTGAGACCATTTAACGTGAGGGTCGCTTGTGGCAAAAAATTAGAATGCGATGTTGTGTACAAAGATATCCCTATGGACATGCAAGGGATTGAGACGAGGGTTGATTTATTCGCTCTTCCGCTCGTAGAACCGGATATCGTCTTGGGAATTCAATGGATGAAGGAATTGGGGCCGGTTAGCACCAATTATGGTAAAGGTACAAGGGAGTTTGAATGGGAAGGAGGTAGGGTGACATTGAAGTCGCGGGTCAAGGGAAAGGATGCGTGGGATGATTTACCATTAGAAGAAGCAACTTGGGAGCATTTGGGGACGATACGAGAACGTTTTCCGGAATTAGTCCTTGAGGACAAGGATGAACTTGAAGGAGATGGGAATGATGCGAACGAGGTTCGCGGGCTAAAGAATGCATACAATCGGGCTAGGCGGGCTAGGCTAAGGGAAGCGGCGCAAGGCGCGACTCAATAGAAGGGACCCGCGATATGGTTGAATTAGGATTGGCAAGAATTGAAAGAGATTGTCCTACTTTTATCAAGATACTCAAGATATTCAAGATGCGTGTGAATCTTTGCAAGATTCACCAAGATTTACTTTTTGCTCTTTTATTTTGCGGTTATTTTCATATCTTCTGGATTAGGATGGATTTGGTCTTTTTATAATAGTTTTAGTCCTTTATTTGATTAGATTTACACGGCTGGAATTAGGGTAGGAAAGTCCGTCCTTTCTAGAATAGTTTGAGTCCTTTTTTGTCCTATAAATACTATAGGACGTCTTATTTATTTGGCAAGTTAAAAACTTAATAAAAACCTTGATAATTTTGTCAAAACCCTAATTGTTTCTTGCCAACCTGAGTTGGGGCAACAATTGTTATCATTCTTCGTTTGTTAATTGTGTTTTGCAATCACGGTTCCCATCAAATTGGTGCTTTCATTGAGAGTATTCGAGAATCGCGAGAGGTACACGAGCAAAAGACGGAACTCATAAGGAAAGGATTGAACTCTTGGAGACAACTGTGGTGAATCTAGGCGTCAAGTTCGATGCGATGGTTGAGACCATTGCAGATTTGTCACTCCAGGTTGGGAAACTCGGGGATCGCCAACGGGAGAAGAAGAAGGACAAGAACAATTCATCAGAAGAGTCCAAGATCATCTCGAATCGGATTTCGACAAATCGAACTCGACCCGTCAAGAAGGAAAAAGATGATCGGGGAAGGGATTTAACGAGCGGCGAACTAATCGACCCAAGCTCACGTGTCCGACCTTTAAAGGGGCGACCGGTTTCATGGCTAAGTCGGCGAACCAATACATGCATGATATCAAACGAGAAGATAAGGTACGTTACGCTGCTTATTACATGGAAGGAGAAGCTAATATTTGGTGGCAATGGATTAGTAGGGTTTACAAGAAAAAAAAGAAAGGACTGTGCGCTATAAGGATTTTGAAAAGGAATTGATGACCCGCTTTGGGCGTCCGATTACACCGATTACGATGAGGCATTATCCCACATCAAATAAACCGCACCTTACGCGAGTACCAAAAGGAGTTTGAGCGGCGTCGCAAGTAGGGTGCAAGATTGGCCGGAGAAAGCGCGTGGGGGCATTCGTTGGCGGGTTAAAACCCGAACTCGGGACAGAGGTTCGAGTATATCGCCCGTAAAACGATTTGGATGCCGTGGAGACAGCCCGTTTGAGGGACGATCATCTAGCGCCACTAGGAGAAGCGTCGACCATTGGAGGCGTAATAATTTGTACGCAAGAGTGTGAAGAGGCAAGGCAAGAACACCCGGTAAAACCGAGGAGGTAGCAAGCGGACGGACCACCGGGGTAAAGCGACTATCATGGGATGAGATGCAAAGGCGGGCGTGAGAAGGATTATGTTTTAATTGTGACGAAGCGATTCGCCCCGGCATTGATGTAAATCAGCGTAAGCGTTTCTCATTGAGCCCGTCGAGTTGGATCATGAAGGAGGAAAGGACGTGGAAGTGTCGTTGCATGCGATAACGGAGAGCATGGGCCAAGGCCGATGAAGTTGGTTGCATGCGTTCGAGTCGGCCGGTTAAGGTTCTCGTGGATACCGGGTCAACGCACAACTTTATTAATCAAGAATTGGCGAGCAAGCTTGATCTCAAGACTTCAAGAGTGAGACCATTTAACGTGAGGGTCGCGTAGGCAAAAAAATTAGAATGCGATGTTGTGTACAAAGATATCCCTATGGACATGCAAGGGATTGAGACGAGGGTTGATTTATTCGCTCTTCCGCTCGTAGAACCGGATATCGTCTTGGGAATTCAATGGATGAAGGAATTGGGGCCGGTAAGCACCAATTATGGTAAAGGTACAAGGGAGTTTGAATGGGAAGGAGGTAGGGTGACATTGAAGTCATGGGTCAAGGGAAAGGATGCGTGGGAAGATTTACCATTAGAAGAAGCAACTTGGGAGCATTTGGGGACGATGAGAGAACGTTTTCCGGAATTAGTCCTTGAGGACAAGGACGAACTTGAAGGAGATGGGAATGATGCGAACGAGGGTCGCGGGTAAAAGAATGCATACAATCGGGCTAGGCGGGCTAGGCTAAGGGAATCGGCGCAAGGCCCGACTCAATAGAAGGGACCCGCGATATGGTTGAAGTAGGATTGGCAAGAATTGAAAGATATTGTCCTACTTTTATCAAGATACTCAAGATATTCAAGATGCGTGTGAATCTTTGCAAGATTCACCAAGATTTACTTTTTGCTCTTTTATTTTGCGGTTATTTTCATATCTTCTAGATTAGGATGGATTTGGTCTTTTTATAATAGTTTTAGTCCTTTATTTGATTAGATTTACACGGCTGGAATTAGGGTAGGAAAGTCCGTCCTTTCTAGAATAGTTTGAGTCCTTTTTTTGTCCTATAAATACTATAGGACGTCTTATTTATTTGGCACGTTAAAAACTTAATAAAAACCTTGATAATTTTGTCAAAACCCTAATTGTTTCTTGCCAACCTGAGTTGGGGCAACAATTGTTATCATTCTTCGTTTGTTAATTGTCGTTTTGCAATCACGGTTCCCATCAAATTGGTGCTTTCATTGAGAGTATTCGAGAATCGCGAGAGGTACACGAGCAAAAGACGGAACTCATAAGGAAAGGATTGAACTCTTGGAGACAATTGTGGTGAATCTAGGCGTCAAGTTCGATCGCGATGGTTGAGACCATTGCAGATTTGTCACTCGTAGGGGAAACTTCGGGGATCGCCAACGGGAGAAGAAGAAGGACAAGAACAATTCATCAGAAGAGTCCGCATCATCTGAATCGGATTCTGACAAATCGAACTCGACCCGTCAAGAAGGAAAAGATGATCGGGGAAGGGACGAACGACGAACTAATCGACCCAAGCTCACGTGTCCGACCTTTAAAGGGGACGACCCAGTTTCATGGCTAAGTCGAGCGAACCAATACATGCATGATATCAAACGAGAAGATAAGGTACGTTTACGCTGCTTATTACATGGAAGGAGAAGCTAATATTTGGTGGCAATGGATTAGTAGGGTTTACAAGAAAAAAGAAAGGATTGTCTTGTTGGAAGGATTTGAAAAGGAATTGATGACCCGCTTTGGGTCGTCCGATTAACCGACACGATGAGGCATTATCCCACATCAAATAAACCGCACCTTACGCGAGTACCAAAAGGAGTTTGAGCGCTGCCGCAAGTAGGGTGCAAGATTGGCCGGAGAAAGCGCCGTGGGGGCATTCGTTGGCGGGTTAAAACCCGAACTCGATGAGAGGTTCGAGTATATCGCCCGTAAAACGATTTGGATGCCGTGGAGACAGCCCGTTTGAGGGACGATCATCTAGCGCCACTAGGAGAAGCGTTCGACCAGATTGGAGGCGTAATAATTTTGCATCGCAAAGAGAGTGAAGAGGCAAGGGTCAGAATAACACGGTAAAACCGAGGAGGTAGCAAGCCGGACGGACCACCGGGGTAAAGCGACTATCATGGGATGAGATGCAAAGGCGGCGTGGAGAAGGATTATGTTTTAATTGTGACGAGCGGCGATTCGTGCCGGGCATTGATGTAAATCGGTATAAGCGTTTCTCATTGAGCTCGTCGAGTTGGATCATGAAGGAGGAAAGGACGTGGAAGTGTCGTTGCATGCGATAACGGGAGAGCATGGGCCAAGGCCGATGAAGTTGGTTGCATGCGTTCGGAGTCAGCCGGTTAAGGTTCTCGTGGATACCGGGTCAACGCACAACTTTATTAATCAAGAATTGGCGAGCAAGCTTGATCTCAAGACTTCAAGAGTGAGACCATTTAACGTGAGGGTCGCTTGTGGCAAAAAATTAGAATGCGATGTTGTGTACAAAGATATCCCTATGGACATGCAATGGACTGAGACGAGGGTTGATTTATTCGCTCTTCCGCTCGTAGAACCGGATATCGTCTTGGGAATTCAATGGATGAAGGAATTGGGGCCGGTTACCACCAATTATGGTAAAGGTACAAGGGAGTTTGAATGGGAAGGAGGTAGGGTGACATTGAAGTCGCGGGTCAAGGGAAAGGATGCGTGGGAAGATTTACCATTAGAAGAAGCAACTTGGGAGCATTTGGGGACGATGCGAGAACGTTTTCCGGAATTAGTCCTTGAGGACAAGGACGAACTTGAAGGAGATGGGAATGATGCGAACGAGGTTTGCGGGCTAAAGAATGCATACAATCGGGCTAGGCGGGCTAGGCTAAGGGAAGCGGCGCAAGGCCCGACTCAATAGAAGGGACCCGCGATATGGTTGAAGTAGAATTGGCAAGAATTGAAAGATATTGTCCTACTTTTATCAAGATACTCAAGATATTCAAGATGCGTGTGAATCTTTGCAAGATTCACCAAGATTTACTTTTTGCTCTTTTATTTTGCGGTTATTTTCATATCTTCTAGATTAGGATGGATTTGGTCTTTTTATAATAGTTTTAGTCCTTTATTTGATTAGATTTACACGGCTGGAATTAGGGTAGGAAAGTCCGTCCTTTCTAGAATAGTTTGAGTCCTTTTTTGTCCTATAAATACTATAGGACGTCTTATTTATTTGGCACGTTAAAAACTTAATAAAAACCTTGATAATTTTGTCAAAATCCTAATTGTTTCTTGCCAACCTGAGTTGGGGCAACAATTGTTATCATTTTTCGTTTGTTAATTGTGTTTTGCAATCACGGTTCCCATCAAATTGGTGCTTTCATTGAGAGTATTCGAGAATCGCGAGAGGTACACGAGCAAAGACGGGAACTCATAAGGAAAGGATTGAACTCTTGGAGACAACTGTGGTGAATCTAGGCGTCAAGTTCGATGCGATGGTTGAGACCATTGCAGATTTGTCACCCGGTAGGGAAACTTCGGGGATCGCCAACGGGAGAAGAAGAAGGACAAGAACAATTCATCGAAGAGTCCGCATCATCTCGAATCGGATTTCGACAAATCGAACTCGACCCGTCAAGAAGGAAAAGATGATCGGGGAAGGGACGAACGATTTAACTAATCGACCCAAGCTCACGTGTCCGACCTTTAAAGGGGCGACCGGTTTCATGGCTAAGTCGAGCGAACCAATACATGCATGATATCAAACGAGAAGATAAGGTAATGCGTTCTGCTGCTTATTACATGGAAGGAGAAGCTAATATTTGGTGGCAATGGATTAGTAGGGTTTACAAGAAAAAAGAAAGGACTGTCTTATTTGGAAGGATTTGAAAAAGGAATTGATGACCCGCTTTGGGCCGTCCGATTACACCGACACGATGAGGCATTATCCCACATCAAATAAACCCGCACCTTACGCGAGTACCAAAAGGAGTTTGAGCGCGTCGCAAGTAGGGTGCAAGATTGGCCGGAGAAAGCGCCTGGGGGGGCATTCGTTGGCGGGTTAAAACCTGAACTCGGGACGAGAGGTTCGAGTATATAAATCGTAAACGTATTTGGATGCCGTGGAGACAGCCCGTTTGAAGGACGATCATCTAGCGACCACTAGGAGAAGCGTTCGACCGCATTGAGGCGTAATAATTGCATACCGCAAGAGAGTGAAGAGGCAAGGGTCTGTAATAACCGGTAAAACCTGGGAGGTAGCAAGCGGACCGGACCACCGGGGTAAAGCGACTATCATGGGATGAGATGCAAAGGCGGCGTGAGAAGGGATTATGTTTTAATTGTGACGAGCGATTCGTACCCGGGCATTGATGTAAATCAGCGCAAGCGTTTCTCATTGAGCCCGTCGAGTTGGATCATGAAGGAGGAAAGGACGTGGAAGTGTCGTTGCATGCGATAACGGGAGAGCATGGGCCAAGGCCGATGAAGTTGGTTGCATGCGTTCGGAGTCAGCCGGTTAAGGTTCTCGTGGATACCGGGTCAACGCACAACTTTATTAATCAAGAATTGGCGAGCAAGCTTGATCTCAAGACTTCAAGAGTGAGACCATTTAACGTGAGGGTCGCCAGGCAAAAAAAATAGAATGCGATGTTGTGTACAAAGATATCCCTATGGACATGCAAGGGATTGAGACGAGGGTTGATTTATTCGCTCTTCCGCTCGTAGAACCGGATATCGTCTTGGGAATTCAATGGATGAAGGAATTGGGGCCGGTTAGCACCAATTATGGTAAAGGTACAAGGGAGTTTGAATGGGAAGGAGGTAGGGTGACATTGAAGTCGCGGGTCAAGGGAAAGGATGCGTGGGAAGATTTACCATTAGAAGAAGCAACTTGGGAGCATTTGGGGACGATGCGAGAACGTTTTCCGGAATTAGTCCTTGAGGACAAGGACGAACTTGAAAGAGATGGGAATGATGCGAACGAGGGTCGCGGGCTAAAGAATGCATACAATCGGGCTAGGCGGGCTAGGCTAAGGGAAGCGGCGCAAGGCCCGACTCAATAGAAGGGACCCGCGATATGGTTGAAGTAGGATTGGCAAGAATTGAAAGATATTGTCCTACTTTTATCAAGATACTCAAGATATTCAAGATGCGTGTGAATCTTTGCAAGATTCACCAAGATTTACTTTTTGCTCTTTTATTTTTCGGTTATTTTCATATCTTCTAGATTAGGATGGATTTGGTCTTTTTATAATAGTTTTAGTCCTTTATTTGATTAGATTTGCACGGCTGGAATTAGGGTAGGAAAGTCGGTCCTTTCTAGAATAGTTTGAGTCCTTTTTGTCCTATAAATACTATAGGACGTCTTATTTATTTGGCACGTTAAAAACTTAATAAAAACCTTGACAATTTTGTCAAAACCCTAATTGTTTCTTGCCAACCTGAGTTGGGGCAACAATTGTTATCATTCTTCGTTTGTTAATTGTGTTTTTTGCAATCGCGGTTCTAGCCACCCTCCCCGACCCCACTCCCGTTCCAGCTACACCTCCACCTTTCATTCATATTCCCTCCCATCAACACTTTAATCAATTTTGAAATGTGAATAGAGTCACCGCACACGCCACTCCACACTCGGCTCTCAAAATGGGTGCTCGCTTTTTGTAATGGACCATGGTATCTTATTTTTTTTTAATTGCAGAATAGTTTGATTTAGTGTAATTGGAGCAACAAATATTCTGGTGTAATTAAATGTTGAAATTTTTTGTGTAATTAGATTTTGGAGAATTTGAGATTTTTTGCAGAATTAAAATTACATTGTGAAGATGCGGTAGCGAAAGGAACGTTGGGTCGTAGTGGGGCAACAATGGGATGGTGGGGGTGGGGCAACGACGAAGGCAATATGAGGTTGAAAATGAAGGGATTTTGTTGTAATCTAATATTGATTTTTTTTTTGCAAAACTATTTTTTTTTCTCGAGGATGAAGATGTGACGAGAATGAACGTTTGATTTTAAATTTTTAATTTTGCATTTTAATTATTTTATTTGTAAATTTTTTATTTTATTTTATTCTTTTAATTTTTATTTTATTTTTAAAAGTGTTATTCTAAATTTTTTATTATTAAATTTTTAATTTTTTAAAGTTTTTTAACTTCTAATACTTTAAAAAATATAACTTATACTTTTAAATTTATTAATAGTAATTTATTTTTAAATGTTTATTTATTATGTTAATAAATATTTATTGACGTGGATGCTTACTAGGCTGATGATGGAGCATTTTTTGTACACATTAACTTTAGACGGCAAGGAGCAAACCGCGAAAGTTGAAATTGCAAAAAGAAAGTAAAAGTGATGATTTGTTTGCCAAAATTCAAAAGTTTATATATATTAGATTGCAATTTATGAAAAAGTGGTGATTTTATTCGCAATTAAGCCATAAACTAAATAAAACTTCAGAAATATTTTTAAGAAAATCATGCTAAAACTTAAAATAAAAAAAATCTCCTAGGGGAGAGTGGGAGTATTGAAACAAGCAGGCGATCTCCTACACGGGAGGTGTATGACAAAATGTATTAGTGAACTATAAAACATGTTTCTACAAACAAAGATAAAAGAGTTCCGTTAAGTTATTGCAGCGTAGATTTGAGACCTTGTTTAAAATTCTGAGATTTGGGATTTTAGGTTTGTAAACTCGCCACATTTTACATATATTAATTTATACATTTTGAGTTACATTAGTGCGCAAGTATTAATCAGACGCGTTTCATTTCATATTTTCACCCAAATTTAAAATTAACGTTTGGTTATATTAATTGAATGCAAAGAAGGTTTGACCAACTCTTAGAGAAATCACGTTAACAATTGAATGACAGCAAGGTTTTAATACAGATAGTGAAGAGTCTTAATATGAAGTTGAAGGGGACCATTTATGGATAAGAAATAAATAGCACTAATATTAATTGTGCATCCATTAATGAGGGATATGTGTCGGTAAGGGGACCATTTGTGGATAAGAAATAAATGACAATAATGTTAATTTCGGTCCGTTCTCTATAATATACCAATTCCATTTTTTGGCAAATACTTTTTATTATTTTATTAATCAACTCCATCTTTTATTTTGTCTTTCTCAATTACATTACTTGTACTACATCTATTATTTTATAATACTCCTTAATTTAGGTGCTATAAATTAAGGTATGTCCCTCCTATAGAGGAACAAAGGGAGTACTTAATTTTTATAAAACGAAGCAATTGCCGCCTTGCGTGTGGTCTGTGGTTTTTTATAGTAATTATTAATTAAATTAAAAATGTAAAGTGTGTGATTTTTTATACTATTATAATATGCTTCTTTCCATAATTACTAAACTACCTCTATACTATTGTGGCCATGTAATATTAAGGCCGGAAACAATACTACTATATATTACATAATATTAAGTAATAGTATACACTGTACATGTGTGTGGTCATCATAGTTTTCTATCTACTTCCATTCACATTCTTTAAACATGTGATGATTTCTTTTTGGAAACGTGCAAACCATGTAAGCTTTAGATAAGGTGATAGGCGAAGCTTGTGGTAACCAATGTCCGGAGCTGGTGAAGGTTATGTCTCTTCCCGACACATATCCCTCATGAATGGATGCACAATTAATATTAGTGCTATTTATTTCTTATCCATAAATGGTCCCCTTCAGCTTCATATTTAGATTCTTCACTACCTATATTGAAATATTGCTGCCATTCAATTGTTAACGTGATTTTTCTAAAAGTTAGTGCAACTGGACACATAGAACATATAAATTAATATAACTGAAACGTTAATTTTAAATTTGGGTGAAAATATGAAATGAAACGTACAGGTTAAGACGTGCAGACTAATATAACTGAAATGTACAAATTAATATAAGTAAAATGTGGAGAGTGTACAAACCTAAAATCCCAAATCCCTTAATTTTAAACAATGTCCCAAATCTACGGTGCAATAACTTTACGGAACTCTTTGCCATATCTTTGTTTGTAGAAACATGTTTTATAGTTCACTGACACATTTTGTCATACACCTCCCGTGTAGGAGATCACCTGCTTGTTCCAATACTCCCAGTCTCCCTTCCCACGCTCCCATAGGAATTTTTTTTTATTTTATGTTTTAGCATGATTTTCATAAAAATATTTCTCAAGTTTTATTTAGTTTATTCTTTTTTTTATTTAATTATTTTTTTAAATTTTAGTTGACTTTTTAATATTTTTCATAATTTATTTAGATTTAATTTATATTTTTTAGTTCAGTTTTTTTTTTCATTTTTAGATGATTTTTTTTTTCAGATTATTAATTGGTGTTTTCAATTTTTTTTATTGATAATTTTGTAGCCATGTTTGGCTAATCTCTTTCCTAGCTCGAAGAGCGCAAACATTTGTAAAGATTTGATTTTCGATTAATTAATAATGGATTTCTTAACCATCACTCTTGATTTCTTCATTATTTGATTTATTTTATGCATGTTTGATTAATGAGTTTATTTGGTTTGACCACCCTTATTTATTCATTAATTATTTCTAGCTAGATTGCACTTTATAATCCGTAATTGTTATAATTGTGTAATCAGAGTAGCAAATACGGCAGAACACCCTTGGTATAACAAAGTCTAGATCGTATGAAACGATCATCTAGTATTCATAGTCTAGTTTGTCCTATTATTTTGTTCCATTAAATCATTGCCCAGATATGGATGCCTAATCTACCAACTGAAAGTTTTATGAATTGAATCTCAAATACATGTTTTAGGGTTATTCATTAGAATAGATTAATTAGGGATCATACTTCTAATTAATTAAATTTAAGAAATAAATTGGACTAATTTGGTCGTACCACTAGTTTAATGGCAAGATTCAAAGAAAGAATCATTCAAGTGGAAGCAAATCCGAGAACTAAAACTATAATTTTATTATTTTATATATATATTTTTTTAATAAAGTTAGAAACAACAATCCAACCCCCCACCCCCTCCTTTATTTGCTTGTATTAACACAAACCGTCCAATTAAAATTACTACACTTTGTGGGATCGACAATTAAAATGACTATGTCTGATCGATATATGTATAGAAGAAGAGTTAGGAGGCCTCATCTTGCCCAGTGCCACATATTTCTTATCTTTCCTAGTGACACATCCCTCATCCACAAATTGTCCCCTTTATTTTCTACATATTTTGTATAAACTTAAATACCATCGATTTAATAATTAATAATCTACAATAAAATGATATAATTACTTTAGTGGGTTCGTTTTCGCTATGGGAATAAATCCAAAAGCGAACATAGTTTAGAATAAGAAAAATGAAGGGAATTATATATTAATACTGCGGAATAGATTGGAGTAAGTATGTATGTATAAATAAAAATGTTAATTTGATGGAGATATATAGTAGAAAAGTTAGGAGGCCTCTTCTTGCCCATTGCCACATATTCTTTATCTTGTCGAATGCCAAATATCCCTCATCCACATATGGTCCCCCTTCACCCTTTTATTTTCTACATATTTTGCTTTGTGTATATTGGAAAAAAATTATTGTCCCACAATAATGTTGGTTTCATGATTTTAGTCCTTTCTCCACCATATTTAGTCGCATAGTTATTTGAAATATTTTAATGGGTTCAAATTTGCAAAAAACTTAACAGATGGGACTGTTTTTACCACAGAAAAAAAAGGACAAAAAAAGAAACATAGGACTGAATCTGTTGATCAAAAATTCTCATTGAATCAAAAATATATTTTTTTCCCGTGTATATTAATCACATAAACCTATCTATTAACGTGTACAAGTTTCTAATTATATATATATATATATAATACTTTACTGACAATTGGAATATTATTTGAATAATACTTTATTGACAGTTGGAATATTATTTGAATAATACTTTATTGACAGTTGGAATATTATTTGAATAATACTTTGAAGAATATTATTGGCCCATCCCATAGTAATTAATTAATTAGATCGAGAAAATTATACATATACTAGAGCGTTCGAAACTGATCAAGAAGTCAGACGTTGATGAAAAAGTTGAGGGAAGCTTATGTACAATAAATATCTAGAATTGGATTTTTTATATGCACAGTATCATTCAATTATTTTAATTATTTTTTTTTCAAGTAACCATTTAGTTATGGTTAAATTATTTTTTGAAAGTAACCATGTTACTTAAGATATATTGTTGGTAAATTTAATTTTATTTAAGTTTAAATTTCGATAACATATTTGTCAACAAATTAACTGCAAAATATTTAAAAGTTTATTCCGGCCGGTCATCTTTTTCGGTGATGCATGGTAACTAAAAATATTCTTCTCCAACATCTCAAAATGACCACCTTGAATTAGTACCATTTTTGAGACTAACTGATTGGCGATGTGACGACGGGAAAAGATATTTGAAGAGAAGAAAGAGAAGAAGATTAAAAAGACACATTATTAATTAGTCTTTTTATTGCCCATTCAAGCTTCACTTGACACCATAAACTTCACCAGCTGTCATCCTTATCTCAAGCTCCGGACCACAAGCTTCGCCTATCACCTTAACTAAAGCTCACATGGTTTGCACGTTTCAAAAAAAGAAATCATCACATGTTTAAATAATGTGAATGAAAGTAGATAGAAAAACTATGATGATAGTATATAGTATATAGTAGCTAGCTAGTATTCTTTCCGGCCTTAATATTACATGGCCACAATGATATAGAGGTAGTTTAGTAATTATAGAGAGAAGCATATTATAATAATATCAAGAATCACACATTTAACATTTTTAATTTAATTAATAATTACAATAAAAAACCACTAACCACTCGCAAGGCGCCAATTGGCTCCGTTTTATAAAAATTAAGTACTCCCTTTATTCCTCACACATATGGGACAACATGTATCCCTCATGAATGGATGCACAATTAATATTAGTGCCATTTATTTCTTATCCACAAAGGGTCCCCTTCAACTTCATATTTAGATTCTTCACTACCTATATTGAAACCTTGCTGCCATTCAATTGTTAACATGATTTTTCTAAGAGTTAGTCAAGTGTGCATCAGTTGTAATTGTGCAACTGGACACACAGAACATATAAATTAATATAACCGAAACGTTAATTTTAAATTTGGGTAAAAATATGAAATGAAACGTACAAGTTAATACGTGCAGAATAATGTAACTGAAATGTACAAATTAATATAAGTAAAATGTGGCGAGTGCTCAGACCTAAAATCCCAAATCTCATAATTTTAAACAAGGTCTCAAATCTACGCTGCAATAACTTTACAGAACTCTTTGCCATATCTTTGTTTGTAGAAGGGCAAAGCTATAATCAAGATATAGCCGCCACGTCATGTAAAAGGAGGTTCATATGAAAGTCATTTTCTGACGTATTGGAGAATGGAAAGTTCTAAAGGTCGAACCAATGCCAACAAGTATTTGAACATTTGAAGGAGTATTTGGCCGATGCGAGAGTAGTTTCCAAGTAGCGAAAAAACTAAACTTATAATTGGCGCCTCGAATCTCGATCGGTGCGATGTTAGTTCAAAAGAAAAAACAAGGAGCAATAGTCGGAATATTATGTTAGGCGGTCTTTAAGAGACGCCGAGCTCAGTACACGCCCATTGAGAAGTCGGCTTACGCATACTAGTTATTAGCGTCTCGTAAAAACTTAGGCCATATTTCTTCTATCATCAAGTAGAAGTACTTACAACCTTCCCATTGATAAAATTCTTCACTGACTAGATTCCACGGGATGATTGCTTAAATGGTCTATTGAGCTAGGACAGTTCGACATCTTGTACGCCTCCCGAATAACGATCAAAGAGAAGGCATTCACCAACTTTATAGTCGAGTTAACCTTCAATTAGGGACGGTGTAAGGTTGCCCATTTACCATGTAAGATGTACTGGCGGTAGCGCCGGAATCATCCTTTCGAGGTTTCGCTGTCGGGTATTCATCTCGTTAATCCGTTTAGACTTCCAAGACACTAACAACAAGGCCAAATACAAAGTGCTCATCGCGGTACTCCGCATGGCAACATCAATAAGAGTCTTCCAATAATTCCAATTTCTTAGTGGCTCACAACTTATTGTAAGACAAATCCAAGGGGAGTATGAGGCAAATGACGAGAAGATGCGAGATACCAAGCTCGTGGCCAAATTAATACAACGGTTTAGGTAGGTCCACATGGACAAGGTCCCTAGGATGGAAAATACCAAGGTCGACGCTCTCGCCTACCGACGATTACTTCGGCGGGGTCTGTCGAGTTCGACAAAGTGTTAGCATAACCCGAATGATGCCCACGTCGGCGGCGAGAATGAGATTTACTAAGTGGGAAAGTGGCGAGTCGACAAAATTTGGATATAATTGATCAAATAATTCCTCCGAATGGGGTTCTCCTCGAAGATAGGATCTAGGCAAGCCGACTTCGATCGAGGTCGGCCGGTACACTTTAATTAATGATATGTTATTTAAGAAAGGGTTCTCACTCCCATTATTAAATATATGGGTAAGAATGAAGTGAGTCCGTCCTCATTTGAGAGATCGAGGAGGATTTGTGGAAATCACTTGGGCGAACACACCCTAGCCTTTAAGATACTGCGACGGGGTATTTATAGCCAAGTTTGAAAAAAAGACACAATTGCTTATGCCCGATCCTACGCTCAATTTTAGAATTTTGCAACGATCATACACAGCCCTCCTAAGCACCTCACATCGGTCTTTAGTCCATGGATTTTCGTGAAATGGAGAATAGGCCCGATCTAACCATTCCTACCTGTAAAAGAGGGTGTGACATTTACAGTGGTCGCAGTGGACTACTTCATGAAATGGGTTGAGGCCGAACCCCTGGCCAAGATCACATGCAAATAGATGAGTGAGTTCGTTTGGAAGAATATCATCTGCCAATTTGGAATCCCACACATGATTGTTACCGATAATGGTAAACAGTTCGACAATGTATATTTTCACAATTAGTGTGCGCGATACGGCATAAGAAAATACTTTTCAACACCCTATCACCCCCAGTCCAACGGTCAGGTGGAAGCCGTTAATAAGATAATAAAGCACGCTTAAGGCCCAATTAGACAGCCTGAAAGAAAATTGGGCAAACAAGCTGCCAATGGTACCATCGTTGTAATGAACGACATATCGATCGGCGATCAAGGAAACACCCTTCGCCATAGCCTATGGAATGAAAGCAGTCTTACTTGTCGAGCTCAGTGAGCCAAGCTACCGAGTAGCCACCTACAACAATGAAACTAATGGTCAAGCACAAGCGACAGAGCTCAACCTTCTGGAGAAAAGAAGGATAGAGGCCGACCTTAGGAACACAACTTATAAGCAATGGTCGGAGGAGCATTAAACCTCGAAGGTCAAGCTCCGTGACATTAAAGTTGGCGTCCTTGTCCTGAGTAGAATATTCACCCCAAACACAAGAGTGTTTGGTGCCATCTGGGTAGGACCATTTCGGGTCACAAGGAAATTACCGAATGGAGCTTACGAGTTCTAAGAGATGGATGGAAATGCATTCAAGTGCCCATGAAACACAAGCAATTTGAGGAAATACTACCCATAGATTAAAAAAAACATGGGTAGTAATGGTTTACGCATAAAGACAAGCAGCGAGCTCGGGCTGCCACAAAACGACAAGGATTTTGCTTTGTAGGCATACACAGTCAGGTCAAATCATAGATACAACTTTCGAGAGAAAAATCGATGGTTCCCAAAATATCTGCCACTAATCAAGTCCGGTAAAATCTATAAAAGCCGAGATCTTCTCCCGATTCGACACACATCAACTAGCTACCAGCCTAGCCTACACACTCCGACCGATCATATCAAACAACTTGAGCAATCAACAAGTCCCATAACACTTATAAATTGGAGAGGATTGGAGGAGAGAAAGAAATTTCCCAGAGACACAGTTTTAGTGAGAGAAAGTGTGTGGGAGAAAGGTAAATCCCTAGTTCTCTGTCACTTTTATATTATTTTTTACTGTTGACTAACGCGTGTATATATATACACCTATATTGATCCTTTTTATTAAAATATTCTCAATAAAATTTCTAAATAATCATTTCTATTTTCTTTTTCACTATTTACTAACACGTGTCCAATATATATACACTCGTTTTTAATAAAAGGCACGTATTAAGCTATATACTAAAATAATACTAAACATACACGTATTAAGATATATACTAAAATAATACTACTAAACATACACGCATTAAGCTTATAACATACACATATTAAGCTACATACTAAACATACACACGTATTAATACTAAATAATTAAATAAATTAATACTAAATACATAAACAATTAGTATTAAATATTTAAACAAACTAATACCAAATAAATAAACAACTAATATTAAATACACAATATACTAATAATATTTTCTTAGACAATTAATACTTAATACACAATATACACTGCAAAATTGAAATGTTAATTAATACTAAACAATAAAACAATTAATACTAATTAAATAATTAAACAACTAATATTTATAAATAATTAAATGATTAATTAAAACCTAAAAAACTTACTGTAGAAATATTCCATCAGTGGTGTGTAGGGTATAGAAGGCCTTGCTTCTCTCTTCTCTCACGAATTTAGTTTTGAAATTGAAAAATGAGGCACAAATTGAACTAAAGAAATGACGCAAGTGGTGTGGGTATATAGAAGTTTACTGAGTGCATTAAAGAGGGCAACCAGCCCTCGGAAACTAATTGACGAAGGTTTTTAACCCTCGTGACTTGTCTGCTGATATTTGATGAGGGCCAGCTCACCCTCGCTATCTGATACCTCAACTTTGCCTAGGGGGAAGGCCCTCGTGAATATTTTGCCCTCGATAAAGCCCTCGTGAATCAGTACCCTCGTTAAAACCCTTGGTATTTAACGAGGGTTTCGTTCCCCTCTTTAAATCCCCTCGTTAAAGCAACATTTTTTTTTGTAGTAGTGTAATATATCAAATCAAAGCTTTCTTCGAGGAGCATATTCTACAACAATCTATTTACTGTATACTCTGCCCGTCCCATTTAATTATCATTTTAGAGGAAAAATGTATAGGATAATTGTTGTTTTTTTGTTTTACAGGAAATATTAATTGTTTTTTTTTCAAAATTTACCTTTTAATTTTATTTTATTTTTGTGATAGGTTCATTATAAAATTGGATAATTGACCACAAATAATTTTTATTAATAATTTGTATAGGGTATATTAGTTATTTTATATAAATAATCATTAGTATTGAATAAATTTTTTAATTTGTGTGAAAAATTAAAATGATAGTTAAATTGAATAAAGAGAGCATATACTACACATACTATTTTAATTTAAAAGAGTTGAATACAACTTGTGTGCACCACGATGTACAAATGATACTATTAAGAAATAATTTATGTTGTTCAGTAAAAGTTACTAATACTGATCAATGAATAAAGTTCGGTGAAATCAAGTAATATTGTTCATTGAAAACAATTAATATTGTTCAGTGATACTACTAGTACTATATTGCGTTCCTTAATTCGCTACTTATAGAAAAATGTGTTCCTTAAATTACCAGCCCAAAAAATTACTATCCTTATTTTGCCACCCCCATAAGTCATGGTCCTTAAAAAATAAAATTCCCCAATATCTGCATAGGAGGATTGCTTTTGGACTCTATTTTTTCTGGTTTACCACAAGTCACAACATCCAAGAATGGGGCTCTAAATAATTAAAAAAAATTAACGGAGGAAACAACAAAAGTGATGTGAACTTGACCACAATTATTGGACTGATTTCTTTATAGAATAAAAGATGCTCTCATTCTGTGATTCATGAGGCTTTACTGTACCCGCGTATATATTATTAAAATATCTCACAAAATCACATGATAACTATTTATATATAGTAATGTATCCCTTGGTTTGAAAATATTTTAATTGGAAAAAAAGAATGAAAAATTTTTCAAAGTATTATTCAAATAATATTTCATCTGTCAATAAAGTATTATATATATAATTTGAAACTTGTACACGTTAATTGATAGGTTTATGTGATTAATATACGGGAAGATTCAATGAGAATTTTTGGTCCATGATTTGTTCACATTTTTTTTACGGTACTTTATTTTTTGTGGTAAAAACAGTCCCATCTGTTAAGTTTTTTGCATATTTGATCCCATTAAAATATTTCAAATAACTATGAGACTAAATATGGTGGAGAAAGGACTAAAATCATGAAGCAACATTCTTGTGGGACAATAAATTACAAATTTCCCAATATACACGAAACAGAATATGTAGAAAATAAAAAAGGGTGAAGGGGACCATTTGTGGATGAGGATATGTGAATCGACAAGATAAGGAATATGCAATTTGGGCAAGATGAGGCCTCCTAACTCTTCTACTATATATATCCATCAAATTAATATTATTATTTATACATACATACTTACTCCAGTCTACTCCTCAATATTAATTAATAATTCCCTTCTTTTTTTTTTATTCTGAACTATGTTCGCTTTTGGATTTATTCCAATAGCGAAAACGAACCCGCTAAAGTAATTATATCACTTTATTTTAGACTATTATATAATTATCGTCGATGACACTACTACACATTTAAGCTTGGAGAGCCCCACTTGGAAAGCCCTTATTTCAAACAGCTCTCCAAGCTTAAGTTTGGAGAGCGCTTTTATTTAAAAAAAAAAAAATAGACAGCGGTTTGTAACCGCTGTCCAAGAAAATCACTTAGACAGCGGTTCAAAACCGCTTTGCAAGTTCACTTGGAGAGCGGTTCATAACCGCTCCCCAAGTGAAAATCCGAATTTCCACCATTTTCTATAGCTTCTCCAAAATTTTCCTCACAAATGCATATACTCTCTTGTTCCTTATTCTCACGGTGATTTTTTCAAGTTTGTCAAATATATGATTGTCAAGTTTGGAAAATATTTTATACAATTTGAATTGGTCTACAATATCTCATTTATATATATATATTTCTATAAAATGATGTAATTACTTTAGCGGGTTCGTTTTCACTATGGAATAAATAAAAAAGCGAACATGGTTTAGAATAAGAAAAATGAAGGGAATTATTAATTAATATTGAAGAATAGATTGGAGTAAGTATGTATGTATAAATAATAATGTTAATTTGATGGATATATATAGTAAATGTGTTAGGAGGCCTCTTCTTCCCCATTGCCACATATCCCTTATCTTGTCGAATGCCACATATCCCTCATCCACAAATGGTCCCCCTTCACCCCTTTTTTTTCTACATATTTTTCTTCGTGTATATTCGAAAAAAATTATTTGTTGTCCCACAAGAATGTTGGCTTCATGATTTTAGTCCTTTCTCCACCATATTTAGTCCCATAGTTATTTGATATATTATAATGAGATCAAATTTGCAAAAAACTTAACAGATGGGACTGCTTTTACCACAGAAAAAAAAAGGACCAAAAAGAAACATAGGACCAAATCTGTTGATCAAAAATTCTCATTGAATCCAAAATATATTTCTTTCCCGTGTATATTAATCACATAAACCTATCTATTAACGTGTACAAGTTTCTAATTATATATATATATATATATGTATATATATATATAATACTTTACTGACAGTTGGAATATTATTTGAATAATACTTTATTGACAGTTGGAATATTATTTGAAAAATACTTTATTGACAGTTGGAATATTATTTGAATAATACTTTGAAGAATATTATTGGCCCATCCCATAGTAATTAATTAATTAGATCGAGAAAATTATACATATACTAGAGCGTTCGAAACTGATCAAGAAGTCAGACGTTGATGAAAAAGTTGAGGGAAGCTTATGTACAATAAATATCTAGAATTGGATTTTTTATATGCACAGTATCATTCAGTTACTTTAATTATTTTTTGCAAGTAACCATTTAGTTATGGTTAAATTATTTTTTGAAAGTAACCATGTTACTTAAGATGTATTGTTGGTAAATTTAGTTTTATTTAAGTTTAAATTTCGATAACATATTTGTCAACAAATTAACTACAAAATAATTAAAAGTTTATTCCGGCCAGTCATCTTTTTTGGTGATGCATGGTAAATAAAAATATTCTTCTCTAACATCTCAAAATGACCATTTTTGAGACTAACTGATTGGCGATGTGACGATGGGAAAAGATATTTGAAGAGAAGAAAGAGAAGAAGATTAAAAAGATACATTATTAATTAGTCTTTTTATTGACTAGATAACAGCAAATAGAAGGATATACAATCTAGGATCGACAGCCTTCTATAACATAGAAACAGAAAATTAATAACTCAAATACATACAAACAGCTAGCACGAGACTATGAGACTAGTCTAGCATATTTTTGTCACATACATGACAATTATTGAAAGCCAGAAAAGCAACACTTATTATTAGATGTATACCCAAAGTACGTGGATATGCATGCATGCATGCTTGTTTAGGCAGTAGCTGCAGTAATAGAACCCTTGGTGCAAAAAGCAGAACATGCATTGGTACATTTTTCAACTGCTCCATTCACAACTTCACTTGGATCTAGTCACCCAAAAAAAAAAAAAAAGCGTAATTAGAATAATCGAATCTCTTGTCTATGACAAAAAATAAAAGAAGCTATATAGCAAATAAAAATAATAATAATGATCGAGCTTTACCAGAATTTTGGAGAGTGGTTATGGCAGTGCACACAGAGGACACACACCCCAACTTGCAGTATTCATTGACTGCATTGAGTCAAATTACATGCAATTTTCATCAAAATGAAATCTTTGCAGCAAGTAAACTAAATAATTAGAACAAATGAGTTTATTTATTTTACCAGTGTTTTCGAGAATATCATGATTCCAATTAGGGGGACATGCCCCACTAACGATCCCGGGAGCAGGTAATATGAAATGTAACGTACAAGTTAATACGTGCAGAATAATGTAACTGAAATGTACAAATTAATATAAGTAAAACGTGGAGAGTGCAGAAACCTAAAATCCCAAATGTCATAATTTTAAACAAGGTCCCAAATCTCCGCTGCAATAACTTTACAGAACTCTTTGCCATATCTTTGTTTGTAGAAGGGCAAAGCTATAATCAAGATATAGCCCCCACGTCATGTCAAGGAGGTTCATATGAAAGCCATTTTTTGACGTATTGGAGAATGGAAAGTTCTAAAGGTCGAACCAATGCCAGCAAGTATTTGAACATTTGAAGGAGTATTTGGCCGATGCGAGAGTAGTTTTCAAGTAGCGAAAAAACTCAACTTATACTTGGCCGCCTCCGAATCTACGATCAGTGCAGTGTTAGTTCAAATAAAAAATAAGGAGCAATAGTCGGAATATTACGTCAGACAATCTTTAAGAGACGCCGAGCTCGGGTACCTGCCCCTTGAGAAGCTGGCTTACGCCCTAGTTATTAGATGCGAAAACTTAGGCCATATTTCTTCTATCATCAAGTAGAAGTACTTACAACCTTCCCATTGATAAAATTCTTCAGTGACTAGATTCCGCGGGATGAGTTAAATGGTCCATCTTGTAGGGCGATTCAACATCTTGTCGCCCGAATAACGATCAAAGAGAAGTCACTCACCAACTTTAGAGTCGAGTTAACCTTCAATCAGGGACCAGGTAAGGTTGCCTATTTACCATGTAAGATGTACGTGGTAGGGGCCGGAATCATCCTTTTCAGAGGGGTCTGTCGAGTATTCATCTCATTAATGTTTTAGCGAACAACAACCGAATGATGCTCCCCGATGGCAACATCCATGAGAATGAGATGTTCTAAGTGGGACAGTGGCAAATCGGGGAGTATGAGGCAAGCTGGATATAACCGGTCAAATGGTTAATGGTCCTCTAGAATGGGGTTCTACCTGAAGATAGGATCTAGGCGGGCGGTGTTAGATAACCGAATGATGGTCGAGCCATGAGAATCAGATGTACACTTTAATTAATGATATTTTAGGATAAGAAATGGTTCTCGCTCCCTTTAATTAAATATTTTATATAAGAAAGGGTTCTCGCTCCCATTATTAAATATTTGGGCTGAGTGAGTCCGTCCTCGCTAAGATCCACGAGGTGATTTGTGGAAATCATATGGGTGAACACGCCCCAACCTTTAAGATACTGCGACGGGGGTATTTCTAGCCAAGTTTGAAAAAAGACACGATAGCATATGCCCGATCATACGCTCATTGACAGCAGTTTGCAACGATCATACACAACCCGCCTAAGCACCTCTCATCGGTCTTTAGTCCATGGCTTTTCGTGAAATGGGGAATAAGCTTGATCTGACCATTCTTACCTGGAAAAGAGGGTGTGAAATTTATAGTGGTCGCAGTGGACTACTTCATGAAATGGGTTGAGGCCGAACCCCTGGCCAAGATCACATGCAATTAGATGAGCAAGTTCGTTTGGAAGAATATCATCTGCCAATTTGAAATCCAAGACAAGATTGTTACCGATAATGGTAAACAGTTAAACAATGTATATTTTCACAATTAGTGCGCACGATACGACATAAGAAAATACTTTTCAACACCCTATCACCCCAGTCCAACGGTCTGGTGGAAGCCATAAATAAGATATTAAAGCACGCTTAAGGCCCAATTAGACAGCCTGAAAGAAAATTAGGCAGACAATCTACCAACGGTACCATCGTCGTAATGATCGACATATCGATCGGTGTTCAAGGATGGAATGGAAGTAGTCTTACTTGTCGAGCTCAGTGAGCCAAGCAACCAATGACACTAATGGTCAGGCGCAAGCGGCAGAGCTCAACCTTCTGGAAGAAAGGAGGATAGAGGCCGACCTTAGGAACACAACTTATAAGCAATGGTTGGAGAAGCATTAAACCTCGAAGGTCAATTTCCGTGACTTAAAAGTGGGCGGCCTCGTCCTGAGTAGAATATTCGCCCCAAACACAAGAGTGTTTGGTGCCATCTAGGTAGGACCATTTCGGGTCACAAGGAAATTACCGAATGGAGCTTACTAGCTCAAAGAGATGGATGAAAATGCGTTCAAGTACCCATGGAACGCAAGCAATTTGAGGAAATACTACCCATATATAAAAAAAAAAAAACATGGGTAGTAATGGTGTACACATAAAGACAAGCCGTGAGCTCGGGCTGCCACAAAATGACAAGGATTTTGCTTTGTAGGCATACACAGTCAGGACAAATCATAGATACAAATTTCGAGAGAATAATTTGTGGTTCCCAAAATATCTCACTAATCAAGTCCGGTAAATTCTATAACAGTCGAGATCGTATCCCGATTCGATACACATCAACTAGCTACCAGCCTAACTAGCACACTCCGACCAATCATGTCAAACAACTTGAGCAATCAACACGTCCAATAACACCTATAAATAGGAGAGGATTGGAGGAGAGAAAGAAATTTCCCAGAGACGCAGTTTTAGTGAGAAAAAGTTTGTGGGAGAAAGGCAAATCCCTAGTTCTCTATCACGCAAGGATGGGTCCTTAGGCGACCTCAGTGTACCACCCCACGAGGCCGCCAAATATTAAAAGCGGCCACATAAATAAGATCGATGAGCACTATGGAGAAATGGTCAATGGTTGGAACTCAATGGTCAATGGTCAATGGTTGGAACTCTCCTCGATGAGCACTATGGAGAAATGGTCAATGGTTGGAACCAATCCGGACGTGCAGAAGCTGACTCTATCGATCAACTTAAACACAAGACCGGCGTGATGAAGAGGAAACAAGTTGGGAAAACCTGACTGTGGAAAGTGTTGGGGTTCAAACAATATCCCACATCGAAATAATATGGGAGGATCATGGGGTTTATTAGGGTGGACACTATCTCAATTGGTATGAGGCCTTTTGGGAGATGCCCAAAAACAAATCCGTGCAGGCTTGACCCAAAACGGACAATATCATACCAATGCGGGGATTTAGGTCCATCCAGGGTCCTAACAGTGGTATCAGAGCAATGGTCCCAGGCGAAAAGGTGTGGAGTAGTCCCCGGTGTTAAACAAATTAGACGGTGAAGCCTTGGTGAAAAAAACGGGGGTCTCTACGGACTAGGCGGTGTTGACCTAGATAGAGTGAGTCGTTTGAGGGGAGGCTCGGTGGTCTTTGTTTGAGGGGAGGATTGTTGGGGTTCAAACAATATCCCACATCGAAATAATATGGGAGGATCATGGGGTTTATTAGGGTGGACACTATCTCAATTGGTATGAGGCCTTTTGGGAGATGCCCAAAAACAAATCCGTGTGGGCTTGGCCCAAATCGGACAATATCATACCAATGCAGGGATTTGAGTCCATCCAGTGTCCTAACAGAAAGGAGAAAGAGAGCATACGACACTAATACAGATTTGGGCTTGGACAGCTGTTAAAAATGACCTTGGAGAGCTGTTATAACCGCTCTCCAAGTAACAGATGTCAAGCTTGGACAGCTGATAAAAAACCGCTGTCCAAGAAATCGCACTTGGACAGCTGTTTTTAACCGCTCTCCAAATTTAAAAAAAAAAAAAAAAATTTAGACACGGACCCACCAAGCATCTCATATATAAGCCACCAAGCCTCCCAATTTATTGAGGCAATTATTCGCCCCCATGGGGGACCGAACACGGGACCTTGGGCGCCTGAGCGAGGATCAATTCCGCTCGGGCACTAGCTTTCTTGCGTTTACTTAATGAAATTAATTCTATATGTCCTAGAATTCGTTTTTTTTACAATTTTTTTTAAAATTCTTTATTTCAATTATCTTATTTATTAATTCAATCACACTTTTATATAATAATAATTTTTTTATATAAATTTAAATTAAATTATATTAAAATTATATTTTTTACTTTTTTTTTTAAAGTACACTATGTATCTTTCTTTTAAACTTGTAATACTTTTCCTTCTAAACAAGTAATATACTTTTTTTATCTTAACAAGTAATACTTTTTATTCTAAACAAGTAATACTTTTTCTTCTAAACAAGTAATATATACGTTTCTTTAAACAAGTTATACCTTTCTATCTAAACAAGCTAGTAATACTTTTCTATTTAAATAAATAATTCTTTTCTTTAAACAAGTAATACTTTTTCATCTAAACAAGTAATACTTTTCTTGCGTTTATTTAATGAAATTAATTCTATATGTTCTAAAAATTGTTTTTTCTTACAATTTTTTTTTTAAATTCTTTATTTTTATTATCTTATTTATTAATTCAATCACGTTTTTATATAATAATTTTTTTATATAAATTTAAATTTAAATTAAATTAAATTATATTAAAATTATATTTTTTACTTGTACTTTTTTTTAAAAAAGTACTACCTTTCTTTTAAACTTGTAATAATTTTCCTTCTAAACAAGTAATACTTTTCTATCTAAATAAGTAATATTTTTCTTTAAACAAGTAAAACTTTTTCATCTAAACAAGTAATACTTTTCTTTAAACAAGTTATACCTTTCTATCTAAACAAGTAATAATTTTCTATTTAAACAAGTAATATTATGAACAAATTTTACATAAGAGTTTGTGTTAATCTATTAATTAAGACGAATATTAAAAAGAAATAACACGAGAATTTAAAGAATAAAATATTTGAATTGTACCTAAAAAGAATTTACAAATTAAAACAAAAAATACAAGCTTTACAAAAAAAAAAAAAAAAAAATTAATTCACTTGGAGAGTGGTTATGAACCGCTATCCAAGCTTTACCTTGGACAGCGGTTCAAAACCGCACTCCAATTACCCTTGCACAGCGGTTATGAACCGCTGTCTAAGCTTTGATCTTGGACAGCGGTTTTTAACCGCTGTCTTTTTTTTTTTTTAATAGAACCGCTCTCCAAGGAACCACTTGGAGAGCTGTTCGAAAAAAGGGCTGTCAAAGTGGAGCTCTCTAAGCTCAAATGTGTAGTAGTGCGGGCTTCCCATTCTACCCCACACTTTGGGAGCATCCAACCTACCTCAAAACCTATTGGTGTATGCGAATGTAAATGTTATTTTGACCTTTGGGTCCATGTATGGGAATGATGTTTTGACCTTTGGGTCAATATATGAGAATGTTATGCGGCCTCCGAGTGCAGGTCTCACGATCCCCTGGGTAAGATGGTCGTTATGGCCTCTGCATGCAGGTCTCAAGATCCCCCGGGTAAGATGGTCGAAATGAATGATGTATGGGCAAGGATTGTATGGCGCCAAAAGAATATGATATGTTTTGAAAGGTCTAGGCGACGGGCTAGACACATGTCATACTCTGGAGTTTTGGGATCTAATCAAAATCTCTTATATTAAATTCATCTTCCAACACTCACCCCACCTTTAATATTTTCAGGTTATGAAGATGGGGAGCCCGTGCAATCGGAGGTGTGATATTTTGATGATACCCTGACCTTTTGTCTATCTTAAACTCATTTAACATCATGGTTGCTATTATGAACTTAATTTGTATGCCGAGATGACAAACACTTCTATAGTCTCTCGATGAATGTTATGTGTATGGCTTATGCTTAATTTTTGTTTTGCGCCAAACTTTTTAAACGATCCATTTATGATGGGATTTCCTAAAATGGCCGTCGCATTTCCCTCTATGTGATTAAGTTTCCATTGCTTATGTGATGTTGCTTGTTGTTGTTTTAAATAAAGAAATTTTTAAATTCAGATTTTCGGTCATTAAGTGACGACTCGGGTTTTAGAGTGTCGGATCTACACTTTAGAAAACCGGGGCATTACAGGTGGTGATGATCCAATCGATACTATTGTTGATAACATTTATCCTGATTTTAAGAACATGATGGAGGATCACGGTTATTTGCAAAACAGAACAATTCTTGCACCTACATTGGATGTTGATAGGTCCATAAATGAGTACATGATTCGGTTGAATGAAAAGAAATCACGTACTTAATTGAGCTCTGATGGTCGTTGCCATTTTGATTCAAATGGTGATCCTTTTTTTGATTTGCATACATTTTTTATTCAAATTAGTACATTTTGATATTCAAATTTGTCATTTTTTACTATTTTTTTTTTCAAATTTAAATAGTTGAATCTTTATTATTTTTTTAAATTAAATATGAAATATAACATTTATTTTCATATTTAGGTTGGTTATTACGAGGATGAATGATAGAGTTTTTGAGGCTAAGGTTCTTTAGGAAGTCATGTAGGACAATTGGCTTTGATACCTGTGTTTACATTGAGTCTTTCTAATACTAGATTGCTGTTCAAATTTCAAAGGAGACATTTTCTGTTGATTGTTTTATATGCTATATATGTGTGTAAATAAAAATTAGGAGCAATCATTTTCTCAAGTAGGGTTAATTTTGCCATAATCCGTCTTTAGTCATGATCAATTGTATGTAGTTGTTTCTCGGATAACAAATCGTCAAAGTTTGAAGAATGTAATATGCCATGGTTATGATCGTGATTGTAATGTCACAAAAAATGTTGTGTTTCATGAAGTTTTTAGGAATGTTTAATTATGTGATAATAAACATTCTAATGTTAACTTTTTTTTCATCTTTTTTTATTTTTATTAACATTGCGTTTTTGTAGTATTATCACAATATTAATTTATGAATTATAATATATTAATTGATTTTTAAAATTTATTTAGCTCTTTATAATGAACTTATTGTTTATTACATTATGCTCAATATGTCAATGTTAGAACTCTTACATGATTACATACAAATTTTTTTAAAAGTAATATTTTAAAAAGTTGTTGATATAATGTTGTAAATTTATTAGAAAAATATTGAAAGGAATATTAAAATTGAACTACATTTGTTATCACGAATATAAATATTACATCAATATGTGAATATCTGTTATAGATAAATGATAACATTAATACAATAAATATCAAAAAACACTTTTAAGTATATATTGCTATTGATTTTTTCGCACTTTTGGTCCCACAGGACACACCCCCTCACGATTTTGGTCCCAAACCTTACACTTTTGGTCCTGTAGCCCAAAATTTTTACACATTTGGTCCCACCGTCAACTTTTCTATTAATTTCGATAACACTTTTGGTCTCATAGGATTTCCAGTCAATATATGCGCGTGAGGAATAATTTGGAGAGAAACACCTGACACTTTTGGTCCCATATGATTTTTTACTCAATTTTTTTGACTTTCTAGAGGAAAAAAATGTAACTTTTTGGAGGGAGTTTTTTTTGCCTACTGAAACCAATAAATCCAAAGTAGCAAACACAATTTTCTACCATGTTTGATCATGGTGGTTATCAAATTGAGCACTAACTAGACTACCTAAGTACACCCTATGTACTCCAGAAGCTACATATATGTTGACAATGAAACAAAAGAATACTACCGTGTGTATCTTCTTGTGAACATGGCATGCAAATCGACAACACGTCTTCAACATAGGAATGAACTCGTCTATTGTTAAAACAACCAGTCCCTATAAGACTCATTAATATAATTTTGTGTATAATCAATTATTCAAGAAGTTTATGATTTACATTTATCAATGTGAAGAGTTCATTAAGATAAATCGTTAAGTATTTAAAAAAATATATAGATAAATTGAGACACTTGCTCCTTAAAGTGTTCAATAACTCCACGCAAAATGAGGGTATCTGCTATGCTAAACAGCATGCCTTGCGGAAGTAGAGAAAATTCACTCATCTTGAAGGGCCCATACGACTGTTTCTTGCCTTCAGTGTGCATTACCTGCGTGAGTCGCTTTTTTTCGACTATGGCTACAATCATCATTCCTATGATCGCATAAGTAATTCCTTTTTCTTGTGCTCTTACTAATTTATTAATATAAGCACGAAATATGCATGTGGGAACCGTGCATAAAACGTGCATGTAAAAATCAAGCACGAAATTTGTACGAAATGTGCACGTAAGGATTACGCAAAAATTTTGCACGATGTGTGTGCGTACTGCTTGTCGTGCATGAAATGTGCAAATATCATTCATACTCTACCTACTTAAACATCTATGCACAATCATTACATATGAAAATATGAATAAAAATATGCAACACACATTATGTTATTATTAGTAATTATAAAATTATTGTCTTTACAATTTAAATTAGATTGTTAGAATATGAGTTAAAATTAAAATATTGATGTAAAAAAAAAAAACTTAGATCTTATAATATATTTTCATTCTTATTTTCTATGCATGTGTGTAATGTGTTGATTTATTATTTTTAATGTCGTTGTTTATAGCCCCAAGCCAAAAATTTGTTAGGACCAACTTTGTGTGTTTGCATCCTAACTCGATAAGCTCTCCTTCCATAATAAATGCAGCCAACGGAAAAATCCATGTCAACCGCAGGTGAAAGTGTTGTCGACCCCACTCGCATTGATGTATTACATAACTAAAGCCTACTGAAACCAATAAATCCAAAGTAGCAAACACAATTTTCCATCATGTTTGATCATGGTGATCATCAAATTGAGCACTAACTAGACTACCTAAGTACGCCCTATGTACTCCAGAAGCTAGAGACATGATGGCGATGAAACGGAAGAATACTGCCGTGTGAATCTTCTTCTGAACATGGCATGCAGATTGACAACACGCCTTCAACACAGGGATGAACTCATCTATTGTTAAACAATTAGTCCCTATATGATATTAATATTATTTTGTGTATAATCAATTATTCAAGGAGTTTTTGCTTTACATTTATCAATATGAAAAGTTCATTTAGATAAATAATTAAGTATTTTAAAAAATATATACATAAATTTAAATAAAAGGTTTACTAAAAAAATTGTTATTGAAATAAATGTAAAGAAAACATATTAATATAAAAAATAGTCATGTAACATAACAATAATAATAGTAATAATACTATAAAGATAAACTTAGAGTTTTTCGCACTTTTGGTCCCACAAGACACACCCCCTCACAATTTTTTTCCCAAACTTTACACTTTTGGTCCCGTAGCCCAAAACTAACATTTGATTAACGGAACGTGTGCTGGATGCGCGAATTTAACGGAAGTTTGGATGGTTTCCCCAGTCGCAGGACCAAATGTGTAAATATTTTGGGCTACGGGACCAAAAGTGTAAAGTTTGGGACCAAAATCGTGAGGGGGTGTGTCCTGTGGGACTAAAAGTGCGAAAAACTCTATTTCTATTATTTCTTCTTAAGAGACCAATATTATTATTACGTATAATATTAAATGTAACTTATAAAAAAAATTGGTTCACATTATTGTTATGAATATATATGGTATAATAAAATGTTAATATAAAATCTAAATATTATATACATATATAAATATATATAATTTTATTTATTCTTGAATAAAACACTAATGATTGTGCGTTAGCACGGGTGCATTACTAGTTTTTGATCTAATTCACCATATACTATTTAAATTGTTTATTATTTCGATATTAAATTGGTATAGTAAATACAGTTTTTTAAACATTTTTTAATTAATATGGATAATTTATAAATTAATCAAAATTTATGAAATACATTAATATAATTACAACGTGAATATTAATTTTATAAAAGTTATGCTTTTATGTAAGAATGTTTAATTTAATAGTGGGCGCAATCAAACACACCTCAATTTTTTATAAACATCTGAATTGCTAAATGTACTCATCGAGATCAAATTAATATTATAATATACTAAACACTCCTCATATTTTGATATTATATCCAATAAGCAACAAAAAATGAAAATTAACATTTAATATACATAAGTTACAAGTTTCTAAAATATGTTCAAGAGACAATAAGAAAAGAATCAAGATTGGATGTGTATAAATGTATCTGTTATTCAAAGTTAATACCCACAAGATGAGTTTAAATCACAAATCGTCCCATAACTTTCTGCAAAATAGATTTAGAGCCCGTTTGGCTAAACTTATTTGAAACATCTTATAAGCTCTAACATCTTATAAGTTGTTTTAAGAGCTTATAAGATGTAATTTTTCAGTAGCTTATAAGTTGCTAAGGTGTTTGACTAATAAAACTTATAATATCTTTGATAATTCATAATAAATATTTTTTTAATTTTAATTTTAATACAAATAATTATTTTTTTATTTTTTATGTTGAGATAGAGGTGGGTGAGGGTGGGGGAGGGGTGGCGGGGGTCCAGTGTGGGGTGGGTGGGTGGGTGGGGATGGAGGTGGTTAGTAAAATAAGCTGGGATATCCTCACTTATTTTTTTACAACTTATAAGTTGTTAGGAGCTTATTTTAAGATCTTATAAGCTGTTAAATATCTCACTTTCCCAAACACTTTCAGGGTGCTTATAAGCTCCTAAACAACTTAGAAGTTGTTTTAAAGAGCTTATAAGCTCAATTAAACGGGCTCTAAGTCCCAAAATTAACTTTTTATTAGATTTAGTCTCAATTTCTCTGACAATGTCTAATTTTGGTCCCAAATCGGCCGGAAAAGGAGAAACAATGTCGTTTTGGTCACGTGAGTGGAACATGACGGGCAAAATTGGGGATTTCCGACGATGAAGTTGATCTGACTGCCATTTGTCATTTAAATCTTTTCTTTTAAATTAAATATACATGATGTGTAAGAAAATTATAAAAGAAAATGAAAAATCAAATATAATTAGCATACCCCGATCTATGAGGCCGACCAGCGTGTCTGGCCGGAGTCTGGAACTGGTATGCTTACTTCAGGCGTGCTTATGATCTCCTCCGGTCTCCTCTCCTTAGGAAGACTTGGGCCCCCTGGCTCTGGGCGCCTTTCATTCCGCAGTTGCGTAGCACCACTGTTTGGCGTGCCATCTGGAATAAGTTGCCAATTTCTGACGTCGCCCATCGTATCTTGGGAGTTTCGGGTCCTATGATTTGCCCACTTTGCTTGAGTGCGCCGGAAACTCAAGAGCATCTTCTGACGGAGTGCAGGTTCACTCGTTCTCTTTTCACCTCTATCTGTGATATATTTGGTGTTCAGCTTTGCTTTGATTGGGGCTTTTCCAGCTTGCTTTTACAAGCTCAACAGGTTGTACGGGGTAAGCAGATCACAAACATATGGCGTCTTACCTTCATCACCACTGTCTGGACTATTTGGACGAATCGAAATAAGGTTGTTCATGAGGACGCTCGTCCCTCTCATCACGGTTGCATGGTCCTCATTCTGGGCCTCGTTCGTGAGATCCAGTCCTTCAAGATTGGTACGATTCATGGTCTTCAGGATTTATCCATTTGTAGGCAGCTTTGTATTCCCAGCGTCCCGAGACCTCCTTTGATTACCACAGTCGTTCGCTGGAGGCCGCCACCTCCGGGGTGTTACAAGCTAAATGTGGATGGAAGTGTCGAGGCGGGTCGTATATATGCGGGTTGTGTCACTCGTAACTCCAGGGGCCTGTTTGTTGTTGCCTTCTCTATCACTTTGGGGAGCGGTATTGCTTTGGATGCTGAGATTCTTGCCGGTATGCATGCGGTTGTTTTTGCACGTGCTAGAGGTTGGACTAACCTTTGGGTTGAATCGGATTGTGAGCTGGCTGTCAAAGTCCTTACTTGCAGCGGTCGTGACATTTTTTGGCGTATCAAAGCTTGTTGGCCGACGTACGAGGAGACCAGGAATAATGTAACTCTCACTGTCTCACATATCTATCGCGAGGGTAATTCCATTGATGATCTTGCCAGACTTCACTCGGATTATATTTTGATGGGGGGTTGTCCCAGTTTTCTTTGTAATATGCTTTTTTCTGATATGAATAAGGATTA
Source organism: Stenogyne calaminthoides (assembly GCA_037126765.1). Lineage (NCBI taxonomy): Eukaryota > Viridiplantae > Streptophyta > Magnoliopsida > Lamiales > Lamiaceae > Stenogyne > Stenogyne calaminthoides. The sequence continues at coordinate 78,746 of JBBCBC010000131.1, forward strand.
CTTCCGTCTTACGAAGTAACCCCTTTTAGAGGAGTTTCCCTTTTTCCCTTCGCTAGGGGTTTTGCCCCAAGGGGGGTTTTACCCTAACAAGGTTTTTAGTGGGGCTCCGGCCTCTGGTACGATCTGTGTACTTATGGCTCTAGGTTTTTTCTTTTTATTTTAGGTATCGCTTATTCGTCAAATATAATTAGCATATATGGACGCCACATCAACATCGTTGCCGGAAATCACCAATTTCGGACTACAAAATGACTTTGTATTGACTTTTCCCACCAATTTGGGGACTAAAAATGGACCTTATCAGAAAAATTGGGATTAAATCTATTTTTTAGAAAGTTATGAGATTATTTGTTATTTAAACTCCAAACAAGATTCAAGTAGCTAGTGAAAAAAGTGAATACTAAATTATAAACAATATCTTAGATTTAAATTTAATTACATCTCCACATACTGGAAATTATGAATAATTATATATATATATATATATATATGAGTAATAATTTTGGGGGTTCGATGATAGATGTTTTTATGGAGCTCAACATCTGCATAAACACTTATACACTATAGCATGGTACAAGTAGTTTATGCATTTTTATACTAATGGTGGGCTCCATAAGAAACCACCATCGTACTCCATACCAAAACACGCACACACACATATATATATATATATATATATATATATATATATATACAGGGAAGGATCCAGGAATTTTCATGACGGGGAAACAAAAAAAGTACAAATATATAATGCATTATGAAGTTCTTCATACACAACAATCTGAGTCTATTACTCTATCCATCCCAATATTATATGCACCCCAACCCCAATTGAGAGAGTTGATCAGTTTATGAAGGGATTTCCTTTTTGGGTGTTTAAACAAAAATTATGGGACGTAGGAATTGGACAAATGTGCAAACAATTATGGGATGGAGAGCGTACAATATAAATTATAGGGATTAAATATTTTGTAGCCCAATAACTTTGGCCCGATTTGAAATTGATCCTTCAGTTACCACATTATGATATACCCCCTGTATGTTTCAATTTTTTTTTATTTTAGTCCTGAAAACCGGTCAAACCGATTGGTCAATCAGTTTAAGTACACGTGGCAATTAATTTCTATTCTCTTTTTTTTTGCCGCCACGTGTGTAATTCATAATTTCATTTTTCATTTATATTTAATCACTTAATTCAAATGGGTCTCCAGTTGGCTCGGTTTTCGGGTCGAATCCAGGTCGATTTTAAAATTATAATTATTCATTCAGCTAACAATTTCCAAATCGAATTTCCGCTCCAGCCCCACCGGATTCACCTCGGATTTCCAAACGTTACCCACTCAACTCAAAACTTCATTTCATTATTTTTTTAATTTTAATTTTTAAACCCCAAATCTTTCCAGTTCAAAAAAAAGCTTTGCAAATTGCAGAACCAAATCAACAACAATAGCGTGAGATTTAGTGCTCTAGATTCAGATTTTAATGGAAAACCACGAATCGAATAATAATCACAACAGAAGAACGTTGCGTAGAAGAGTCGACCGAAGAGGAAGAACAAGCGGAAGGAGATTCCGGATGAGGAGAATCGTCGCCAATCAAATCTTTCTGATTTTCAATTTTGGGATTCTAATTCGGCAGTTCAGATTCTTTGTCGAGTGATTTGTGGGTTGTATTCTTGGTTGTGGGTTGTTTTCCTTGTGGGGCATTGTTCGCCGGATTCTGGGCTTCTTTCCTGTGTTTTGGTGGTTTGGTATGTTTTGTTGACTTTTCGCGATCGCATATCGCGGCTGAGGGCTCTTGGTTAATGGTACTGCGTTTTCGACGCGATTCAAATGCTGGGAGTTTAGAGAAGATGCGTTTTCTTAAGCTTCTATTTCCAGTTTGTTTAATGGTATAGCTGGGTCTGTGATTGATATTGATTGGAATTTGTAGAATTCTAGATGATTTTGGGGTCACGAAATTCAGCAATGTTGTGGTTCGATTCTTCGTTCACGAGGTAGCTAGATTCTGGTAACGAAGAAGCTTTCTCTCTGTGTATCTGTGTTGATTGTTTTGTTTGAATAAGAGAGAAAGGAGATGAAGAAGAGGCCAAGCAGATGAAGGGTTTTATGGATCTGGGTTAGTTCTAAACTCCAAAACCCGACCCACCATTAATTAAGTTAAAAAAAATGACCCGGATTCGACCCGGAAGAACGACCCGGATTCGACCCGGAAACCGACTCAACTGGAGACCCATTTGAATTAAGTGATTAAATATAAATGGAAAATGAAATTATGAATTACACACGTGGCGGCAAAAAAATAAAAGAGAATAGAAATTAATTGTCACGTGTACTTAAACCGGTTGACCAACCGGTTTGACCGGTTTTCAGGGATAAAATCAAAAAAAATTGAAACATGCAGGGGGTATATCATAATGTTGTAACTGAAGGACCAATTTCAAAACGGCCCAAAGTTATTGGGCTACAAAAAATTTAATCCCTAAATTATATAATTGAAACATATGAGTTTTCATAGGCTAAAATATTTGCATAATTGACTCATAATCAATACTACGAAAATATGTGGTATAAAAAAATATAATAAAAATATATAATAGTAAAAAAAAAAGATGTGGGGGCACGTGCCCCCACCATGGGACACATAGGTCCAACTTAATGAAAGGGAACAAAAAAATAGCTATCTTCTATCATGTGGTCTACGTGAACTTGATATGCCCTTCCCCAAATCAACGGAAGTTGGACTCCTCGGCATGTCTAAGTCAGAAGGGTTATCACTCTTTAAGAGGTGTGTAGCTGTTGACGAAGATGTTATAACTGTTTTCCCATCTTCAATTTATTGAGCCGCACCTTCTGCAGTTATATCCTCAGCAAGTAGAGGTCTAAAATCTTGTGCACACCTCTAGATTTGTAAAGAAATCAAGTGAGGCTATGAAGTGTGTTGTAATGAAAGGCAGGAACAGTTGTACACTAAATTTGTTTTACAGGCCCGGGCAATCTTTGAAATTTCATCGTGATGGGGATAGATCATTGCAATTGTTGGTCTTCAACGAGGAATTCCTAGTAAGCGCGAGTCATCAACTCGCGTTGACTACGTCCCTGCCCTTTGTACACACCGCCCGTTGCTCCTGCCGATTGAATGGTCCGGTGAAGTGTTCGGATCGAGGCGACGTGGGCATTTCACCTCCCGCAATGTAGCGAGAAGTCCACTAAACTTTATCATTTAGAGGAAGGAGAAGTCGTGACAAGGTTTCCGTAGGTGAACCTGCGGAAGGATCATTGTCGAAACCTGCAAAGCAGACTGCGAACACGTTCAAAACAAACCCGGCGCCACGGAGCGGGGGCGACCCCAAGATGGGGCCCGATTCCCATTGGCGCTTGCGCCGCGCGGGCCAATGAACTCGGGCACGGAATGCACCAAGGAAAACGAAATGGAGCGTCCCCCTCCCCGACGTGCCCCGTTCGCGCGGAGACGAGGAGAAAATGGACGCCTATCAAATGCCTAAACGACACTCGAAAATGGATATCTCGGATCTCGCACCGATAAATAACGTAGCGAAATGTGATACTTGGTGTGAATTGCAGAATCCCGTGAATCATCGAGTCTTTGAAAGCAAGTTGCGCCCGAAGCCATTTGGCCGAGGACACACCTTCTTCGGGGGGGGCGGAGATTGGCCCCCTACGCAGCGATGCGCGCGGCCGGCCCAAACCCGAATCCGCTGTTGACGCATGTTGCGACCAGTGGTGGTTGAACCTTAAACTCACGTGTTGTCGCGTGCCAATGTGTCTGTCGGTCCGGAGACAGCCGAAAGGATCCAACGGAGCGATTGCGAATCGCGCCCACGGCCGCGACCCCAGGTCAGGCGGGATAACACTCTGAGTTTAAGCATATCAATAAGCGGAGGAAAAGAAACTTACAAGGATTCCCCTAGTAACGGCAAGCGAACCGGAAATAGCCCAACTGGAAAAGCGTCCTCAGCGGCGGACCGAGGCCAAGTTCCTTGGAACGGGTCACCACAGAGGGTGAGAGACCTGGTCAGCTCGGACCGCCAAGACCACGAGGCTTTGTCGGCGAAGTCAAAGTTGTTTGAATGCAACCCTAATCGGCCAGAATTTTGTCCAAGGCTAAACACGGGCAAGAGACCGATAGCGAACAAGTACCGCGAGGGAAAGATGAAAAGGACTTTTAAAAGATAGTCAAAGAGTGCTTGAAATTGTCGAGAGGGAAGCGGATGGGGGCCGGCGATGCGTCCCAGTCGGATGTGGAACGGCGAGAGCCGGTCCGCCGATCGACTCGGGGCGCGGACCAGCGCGAATCGATGCGGTGCTCAAAGCTCGGGCAGTCAATATGCCCGTTAGACGGTGTCGACCCGATGCAGGCAGACAACGCGTGCCTCGTGCGTGCCTCGGCTAAGAAGAAGGCGCTCTGGGCGCCGGGCTCAAGGGTTCCCTATTCCACCCCGTTTTGAAACACGGACCAAGGAGTCTCGACATGTGTTTGAGTCAACGGGCAAGTAAAAAAAAGCAAGGTTCGACAAGGCGATCCCCCGGCGGTGCATGACCGACCGACCTTGATCTTCTGAGAAGGGTTCGACCTATCGGGATCCGAAAGATGGTAAACTATGTGCGGGCGAAGCCAAAGGAAACTCTGGTGGAGGCCCGCAGCGATACTGACGTGCAAATCGTTCGTGTGACTTGGGTATAGGGGCGAAAGACTAATCGAACCGTCTAGTAGTTGGTTCCCTCCGAAGCTTCCCTCAGGATAGCTGGAGCTCGAGTGCAAGTTCTATCAGGTAAAGCAAATGATTAGAGGCATCGGGGGCGCAACACCCTCGACCTATTCTCAAACTTTAAATAGGTAGGACGGCGCGGCTGCTCCGTTGAGCAGCGCCGGAGAATCGTTGGTAAGCAGGACTGGCGATGCGGGATGAACTGGAAGCCGGGTTACGGTGCCCAACTGCGCGCTAACCTAGATCCCACAAAGGGTGTTGGTCGATTAAGACAGCAGGACGGTGGTCATGGAATCGAAATCATATTTATACAATAGTACTACATTCCATTTCTAGTTAATATTCATTATAATAATAATAATAATAATTTAAAATATATATATACAGTAATACTCTACCATTTCTAGTAAATATTCATTATAATAAGAATGATAACTCCTCTGTCATTCCATTCACATTTTGTAGAGAACCACATAAAAGTAAAAAATGAGATGAGGGTGATGAATCAACTCCACTATACTGTGATTTTAATTTCAAGGCCAAGCGACTATCAATAATGTATCATTGTGATTAATGTTAGAACTATTGGAAAGAAATAGTAATAACAAGGGAAACAAGGATAACAACAACAATAATACTTGGTGATATAATCTTCTAGGCGTGAAAAAACACTTTCCTAAAAGCAATATTTCGTCCCTTATAAGAGCGTAGGGTATCACGAAGTTTGCCTTTGAGATACAAAGAAGATTGACAACGATAATTCACGCTCTTTGAATTAAAGTCTAATAGGAACAAAGAGATTAATTTCTTTGTGTGTTTGGGTGTTTCAAAGTAGAGAAAGTTTGCAAAGTTTTTTCTACTTTTTCTGTATAATGACTTGAAAAGATACACATAATACACACTACTACACATTTGAGCTTGGAGAGCTCCACTTGGACAGCCCTTTTTTCGAACAGCTCTCCAAGTGGTTCCTTGGAGAGCGGTTCTATTAAAAAAAAGACAGCGGTTAAAAACCGCTATCCAAGATCAAAGCTTAGACAGCGGTTCATAACTGCTGTGCAAGGGTAATTGGAGAGCGGTTTTGAACCGTTGTCCAAGGTAAAGCTTGGACAGCGGTTCATAACCGCTCTCCAAGTGAATTATTATTTTATTTTTTTGTAAAGCTTGTATTTTTTGTTTTATTTTTTTGTTTTAATTTGTAAATTCTTTTTTGGTACAATTCAAATATTTTATTCTTTAAATTCTCATGTTATTTCTTTTTAATATTCATCTTATATAATAGATTAACACAAACTCTTTTGTAAAATTTGTTCATAATATTACTTGTTTAAATAGAAAAGTATTACTTGTTTAGATAGAAAGGTATAACTTGTTTAAAGAAAAATATTACTTGTTTAGATGAAAAAGTTTTACTTGTTTAAAGAAAAATATTACTTATTTAGATAGAAAAGTATTACTTGTTTAGAAGAAAAATTATTACAAGTTTAAAAGAAAGGTAGTACTTTTATTAAAAAAAGTACAAGTAAAAAATATAATTTTAATATAATTTAATTTAGTTTAATTTTAATTTAAATTTAAATTTATATAAAACAATTATTATATAAAAATGTGATTGAATTAATAAATAAGATAATTGAAATAAAGAATTTTAAAAAAAATTGTAAGAAAAAATGATTTTTAGAACATATAGAATTAATTTCATTAAATAAACGCAAGCAAATTATTACTTGTTTAGATGAAAAAGTATTACTTGTTTAAATAGAAAAGTATTACTAGCTTGTTTAGATAGAAATGTATAACTTGTTTAAAGAAACATATATATTACTTGTTTAGAAGAAAAAGTATTACTTGTTTAAAGAAAAATATAACTTATTAAGATAAAAAAAAGTATATTACTTGTTTAGAAGAAAAGTATTACAAGTTTAAAAGAAAGATACGTAGTGTACTTTAAAAAAAATATATAAAAAATATAATTTTAATATAATTTAATTTAAATTTATATAAAAAAAATTATTATTATATAAAAGTGTGATTGAATTAATAAATAAGATAATTGAAATAAAGAATTTTTAAAAAAATTGTAAAAAAAACGAATTCTAGGACATATAGAATTAATTTCATTAAGTAAACGCAAGAAAGCTAGTGCCCGAGCGGAATTGATCCCCGCTCAGGCGCCCAAGGTCCCGTGTTCGGTCCCCCATAGGAGCGAATAATTGCCTGAATTAATTGTGAGGCTTGGTGGCTTATATATGAGATGCTTGGTGGGTCCGTGCCTAAAAATCAAATTAAAAAAAAAAATGTTGGAAAGCGGTTAAAAACCGTTGTCCAAGTGTATATGCTTGGACAGCGGTTGAAAACCGCTCTCCAAGTGATCCTTTGCAATGCGGTTAAAAACCGCTGTCCAAGTGCGATTTCTTGTACAACGGTTTTTTATCATTTATCCAAGCTTTTTGAATTTATTTACTTGGAGAGCGGTTATAACAGCTCTCCAAGGTCATTTTTAACAGCTGTCCAAGCCCAAATCTGTATTATTGACATATGCTAGTATCCTATATATAGGGAAAAAATAAGGAGGTTATCCTTTTGGATAAACTTGAATTAGTTATCAATTTGGATAATTCCTTGGCGGTTCCTTTTGGATAATTACCAAAAGTTTGATAACTCTAAAATTCAAACAATCCTCCCCCATTTTAGAGTAATCTAAAATATGTGTTTATAACACAGACACCAACAAAACACTTCTCAATCTCATGCATAAATGGAAGTGTACAAAGACTTGAACTTTCACTTAGTACAACACACGTTCCAAGAATTCATATTTCAATGGTGTCGTAACGATTGAACCATAAAAATACATATTGAAACTTGAAGATTTCATACACACAAGATTAAATACATGATCCTATTGTACTTGACATGATAATGGCCATGTGTCCATATCTATTCATAAGTGCATCAAAGTCGTGCCCCCTAGGCTTCTTGAAGTTGCCAAACTTCGCGCTTACTTAGGTAGATCTCTTAAAAGAAATAAACATGCTCCTGTGACAATGCATAAAGTCAAGAGATCTATTAAGAATAAATCAACCTCATTAACATCACAGGTCTGAAGCATTCTTACCTTTGGATTATTTGTACTTCCAATCATCAAATGAGAGATTTAATCTTATTGAACTTAAGACTTAATGTCATATTAAGTGTTAAGTTAAGATTCTCTTAAATGTGATTAATGATGGGCTCCAATCCCATTCCAATTGCCATTCTTGCAACAGAATCTTTAGCTAATGCCTTTGTAAAGCAATCTGCTAGATTAAATTTTGTTCTTACATAGTCAACTTTGATAACACCATCTTTGATAAGTCCTTGGACATAACTATGTCTCAATCCAACATGTCTTGACTTACCATTATATATTTGACTATATGCTTTTGCTAAAGTTGCAGTATTATCACAATGTATCGCTACAGGCAATATTGGCTTTGACAATAACGGTATCTCAAACATGAGGTTTCTTAACCATTCGGCTTCTTTACCTCCTGATGCTAGAGCTATAAACTCTGAAGCCATTGTGGAATTCGTAATGCAAGTTTGTTTCTTGGAAGACCAAGAAATTGGACCTCCCCCAAAGAGGAATACCCAACCACTTGTTGAAGAATGATCTTCTTCGTTTGTAATCCAACTTGCATCGGAATACCCTTCTAATACCGAAGGCTAACCACTATATGTCAAACCATAATTCATGGTTTTCTTTAAATACTTAAGTACACGACGTATAGCTGCCAATGAGACATACTAGGATTACTAGTATACCTACTTAACTTGCCAACAACAAAAGCAATATTTGGTCTTGTACTTGTCATGGCATACATCAAACAACCTATAATCCTTGCATACTCCGGTTGTGAGACTGCATTACCACTGTTTCGTAATAATTTAAGACTAGAATCCATAGGAGTTGAAACGAAAGAACAATCATACATATTAAATTTCTTGAGCACTTTCTCAATATAATGAGATTGTGACAAGACCAATTTTTCATTGTCTCTCTATTAAATAACCTGATAACATGAAATATATAAAACCGCGGTAAAACAAATCTAGCAAAATAAAATAAAACATTCAGTCACTCCCAAATCTCCTGAAGAGATTCGTCCTGAAGACGAAAGTCCTAGTAACAATGCACATGCACAAAATAATTATAATACTAGGATTGCGGAATGACCAGATCAATACATTTTGGAAAATGATGAAGATCTGGTTTATACAAATTTTACAAATACAGGAAAAACTTACAATATAAATATCTTTGTCGTCGACAACATACTTGTATCCACTATTGCTCTTACTATCATTAATTAAAATCTGGATCCAGTACCTATGTTGGGTGTCAGAAGCACTTTGACTAGGTGAAATAGTAAGATGCAAATTGTGGCAGAGATAGACTCGCTAAATTAATTATAAAAGTTTAGCTCTATTTTACGTACACCCAGAAGTGTGTATCTATATGATAACAAAATGAGAATAACAAGTGGTGAGATACAAGGCGAGCTTCATATCTCAAGGGTTTTTTCGCAGAGACCCGATATCATTTTTTATAAAACATATTCTCCTGTTATGTATAGAATAATATTCCGCTATTTATCTCTGGCAGTAAATATACAAATTTCAAAATGCTTCTAATGGATGCAGTTATTGCATATATATTTATAAATAATCTTGAAAATAATATTTATATGATAATCCCTGAAGGATTTAGCATGCCCGATGCATGTCAATCAATTCAAATTAAGTTTATCTTATCGAATTGCAAAAGTCTTTATATAGACTCAAACAATATGGACATATGTGGTATAATCTTCTCACTAAATGGTTAGTTAAAGAAGATATTATATCAATAACCCAATATGTCCATGTGTTTTCATAAAGAAAAATGAGTCAAAATATTAACATATTTGCTGTATATGTTGATAATCTCAATATAATTGCGACTCTTGAAGAGCTCCAAGAGGTAGCTGCATATTTAAAGAAGAATTTGAGATTAAAGATTCTGGACAAATAAAATGATGTCTTAGTTTATAAATCGAGTATCTAAAAGGTGGAGATTTGGTTCACCAACTGCTTATACCAGAAGGTATTAAAGTAGATTTACATGAAAAGACACATCCGTTAATTACCACAATGAATGTCTAGTCATTTGGTCCTAATAAGGATTTGTTTGAACCTCGAGTGAAATATGAAGAGATACTCGGTCCTGAAGCACTATATCTCTAAATAGTGCACTAATGCGTCTTGCCAATTATACAAGACATTAATCATTACCGACAACATTAAAAAATTGGTGAAACATATTGCAATGTGTCGGTTAAAAGATTTCAATTGATGTTTGAATCAGGGGGAGAATTGATATACTAAATAATATGTACTCGATTTTCCTTTGCTAGAGTTTTGTCCCACAGTGTTTGTTTTCCCCAAGTAAGCTTTCTAACGAGACATATTCTTTGTATAATAATGGACATCCAAGGGGGAGTGTTACGAAATAAATAATAATTAGTGGATGTCCCTTGATATTCTAATACATGAATGTGAATTTATTTCGACTCATAATAAAAAGACCCTTCATGTAACTACATTCATCCTATAAATAGGTGGTATGTCACCATCATTCGTACAAGATAACGATATTGAAATTCTCCTGGCTTGGTCGCCCCAGACGTAGTCCTCGTGACGAACTGGGTCAACAAATGTCATCTTCTTTTCTACCTTCTCTGCTCTCTCAATACTCAATATTTCCATTAGTTTTATAACAGTGATATGTTTTATTTTGTGCTTATTATTTGGTTAGCTATTTATGGTACTAATGGTTGTTTAATTTCGGGACTAAGAACTCTTCATTTCTTAATAATACTAATACGAGAGCTTTTCTACACTACTTATTTATTAACTCCTCTCTTAATTGTATTTCAAGTTATGAATTAATGATGATGGACACAGTGGGAGTTTATGTCTTCCTTTTGAATTATATGAATATCATGATTCACTACGAAAAAATATATTCCTAGTTCATAACATTATTATTTAAGTTACAAATGACATGTGCCATAAGCATATGTATAAAACATCACATATTCAAGTCATAACTTATTCAGAGAAACAAATTATGATAACATTATCTATACCATTTATTTCAGATTAGTGTCTAGATTATTACTGAAAAAGCGGAGATATGCATTCACCAGCATCATATAGCTAAAAAGGGGGTGGAACTTTCAGCAATCAACATTTATATGGGGAAGATTAACTTTGAATTCAAGAAGTTTATCTAAATGTTTAGTTGGATAATAAAAATTATGGTAAGAGATGCTTCGATGTATGTTTATAATCATGAAGGCCACCATATTCAATTATTGGCGCATCATGGAAACTGTCATACTACCAAATTTCTGGAGTAAAGCAATCTACGCAAGTTCATTTTGGCAAGAACATGTTTATTAAATACTTACGGTGTACTTTCTGTCTTTATGGTAACATCATATAACAAATTAAAAAATAGATGGAAAAAAGGAAAACAATTATGGCCCCTTGATAAGGAGAACAAGACAAAAGACTAGTATCAGGACAAAGACTAGTACCAGTATCACTTTGAAACCAGAAGAGTATTACTTACTGGCCTAAAAGGTAATACTGCAGTGATTGTGTCAAACTTATAAAAACAAAAGACCTTTTAAGTGGTTCGATCAGAATGATCTACTCCACTGCTGAGAGCCTCAAACTTCAACTAGTTCAATCTCCTAAGGCTATACAATATTGTACAGGTAAGCACTCAGATTTGTACTCTATGAACCTACTGTTTTTCTCTCAACTCTATTCACAACAGCTCACAATGAACTGAATGAGTTATCTCGCTCGCTCGCTCGCTATCAATCACTCCTTGAACCCTGCTATTCATAGGATGATGCTATGGAAAGAACCAACTAGAAACAACAAGTGAAACCGCTAATACTTGGCCTTCAAGTTGCTGCAGTGAAGCTAACCGAATTCTGTTATACCCGAATCAGTTACAACTTATCTTTCAGTCTTGCTTGCATTGCAAGTCGATCACTCAGCTTAATCATGTTGCACATAGCTCCACACACTAACCTCACATGTGTGATTGAAGCTACACTTCTACAATTCTCCACCTTAGCTTCAGAACTAAACCAGCATCAGATCACCAGAAAAACCTCAGCCCTGCTCACTCCAGATCAACAGACCAGACTGCATCAATCCAGTCTGATGAGAAATCCAGCCTGATCAGACTAACTAACCAGATCATTGAAGCCCAAAGAGACTAAGACATAGCTTGGACTTTAAGCTAGGTAATGCCTTAGTGAAACAATCAGTTGGATTCTCCTCTATAGCAATCTTTGACACCTTCACCATTCCCTTCTCAGTGACATCCCTCACAAAATACAACTTCACATCTATATGCTTAGTCCTTTCATGATGGCCCTGATGCTTGGAAAGATGAATGACACTCTGATTATCACATAACACAGTAACCCTCTTCTGAACTACACCAAATTCCTTAAGAATCCCCTTCAACGAGAGACTCTCCTTCACAACCTCTGTCAATGCAACATACTCAGCTTCTGTTGTTGACAAAGCTACCACAGACTGATGAGTTGACCTCCAACTTATTGTTGTCCCAAACAAAGTAAACGCATAACCTGTTAATGACTTCCTTGTATCAATGTTAGTTGCAGAATCTGCATCCACATATCCCACTAAAGGTGAACTCCCTTCATCTGATTTCTGAAATCTCAGTTCACATATCTCATTACGCATTTGACAGCTTCCCAATGTGCTCTTCTAGGATCACTGATATATCTGCTAACCACACTCATAGCATGAGTCAGATCAGGCCTACAACAAAAGATTGAGTACATTAAGCTTCCTACTTAGTTTGCATAAGGATTCCTACTCATCTGATATCTCTCTTCTCTTGACTTAGGAACATGTTGCAAAGACAACTTAATGTTTTGTCCTAAAGGAGTAGCAACTGCTTTAGATTGATCCATGTTGAACCTTTTCATAACTTTCTTCAAATATGAGTGTTGACACAATTCAATAGAGCTTGCCTTCCCGTCTCTACTGATTTCCATGCCCATAATCATATTGGCTTCTCCATGATCCTTCATCTCAAATTCGGACCTTAGAAGTCTCTTTGTTGCTTCTATTCCAGTTATTGACTCACTGGCAATAAGCATGTCATCTACATATAACAAGAGAAATGTATAAGAGTTTTCACTTCTCTTGAAATATACACAACTGTCATACCTGCTTCGACCGAACCCCACTGAAATTATAAACTCATCAACCTCAAATACCACTGTCTTGGACTCTACTTCAACCTATATAGTGATTTCTTGAGTAGACAAGCCTTATTCTCAGCATTAGTCACTGAAACTGCTTCTGGAATCTTTATATAAATCTGTTTTGATGGATTTCCATGCAAAAAAGCAGTAGTAACTGGTAAGTAGTAAATTTTGCATATTTTTAATAGATTAGAGTGCAATTTATTGAACTCGTTTGTATTAAGATGACAAGATTAATTACTTATGTGTATTTTGGTGATATTATTCCATGCTTGATCTATTTCCTGTGTTTTTGGATGAAATTAGAGTCTTTTTGGAGTATTGGAGTGCAATATGAAGGGCCGAACCACTTACTAGATGTTCACTGGCGATTTTAAATACATTGGACCATATTTGGAGGCCCGAGATAGGCCCAAAATCCCAAGCTTCAAGTCCATACGGGATTTTTAATTCTACAACTCAAAATTTTATCGTGGAATTACTTGGAGTCAAAGTTATGCAAATTGTGGAAAAGATGTGATAGATCTACACAAGATATTAAATTACTGATCATGTGGGCCATGGGATAAATTTAATTGAGAAAGAAGAGATGTTATTCACATTATTATTAGCTGGGTGATACGTATATATCATATATGCCATATATATCTTATTTGATTATGGTGTGGATTGATTTTGTCTTGAAGAATAAGAAAGGTGGGATGCAGATCGTATATATAGGGCTGGAGCACGTCAATTTGAGGAGGCTGAAAACAGACACCACTTTGAGGATACACGAAAAATATAGAGAAACACAACTTTGGAGATTTGAGGAGAGAGACGTGCAGTTTTGAGAGTCGTATTTAATTAGTATTTTATTTCAATTCCAGTGATTTCTGAACTCGTATTTTAATGACTGTTAATTGATTTGTGACGTTTACAATATTTATCTTGGGATTATTTATTTCATCTATTTTAACTTTCAACATATTTGAGTATTTAATTTAGATTGATCACCTAGGTTAGATTATTCTTGTATGTCTGCTAGTTTATAAATTTGTAATCCGTAATTGTTGCAGATTTATGGCAATTTGTAGCAACTAGTAATTTTGCTAGGGTGATTTAAATCGGGTTCTTTCGAATCAAGCTTGCGTATTCGGGAGTTTATTTGTCCTTTATCTTAGAGTTTAATGTTTTTAACTGAATTAACTTTAGATTGTATCTAGACTGTTTAGTTAAAAAGAATAGTTGTAGAGCTTGTTTCAACTAAGTATAATTAAGGGATAATAACCGGTAGCTAGATCTTGTTGACTACTGAGGGACATTAATCTTAGAGATAAATAGAGTAAACGTCGATGTCAGTTAACAACATTAGAGTCGAGGGATGAATGAACTGTGAAATGGAATGCCTTTTTATTGTTGAATTTTTCTTAGTAGATTAATTGTTATTTTTCATAGTAATTTATTGCTTTAAGTTTTAGTTAGAATTCTCATCCAAACCCCCCTTTTTGTGTCACGTGTTTACCTTCATAAATTCATACCAATAGCATAATAATTATTCTACGTTCCCTGTGGATCGACCCCTTGCTTAATACTACTACGAGTTAGTAGGGTAGAGTAGAGTATTTTATTTTTGTCGCACCTCGACAGTGCGGTCAAATTTTGGCGCCGTTTCTAGGGCGTAGTTGAAAATTCTGTTGAATTTTTCGTGTTTTATTTTTTGTCAAAAAAAAAAAATTGGATTTTCACGCCTGTACAATTTCTCAGTTCTGTTTTCTACAGGTTACACTAACACTGACCCCATCAGTGTATCATTCAGGCTCTAGAAATTCTGAGATATTGCAGGTGTATTGTCTCTATTCTTCCTTTTGTGCTTACAGGTTAGTTTTGATATATACTTAGCAGACCACCATACACTCTCCATACACTCTCATAGAGTTGTTTACTTCCATCTCACCACCACTCTGCATTCATGGCCATCACTTCTGCAGATCCTTGAAATCGGGTAAATTCGTTCCACTCTATGTATTTCACTCCTTTTTTATTGCTTGTTATTATGCCTCATAGTTTTGTGCTTGAGGACTACCACTTATTTAAGTGTGGGGGTGTGAGTTTGTAGAGTGTGAATTTTTTTAATTTTTGGGTCGGGGTATTGTGATACTTGTGGAGTTTTAAGCATGATAGTTGGATGTTTTTATCTATATCTTGAGTGATTGGATTTTTGTTAAAGTTGTTGAATTTGTGAATTGTTTTTCTTGATTGGTAATTGAATTTATATTCATGTATTAGTCATAGAATTGAGTCATTTTTTTAGTTTACTTGGCTCTAAAGTAGCTCCCTGTTTGCTTGTATCTTGGTAATTTGTTTTGGTCTACTTAAGAAGGAAAAATTTTGAGTCAGTGTCAGGGCTAAAAAAAAAAAAAAAGGAGTTCAGTTGAAAATAATGTTGAAAAAAATAATAAGGGGCCGATACAGCTGCCTACTTTAGGGGGTTCAATGAATTGAACTAAAACCCGAATAGTAGAATGGAGTTGCGGACCTCGTTGAAAAAAAAGAGAGTGGTAACAGCTGCCTACCTTTAGGGGCTAAGTCGACAAAGCTAACATAAAGGTGGAGTGAAGCTGCAGCTCTCGTGGAAAAATCAAAGCTGAAAAATTCCAAGGAGGAATAAAAGCTGAGAAGAAAAGAAGACATATTTATTTTGTTTTATTAGCTAGGTTTAGTGGTTAATTTCTTATTCTGTTTTGAGGAGACGTGGAACCCTGAATGAGTTGAGACTCTTTTATTTAGTAACAATTTTCAAACTCTTATTTGATTTCTTCGTTATTTGATTATATGCTTTGCTTGTTTTGATTAATAGATTTATTAGGATTGATCACCTTAATTTATTTATTTATCAATTCTAGCTAGATTGTACGTTATAATCCGTAATTGTTATAATTGTGTAATTGGGAGTAGCAACTAGGGTAGATCACTCTAGGGATAACGAAGTCTAGATATATGGTTCGAACGTTTCGCTTCCATAGTTTAGTTTGCTCTATTGTTTTGATTCGTTAATGTGTTCTGTGTATTAAATCTTAAATACGTGTTTTGAGGTTGTTCATTGGGATAGATTAATTAGGGCTCGTACTTTCTAATTAATTAAACATAAGAAACAATTCGGACTAGTTTGGTCGTACCACTGGTCTAGGGGCAAGATTCGAATAGAGTCAAGAATATCATTAGTTTTTAATTGAGTGGATAATCATTCAGGGAGAAGCTATCCGAGAACTAGATTATTTTTTTGTTTATTGTTTACTTTTTATGCATATTAATAGTTTTAGAATAAACCAAACCAATCCCCCCCCCCCTCTTTTAATTGCTTTTATACACGAATTATTCAACTGAATTTCACTATTCCCTGTGGGACTGGCCCTTACTCATCCTACTACATTAGTGGATTAGCTAAGGTACTTATAATTATTTTTGGGAGCCGGCGACAGCACTCCAAATTTTGGCGCCGTTGCCGGGGACAAAAATAAAATACCCTATTATACTCTACTAACTCGTAGTAGAGGTAAGCAAGGGGTCGATCCACAGGAAATGTAGAATAATTATTATGCTATTTGTATGAATTTATGAAGGTAAACATGTGACCCAAAAAGGGGGGTTTGGATGAGAATTCTATAACTAAAACTTAAAGCAATAAATTACTATGAAAAATAACAATTAATCTACTAAGAAAAATTCAACAATAAAAAGGCATTCCAATTCGCAGTTCATTCATCCCTCGACTTTAATGTTGTTAACTGACAGCGAAGTTTACTCTATTTATCTCTAGGATTAATGTCCCTCAGTAGCCAACAAGCTCTGGCTATCGGTTATTATCCCTTAATTATACTTAATTGAAACAAGCTCTCCAACGATTATTTTTAACTGAACAGTCTAGATACGATCTAAAGTTAATTCAGTCAAAAGCATTAAACTCTAAGATAAAGGACAAACAAATTTCCGAATATGCAAGCTTGATTCGAAAGTGCCCGATTTAAATCACCCTAGCAAAATTACTAGTTGCTACCAATTGCCATAAATCTGCAACAATTACGAATTCCAAATTTATAAACTAGCAGACATACAAGAATAATCTAACCTATGTGATCAATCTAAATTAAATACTCAAATATGTTGAAAGTTAAAATAGATGAAATAAATAATCCCAAGATAAATATTATAAACGTCTCAAATCAATTAATAGACATTAAAATACGAGTTTAGAAATCTCATGAATTGAATAAAATTATAACTAAATACGACTCTCAAAACTGCACGTCTCTCTCCTCAAATCTCCAAAGTTGTGTTTTTCTGTATTTTTCGTGTATCCTCAAAGTGGCGTATGTTTTCAGCCTCCTCAAATTGACGTGCTCCAGCCCTATATATACGATCTGCATCCCACCTTTCTTATTCTTCAAGACAAAATCAATCCACACCATAATCAAATAAGATATATATGGCATATCATGATATATACGTATCACCCAGCTAATAATAATGTGAATAACATCTCTTCTTTCTCAATTAAATTTATCCCATGGCCCACATGATCAGTAATTTAATATCTTGTGTAGATCTATCACATCTTTTCCTTAATTTGCATATCTTTGACTCCAAGTAATTCCATGATAAAATTTTGAGTTGTAGAATTAAAAATCCCATATGGACTTGAAGCTTGGGATTCTGGGCCTATCTCGGGCCTCCAAATATGGTCCAATGTATTTAAAATCGCTCGTGATCATCTAATAAGTGGTCAGACCCTTCAAATTGCACTCCAATACTCCAAAAAGACTCTAATTTCATCCAAAAACACAAGAAATAGATTAGGCATGGAATAATATCACCAAAATAAACATAAGTAATTAATCATGTCATCTTAATACAAACGAGTCCAATAAATTGCAATTTAATCTATTAAAAGTATGCATAATTTACTACTTACCAAATACCCCCACACATAAATCTTTACTTGTCCTCAAGTAAATAACACCAAAAGAGTAACAATGGAGAAGCTAAGAGATTCGCTCAAGCCCTCTCTATACACCGAATGTGACATTAAAGCAAAGTAGCAACTCATGAAATCTCGGACTATGATCGATGCAATTAGAAATTGTGAGTTTTTGAAAGATTCCACTCAAGTTCCCAAAATCATTTATGATAGATCCTCAACTCGTTGACTTGTCAAGCCCCTTACCAAGCTCGAAGAGGCCCAAACATTTGTAAAGATTTGATTTTCGATTAATTAATAATGGATTTCTTAACCCTCACTATTGATTTCTTCATTATTTGATTTATGTTATGCATGTTTAATTAATGAGTTTATTTGGTTCGACCACCCTTATTTATTCATTAGTTATTTCTATGTAGACTGCACTTTATAATCCGTAATTGTTATAATTGTATAATCAAAGTAGCAAATAGAGCAGAACACCCTTGTAATAACAAAGTCTAGATCGTATGAAACGATCATCTAGTATTTATAGTCCAGTTTGCCCTATTATTTTGTTCCATTAAATCATTGCCCAGATATGGATGCCCAATCTACCAACTGAAAGTTTTATGAATTGAATCTGAAATACATGTTTTGGGGTTAATTCATTAGAATAGATTAATTAGGGATCATACTTCTAATTAATTATAGTTAAGAAATAATTTGGACTAATCTGGTCGTACCACTAGTTTAATGACAAGATTCGAAGAAAGAATCATTCAAGTGGATGCAAATCCGAGAACTAAAACTACAATTTTATTATTTTATATATTTTTTTAATAGAGTTAGAAACAACAATTCAACCCCTCAACCGCCCTTCTTTATTTGCTTGTATTAGCCCAAACCGTCCAATTAAAATTACTACACTTTGTGGGATCGACAATTAAAACGAATATGTCTGATCGATATATGTACAGAAGAAGAGTTAGGAGGCCTCATCTTGCCTACGGGACTAAATATTGTGGAAAAAGGACTAAAATCATGAAGCCAACATTCTTGTTGGACAACAAATAATTTTTTTCCAATATACACGAAGAAAAATATGTAGAAAAAAAAAGGGTGAAGGGGGACCATTTGTGGATGAGGGATATGTGACATTCGACAAGATAAGGAACATGTGGCAATGGGCAAGAAGAGGCCTCCTAACTCTTCTACTATATATATCGATCAAATTGACATTATTATTTATACATACATACTTACTCCAATCTACTCCTCAATATTAATTAATAATTCCCTTTATTTTTCTTATTCTAAACTATGTTCGCTTTTTGATTTATTCCCCTATCGAAAATGAACTCGCTAAAGTAATTATACCATTTTATTTTAGATTATTAATAACCGTCAATAATATTTAAGTTTATACAAAATATGTAGAAAATAAAGGGGGTCATTTGTGTGTCACTGGGCAAGATGAGGCCTCCTAACTCTTCTTCTATACATATATCGATCAGACATAGTCATTTTAATTGTCGATCCCACAAAGTGTAGTAATTTTAATTGGACGGTTTGTGTTAATACAAGCAAATAAAGGAGGGGGTTGGGGGGTTGGATTGTTGTTTCAAACTCTATTAAAAAAATATATAAAATAATAAAATTGTAGTTTTAGTTCTCGGATTTGCTTCCACTTGAATGATTCTTTCTTTGAATCTCGCCATTAAACTAGTGGTACGACCAAATTAATCCAAATTATTTCTTAAATTTAATTAATTAATCAGTTGGTAGATTAGGCATCCATATCTGGGCAATGATTTAATAGAACAAAATAATAGGACAAACTAGACTAGATTTAATAAGAAATGAAATGTATAAGGTAATACTTGCAGACTAACGTAACTGAAATGTACAAATTAATATAAGTAAAATGTGGCGAGTGTACAAACCTAAAATCCCAAATCTCAGAATTTTAAACAAGGTCCCAAATCTACGCAGCAATAAATTTACGGAACTCTTTGCCATATCTTTGTTTGTAGAAACATGTTTTATAGCTCACTAACACATTTTTTCATACACCTCCCGTGTAGGAGATCACCTGCTTGTTTCAATACTCCAAGTCTCCCTTCCCGTGCATGCTCCCGTAGGAGATTTTTTTTTATTTTAAGTTTTAGCATGACTTTCTTAAATATATTTCTCAAGTTTTATTTAGTTTATTCTTATTTTTTTAATTTAATTCGTTTTTAAATTTCAATTGACTTTTTAATATTTTTCATAATTTATTTAGGTTTAATTGATTTTTTTTAATTCATTTTTTTTTTTAGTTGATTTTTTTTTTTCAAATTATTAATTGGTGTATTCAATTTTTTTATTGATAATTTTGTATCTCCTTCCTAGCTCGAAGAGGCGCAAACTTTTGTAAATATTTGATTTTCGATTAATTAATAATGGATTTCTTATCCCTCACTATTGATTTCTTCATTATTTGATTTATGTTTTGCATGTTTGATTAATGAGTTTATTTAGTTTGACCATCCTTATTTATTCATTAGTTATTTCTAGCTAGACTGCACTTTATAATCCGTAATTGTTATAATTGTGAAACAAGAATAGCAAATAGGGCAGAATAGCAAACTAGCTAGACACTTTATAATTGTTATAATTATTTCTAGATCTTATGAAACGATCGTCTAGTATTCATAGTCTAGTTTGCACTATTATTTTGTTCCATTAAATCATTGCCCAGATATGGATGCCTAATCTACCAATAGAAAGTTTTATGAATTGAATCTCAAATACATGTTTTGGGGTTATTCATTAGAATAGATTAATTAGGGATCATACCTCTAATTAATTATAGTTAAGAAATAATTTTGGACTAATTTGGTCGCACCACTAGTTTAATGGCACGATTCGAAGAAAGAATCATTCAAGTGGATGCAAATCCGAGAACTAAAACTACAATTTTATTATTTTATATATTTTTTTAATAGAGTTAGAAACAACAATCCAACCCCCAAACCCCCTTCTTTATTTGCTTGTATTAACCCAATCCGTCCAATTAAAATTACTACACTTTGTGGGATCGACAATTAAAATGACTATGTCTGATCGATATATGTGTAGAAGAAGAGTTAGGAGGCCTCATCTTGCCCAGTGCCACATATTCCTTATCTTTCTCAGTTACACACATCCCTCATCCACAAATGGTCGGATCCCCTTTATTTTCTACACATTTTGTATAAACTTAAATATCATCGACGGTAATTATATAATAATCTAAAATAAAGTGATATAATTACTTAAGCGGGTTCGTTTTCGCTATGGGAATAAATCCAAAAGAGAACATAGTTCAGAATAAGAAAAAAGAAGGGAATTATTAATTAATATTGAGGAGTAGACTGGAGTAAGTATGTATGTATAAATAATAATGTTAATTTGATGGATATATAAAGTGGAGAGTTAGGAGGCCTCATCTTGCCCAGTGCCACATATTCCTTATCTTGTCGAATGCCACATATCCCTCATCTAGAAATGGTCCCCCTTCCCCCTTTTATTTTATACATATTTAGTTTCGTGTATATTGGAAAAAATTTATTTATTGTCCCACAAGAATGTTGCTTCATGATTTTAGTCCTTTCTCCACCATATTTAGTCCCATAGTTATTTGAAATATTTTAATGGGATCAAATTTGCAAAAAAGTTAACAGATGGGACTGTTTTTACCACAAAAAAAAAAGGACCAAAAAGAAACATGGGACCAAATCTGTTGACCAAAAATTCTCATTGAATCAAAAATATATATTTTCCCGTGTATATTAGTCACATAAACCTATCAATTAACGTGTAAAAGTTTCTAATTATATATATAATACTTTATTGACAGTTGGAATATTATTTGAATAATACTTTGAATAATACTTTGAAGAATTTTCATTCTTTTTCCAATTAAAATATTTTTAAACCAAGGGATACATTACTATATATAAATAGTTATCATGTGATTTTGTGATTACAGGGCGCTTCAATCGGGGAATGCGAACCAGAACGGCGTCGTGTCGAGGTTGGCGTTGAGTTTTTTCGATCCGTTGATGCCGACTGAATTGCCGCCCATCGGGGTGGGTTTGTTGACGGATCTGGGCCGTATCTGCGGCATATATGGAGTGCGGTGGCGGTTGGACTGATCTGGTTGTTGTGGGTGGTGGTTGGGCGAGGCGACACTTGCGCCGGCAAATCCATTCAACTGAAAAAGGTGGTGGGAGTTTCGGGTGTTTTTCTGTTGGCTGGGGACGGGGTTTGGAGAGCCCGTGGTTTCGGGTGTTTTTCTGTTGGCCGGGCGGAGTTGGTAGCGCGGGTTATTAGTGTGTGCAAGTTTGAGAGATGGTTATTGAGTATTAATGTGGAGGAGATGTGGGTATAGAGGAGGAGCTGATTATTAATGTGTATTGAGTGTGTGCAGAGGAGGTTTGTGTTAAGTGTTGTCGAAACGGAGCGATGATTGATCATCTTCATTGAAACACAATAACTTTGATGATGTAGCAGTGTAGAAAGGGATTCTTCTTGCATGTTGAGTTGAGATTGGACCATCATTTCTTTATGGAGATAAGAGCAATATGTGTGGAATGTTGAGGGTTTCACATTTAAATGGAATCCCAATCCAAATAGGAAATCCACCTCAAGAAAGTTCATCTTTGTTGTGCTGATTCCTCCTACTTTTGCATAATATGCATTGAAACACAATAACTTTAATGATGTGGCAGTGTAGAAATGGGATTCTCAAGAGAGATTATGGAGAGAGAAACAAATAGATTTCTGTAATTTTTTTTAAAGTTTTCTGTAATTTTTTATTTGAATTTGGTTGTTTGTTGGTTTTATTTTTTTAATCTGGTTGTTGAGTAATTGATGCAACATTCACTGTTTGAGTTTGAATAATTATGTATTTACAGAATAAAAAGGATAGATGATTAAAAAAAATGATGTGTGCAAAGATTTTAAATATAAAGGACAGAGGATTAAAAATAAATTGAGGTGTGCATAATTATTTTTGGGTGTGCAGAATTTTTTTTTGGGTGTACATAATTTTTTTGGGCTAATATTTTATTACTAAAAAAAATTAATTAATAAAAGGACATATAATTAAAAAAAATTGGGGTGTGCAGATTTTTTTATTAACATTAAAAAAATTAATTAAATAAAATTACAATTAATTAAAAAAATAATAATAAAATTTAAAATCTGAAATATGCAAGTTTTTTGGCTAATATTTTATTTCTAAAAAAATTTTAAATAAAAGGACAAATAAATTATAAAAAAATTGGTAAAATTTAAACTCCAAATCCTACATATTATTTTATACATAAGGGCAATTTAAATATTTTGGTCCAATTTTAGCACCTTAGAATAAGGAGTAAATAGTAGTGGACCTTAGCATAAAGATGCTTTATAAATGAAACCTAATAGTAACAACTGGATCATCATCTATTTGCACATTCATTTGGGATGGCATGTCGTCCTCTTGGAGTGGGGGAAGCTCTGGTCCCGTATTTCTATCGATTTCCACTAAGGATCTCGGTTTTGTGGTGCAAACAGCCCACCAATCTCGACCCCGCACAGATCCGGGGTACTTGCAATGTTAAACTTGACTGGCTTGACTTGCTAGCACAATGGATCATAACGGCCGTATCGTCCTCTGGGATTAACGTCCACGAGCTTATAATTGGGATGTATTCTTGTTCCCACCGGCACAGTTGGATCAAACCACTCACACTTGAATAAAACAACTTTTTTATCTGTAAGTCCGGAATATTCCAACACCACTACCTCCTCGAGTATCCCGTAGAAATCATTTTCATTTGAATCATAGTTTGTTCCTTTAATACAAACTCCACTGTTCATAGTGGCTTTACATGCGCCATAAGCTCGTGTGTGAAATTTGAAACCATTCACGTAATATCCAGGGTAAGTGGTGACACTACTAATAGGACCGGCCGAAAGATCGCGTATAGTATCATCCCGAACACGATTTCTCCTCACCTATATATTATTGACGAGATATATAATTATTAGAACGACGTCGATTATATATTTTTATATTATATTATATATACATGTATTGATCACTTACAAGTTGATCAAACCACGAAGTGAATTGTTGTTGAAGAAATTCATCTTTTTCAGCATTCGATAGATTCGGTTGTACTGTATGTAGTTGCTCGAAAAACACAGTACAATTTGTAAATTTCGATGAGAAATTGTAATTTTAATTAATACCACTTAAGTAATATCGAATTATTAGAACTTACTTAATATACGGCTCCACCTCTTTGCAATTTAGTAGCACATACGTATGAGCCGTTCTCTTCTCCAAGTCTACAATCGGTCTTCTACCCTTCTTTCCAAGTGTACTACCGGGAGGCACAAATATCGAGAGTGTACTACTGCCCACTGATTGTGGTACTTCACGAGGTACATTGTGAGGTCTATTGTGTTGCCTCGTCAACACATGTTCCTCAAAGTAATGAGAACAAAACATTGATGCTTCTTTTGTTAAATTTGTTAAATAGGCATTTTCAATTGAAGCTTCCACATGTGACTTGTTACCACACTTACCTTCAAATTGTGAAGATACCTAATTCAATTGAATGGGTAAGTGTAATTGTCTTTTTTTATCAAAAAATTGAATGAATTAAATAGGTAACGTACCTCTCAAATGGATACATCCATCTATATTGTATTGGACCAGCAATTTTTGCTTCATACGCAAGATGGACCGGTAGATGCTCCATCGAATTAAAGAAGCTGGGTGGAAATATACGTTCCAACTTGCATAAGATCACTGGGATATCATTGTCCAACCGAGTCATCTTCTCTACAGTAATGGTCCTCGATGTTAACTCCTTGAAAAACAAATTGATTTCAGTGATGGCTTGCCAAACGTCCCTTGGCAGAATCTCACGAAAAGCAATTGGGAGTAGTCTCTGCATAAATACGTGACAATCATGACTCTTCATCCCAAACATCTTCAATTTTGTCCAGTCTACACACCGAGACAAGTTGGACACATAATCATCGGGGAATTTCAACTCATCGACCCATTTGCAAACCATATATTTTTGCTTCTTATTGAGGGAATAAGTAACTTTGGAGTACTTTCCCGTGTGTGGACATTTCTGCATCGAGGGTTGACGACAGTATTCATTAAGTTCATCCCTTGATTTAGTTGTGTCCTTTGTTGTTCCCTCCACATTCATCACCGTGTAGAAGAGATTATCAAACACATTTTTTTCGATGTGCATCACATCCAAATTGTGTCTGATCAACAAGGATTTCCAATACGGCAAATCCCAAAAAACACTCTTCTTCTTCCAACCACATTGTAAACCTTTGTTGTGATCATCAACACCCAACTCTGTTACTTTCATCAAGCCAATCCAATCAATTTGCTGTAGGATCTGATCACCTGTCAAGATGGGAGGTGGATCATCATGAACTACTACATTCTTTCTGAATGCAGTCTTATTCCTTCGGTACGGATGATCACTCTCTAGGAACTTTCGATAGTTGTCAAACCACGATTTCTTGCGACTAAGCCTTAGATAGAAAGCATCGGTGTAATCTAAACAGTGTGGACAAGCAAGTCTTCCAGCTGTGCTCCATCCAGATAACATCGAGTAAGCTGGAAAATCACTGATGGTCCAGATTAGTACAACACGCATCATAAAATTCTGCTTTGTAGCAACATCATACGTTACCACACCATGTTCCCACAAAAATATCAAATCACAGATCAGTGGTTGCAAAAACACGTCCAATTTATCCTTTGGATTCTTTGGGCCTGGCACTAGAACCGTAAGAAACATGAATTGATCCTTCATGCACAATCATGGGGGTAGATTATACGGTGTCACTATCACTGGCCACGATGAATATTGTTTACCATCCGCCCCAAACAGTTGAAAACCGTCAGTGCTCAAGCGCAACCTCACGTTCCGAATTTCTGAAGCAAATTCAGGATGCAACTGGTCCAAGTGTTTCGAAGCCTGTGAGTCTGCAGGGTGACGCATGACACCTGAGTGGTCATTAGAGCAACGTGCATGCCATGTCATATCCTTCGCTGTAGCATTCGACTGATACAACCTTTGGAGTCGCGGAATGATAGGAAATTAAAACATCTCCTTGAAAGGACTCTTCTTTCTAAGTCGACCATCAACACCACGAGTAGCAGGTTTGAACCGTGGCCTCCCACAAAACTTACAGTGTTCAAGTTCACCATCTGCACCCCAGTATAACATGCAATTACCCGCACAACACTGGATCCTCTCCACTGGAAGACCCATCTCACTCATCAGTTGTTTGCTATCAGAAAATTTCTTGGGCACCAGACTATTCGGATAAAGAACACGAATCGCATCAACCATTTGATTATAGCCCCTTTCTGAAAGTCTGTTTTCAGTTTTAATGTTCAGCAATAGGGCATTATATGACAACTGTGAATGCGATTCGCAACAAGGCATTATATCTTGATTCGTTGCACGAAGCATGTTATAAATATGTGCAGCATGCTCATT